>CM038674.1:160161552-160184495 GCA_021605145.1 Aegilops bicornis | reverse complement strand
TATGAATTTCGTCGACTCGAAGGGTTGCCATTAGTGTTTCTTGACTCTTTTTTCGGAAGCAAGGGGAAAAATAATGCCTAAATTCTAAACGAAAGTAGAAGGAAGGGCTAGCCTTGGAGGGGGCCGTGGCCGTGGAGGAAGGACTAGACTTGGAGGTGGTCGTGGCCGTGGAGGAAGGACTAGCCTTGGAGGGGGGCCGTGGCCGTGGATCCGGTGGTTCTAGGACACGTCGGGTTGATAGGGGAAGTGAAAGATCGTGGATGTCGCCTAGAGGGGGGTGAATAGGCGCTTTAAAATAATTACGGTTGAGGCTTGAACAAATGCGGAATAAACCTAGCGGTTAATTTGTCAAGCACAAAACCTACAACAACTAGGCTCACCTATGTGCACCAACAACTTATGCTAAGCAAGAAAAACTACTTAGGTGATAGCAAGATATATGACAAGAAACAATATGGCTATCACAAAGTAAAGTGCATAAGTAAAGGGCTCGGATAAGAGATAACCGAGGCACGCGGAGATGACGATGTATCCCAAGTTCACACCCTTGTGGATGCTAATCTCCGTTTGGAGCGGTGTGGAGGCACAATGCTCCCCAAGAAGCCACTAGGGCCACCGTAATCTCCTCACGCCCTCGCACAATGCAAGATGCCGTGATTCCACTAAGGGACCCTTGAGGGCGGTCACCGAACCCGTAGAAATGGCAACCCTTGGGGGCGGTCACCGAACCCGTACACTTTGGCAACCCTTGGGGCGGTCACGGTACCGATCAAATTGCTCAAGCGATCTCCACAACCTAATTGGAGACCCCGGCGCTTTCCGGAGCTTTACACCACAATGATTGTGCTCGAACACCACTAACCGTCTAGGGCGCCCAAGCACCCAAGAGGAACAAGCTCAAGGGCACCAAGCACCCAAGAGTAATAAGCTTCTCAACTTGTAACTTCCACGTATCACCGTGGAGAACTCAAACCGATGCACCAAATGCAATGGCAAGGGCACACGGAGTGCCCAAGTCCTTCTCTCTCAAATCCCACGAAGCAACTAATGCTAGGGAAGAAAATGAGAGGAAGAACAAGAAGGAGAACACCAAGAACTCCAAGATCTAGATCCAAGGGGTTCCCCTCTCATAGAGGAGAAAGTGATTGGTGGAAATGTGGATCTAGATCTCCTCTCTTTTCCCTCAAAAACTAGCAAGAATCCATGGAGGGATTGAGAGTTAGCAAGCTCAAGAAGGTCAACAATGGGGAAAGAACACGAGCCCAAAGGATAAGGTTCAATGGGGAAGAAGACCCCTTTTATAGGTGGGGAAAAATCCAACCGTTATGCTCACAGCCCGACTGAAGCGGTAGTACCGCTTCGGCATCACGGTACTACTGCTAGGGGTAGTGGTACTCTGCTAAGGGTAGCGGTACTACTGCTTATGCGGCGGTACTAAAAATTACATCCGTGCCTACCACCGCTGGACTTGTGACGAGTTTTTGGTCCCGGCGGAAGTAGCCACTAAGTAGCCGCTGATAGTACTGCTCCAAGCGGTAGTACCGCTCCAAAGAGCGGTAGTACCGCTCCCAAGGGCGGTAGTAAAAAATTACTTCCGCTCCTACCCGCGGTAGTACCGCTGCAGCCTTTTCAGAACACCAAAACTACCATAACTTCTGCATTCGGACTCCGAATTCGACGAAACCAGGTTTGTTGGAAAGCTAGGGACAAGGACTAACACAATCTTGAGAGAAATACCAATAATAAGCAAATGAGAAAAGGCCCAAAAGAAAATGGTGAGAACCCTTCCTCGGAAAAGACCGGTAAAACCTCCAACACCGAAAACATCATAGAAGACGATGCAAACTCCGTTTTCGATGAACTCAAGCTTGTCATAAAGATGACCATAAGCTCTAAGACTCACAAAGAGAACCAAACAAGAACCAAGAAACATGATGCAAGGATGCCATGATTTGAGCTCTCGACGAACGATACGATCAAGCTACTCACTTGAGAGCCCCCCTTGATAGTACGGCTATCGATCCTATAACCCGGTCTCCCAACTACCACCATGAGACCGGTAAAATAGAAAACCTATCAAGGGCAAACCTTTGCCTTGCACATGATCCACTTGAGCTAGATGATGACGATCTTGTCCTCCTCAAGATGGACCACCTTTCTTGATTGTGTTGGGTCGATGGAGACTAGATGATTGCTCCCCATACTCCACTATGGGTGAGCCACTCTTGACACATCTTCACAAGTCAATTGACACCACAATGGATGGCAAGCTTCAAGCACTTGATCTCTTCGTGATGCTCCACTTGAACTTGCACACGACAATCTTGATGACGATCACCACTTGATGTCATCCTTTCCATGGTTGTATGATATCTTCCTCTTGACGCAAGCCCATGGACACGCATCTAACCCCACATAGACTCTCACATAGACCATGGGTTAGTACACAAAGTGCAATGGATAATGCTTACCATACCATGGGATCACTTGATCCCTCTCGGTACATCTTCTACGCTTTGTGAGTTGATCAACTTGATTCACTCTTGACTTAGTCTTGATCAACCTTGAATCTTTCCAACTCTATTCGTTTGGATGATGTCTTGAAAGTAAACATGAATGATCACACAATCTTCTTCTTCAAGACATGCTTGCAATAAGCTCAACACTCACATGACCAATCTTTGGATAATTCCTTAATAGCACCTTGGTCAACACATAAACTCCTTGAAACCAACACATGGACTTCAAGAAATGCCTATGGACAAATCCTTCAAATATAACTCAATGCAACCATTAGTCCATAGAGAATGTCATCAATTACCAAAACCACACATGGGGGCACCGCATGTCCTTTCAATCTCCCCCATTTTGGTAATTGATGACAATCACTTTCAAGAGAGTCTATATAAGGAATTATGCATCACCATGCAATGCAACAACCAATAATGCATGCGTATGAGATGCAAATGCTTAGGAACAAAACCAAAGCAAGGAGAAAACTCTGAGGACTTCTCCATAAAACTCTATGAAACTTCTCCCCATTGGCATCGATTGCCGAAATGGGCGAAAAGCTAAGAAGACCAATATAAAAGGTGTTCCTCCAAAAGTTGTGTATTTCTCAACAAGAGAGTGGAATGCCATACACATATCCAAAGGTAATACTTGGAGGAAGACCAACTATATTGAGGCACCAAGATTGCAAAAGAATGATATGCCACAAAGACATAACAAAGAGAGAAACAAGCAATCAAGCAATCAAAAGATACCAATTGAAGCAAGCTATCAAAAGATATCAACTGAACCAACTAGACCAAAGATCCTATGAGCCACATGAAAAAGATATTATGATATGAGCAGAGGATTGTTCTAAAGAAACTAGATAAGCTCCCCATGATTTGTGCACATCAAGAATTTTTGTATTTGGATACAAAGTGCACAAAATAGGATCATAGCTCCCCGAAAGTCAACAGAAACTAACAACAAGTGCAAGAGAGCATATAGGAAACTAAGCCTAGCGCTTGCAACAAGCACATGGTTGAGCAACATTGTAAAAGATGCAACTTAAGAATAGGCTCAACCAAATGATGTGTGTGAGTCATGGCAAAGCACATGAGAAGACTAATATACGGATGAGCATAAGCATCAACATAGTCTCGAATGAATGAGATACACGGTGCAAAGCCTTTCATTCTCACACACAACTAGCAAATGGGTTCACAAGCTTACTAATAAGAAAATAGAGAACCTATGCTTGTGACAACCCGTGGTGAAGATAGACGATGAGAGGCTCATCAAGACGAGGGGTACCAATTAAGATGGCAAAAGCCTCGTAAATATAAGCAAGAGGAAAATAATCTTCACCACACAAGAGTGCAACAAGATGCAACGATAGAGGACACTCACTCAAGGCAAAAGCTTTCACGGAGCCACCAAAGAAATAACATAAGAAAGACAAGGTGGACGTGAAAGAAAAGATATCAACTAGAGATGTAATTTCTCTCAAGTGTATAAGGTTCTAGGTAGACAATATCATGATGATATATATCTACAAAGAGGGATGTACACCCGAAATAGTTACAACATGAAGGAACAAGATATCCACAAGGAAGTCATAAATATACTAATAAGATATTTGCTTGAAAGCATAGCACTTGGCTAGATATGGTCTTATTGTATATAAATGAATTCCTAACGCATGAACATCAAAGACATCACAACTAGCAACATGAGATCATCGTTGAGATGCTTTGAGAAAGGAAACAAGTATCACAAGAAAGAATGAAATACATGCCATGATACAACCTACACAAGGTTGATGCAAGTAATGTGTGCATGTAGTAGATGATGATACTTATTACCGAGATACCATTGGAAGGATGTAGTAGATACCAATTGAAGGTAGATAGTAGTTCATTGATCATCCTAGCTTGACTCCAATATGCACATGGTGACAACACCTTCCTTGTGAGTGAGCCCAGCATCCAATGCATCTCCAACTGTTCCTATAAGAACAACACAAACTAAACGGTACCCAAACTCATCGGGACCAAATAGTTAGAAACACCAATACATAGGACAAACTCCACATAAATATGTGCATATAGATATGAAAATGAATATCATGCGCATCTCATCCAAATTGAGATTAGGTGGAGTTTCTCCCATATATTGAGTCAAAGAAAGAAAGCATGCCAAATAAAATACATGAAGAAAACATGCATGCTCAAGACTTCAAAACCCAAAACCAAAAGACAAAGAAATGCCAAGTGAAAAGGATACCAAATGAATAAAACATAACTTGGAGGATATCCATAAAAGATACATCAAGGAATGAGATATCCATTGATACACTCAAAATAAAAGATATCAAACTCCCAAAAGAGAGGATGGTTCCAAACAAACCAAGCTCTCTACAAAGTTTCATGATGGCGAGAAAGTACCAAAACGAAAACGGCTTGCCTTCCACCAACACACACTTGATAAGGATCACAAGAAGAGTGTTCTAAAGAAAATAGGATAGCTCCCCACGAGTTGTGCATTATATAGGATTTGCATTTGAATACAAAATGCACAAGGTGGGATCACCACTTTCACTATATCTAGAAAGCACTAGACAAGAACGAGAAACAAACAAGATCCACAAGTGGTAGGGAAGACAAGGGGAGTTGACACAAACCTTGGCAAGATAAAAGGCAAATAAAAATAAAAGCCAATGTAAAGATGATCAATAAATTCTACCACACATAAGTGAGTACCAATTGTCAAAAGACAAGAAGTATTTGGAAATAATTCCCGTTGGTAGATAGCAAGGATATCCGACATCATCTTCACACCAAACACAAGCAAATTGCAACTTGTAGAGCTATCATGCCACCTAGGAACAAGATAATTTACAATATCAATTCTAGGTGACAATATCTCAAATGTACACATTTTCTAGGCTAGTAATACACACATAGCATATTACTCCCCATAATGTGATACCAATTAAAGATAGACAAGAGGCAATTAAAAGGATCCAACAAGAGATAATTAATGGACAATTTATAATTTGAATTTCTCATGAGAGATATACCACCTAGAGACTAGATAATCTTGAAATATCAATACTAGATGGTATTACTCATGTACACACATTTATAGGATTGTGAGGTGCACAAAGCACATCACTCCCCCATAATGGGATATTCCATTAATCTCTCACAAGAGCCAACTAAGAAATAAACAAGATGCAAAAAGGCTCAACACACAACACACATGTACATGATGTGCAAACCAACATGCACATACTTGATTTCTCAAGATAAGCAATTTGGAAGCACAACATATACAAGCACATGCAAGATACAAAACCACAACATGCTAAGGGACAAGTAACTTTTAATGTAAGCAATTTAAGCACGAGTTACCGCAAGGAGGAACATTGGATATATGATAGAAAGATAATCCGAATGACTTGGCTTGACACAATATGAATGATGAGGACCCCTTAAATCTTCATAATGTAGCCAAGTCTCCAATGACCTCCAACAACACCTATTGATCAAGTTTGAGCTAGTTGGTCCCCAACCAAGTTGGGTCCTAAGAGGTTAGTCACAATAGGCTTGGCCACCCAAATGGTTCTTTTCTTGACACCACTTTGAGTACCAACAAACTTGGCAAACACATTACCAACCTTATCCTTCCCAAGAGAATAGACATCATCAATAATAATTGGGTTGGATAAGTTACCACTAGTGCATGAAGAAGCGGCGTGGCCTTTCTCACGACATAAGTAGCAACGTCTACTCTTCACTTTCTTCTCACTTGACTTCTCAACAAGAGAAGCATTAACTTGAGTCTTCTTGGGAAGTGGCCTTTCTTCAACTTGAGGTTGAGCATGATATTGAACTTGTGCCCTCTTCCCTTGTTGCTTGACACTAATGGCCTTCTTCTTCAATGGGAAAGATCTAACATGATGCCCTTCTACTTTGCACTTGAAGCAAACAATCTTGGCCGATTTCTTGACTTATTCTTGGCCCTTCTTTTGTTCATCTTGGACTTCTTCTTCTTATTGGAGTTGAATCCAAGTCCACCTTTGTCATTGGGGATTTTTGCACACTCAAGATATTGTTGAGTGTGGATTTCCTTCATGACTCTTTTTCCAAGTCTTTCTTCAAAGAAGTGACTTGGGCCTTGAGCTCTTTGATTTCCTCTACATGGTTAGTCTCAATACAAGTACTAGAGGAAGTATAAGCTTCATTGTTGGAGCAACAAGGCAAGGAAAGCAATTCATCACAAGATGTACCAACATTGTGAGTAGATGAATTACAAGGACTAGCACATATCAATATAGCATTTTGACTAGAAGTAGTGCTAGTATCCACATGAGGCTCACTAGATGTTACCTTAGCAAGCATGGCCTCATGAGCTATCATTAGCACATTATGGGATACTAGAAGATAGTCATGAGAGCTTGAGAGCTTTTCATGGCTTTCTTCCAATTTCCCATAATTGCTAGATAGCAACTCAAGTTGAGCCCGTAGCTCAACATTCTCCTTCAAAATGGATGCTTCACAAGAGATAGAGTTAGTAGCACAAGCATCATCATCAGCAACAAGAGGAGAAGACAACTTGGCAAGCTCTTTTGAATATGAAGCTTTAAGTTGAGCATGAGACTCGGTGATTTTGATGAGCTCACTCTTAATGACCCTTGTGCCATTTTCGAGGTGCTCAAAGTCCCCAAGGAGTTTAGCATGCACAACTTCAAGCTCCTCATTTTTAGTGTCAAAATCATTGGCCACCTCAAGAGCTCTATCACGAGATTCCCTCACTCTAGATAATTCTAGAGCAAAAGTCTCCTCAAGAGATTCCTTGGTGGTTTGTTCAAGTTCAAGAGCTTGAGAGAGGTCCGCAATCTCATTAGCGTAATCACGCTCATGACCTTCCATTTTATCAATGGTGACCTCATGCTCCTCAAGACGAGATTCCAACTCATCAATATATTTCTTGCCCTCAATAGCAATAGACATGATTTCCATGAAGTTGGAACGAGCAATTTTATTCTTAAGAAGAGCTTTAAAATCATTTCCCCCTTAATTTTTAAGGAGGCAACATCATCACTCTCTTCATCAAAATCAACATCATCATCACTCTTGCCATCATCAATATCATCACAAGATATATTGGGATTCAAAGTGGGAGATACCTTTGAAGCCTTGGCCATAAGGCAAAATGTAGTAGATGATGATACAAGATCCCTTGAAGCACCATTCAAGACCACATCTTGTTCCATGGAGTGTTGGGTTTCAACTACATTGTTAGCACAACAACTCGAGGAAATACATGCATTTTATCATGGCAACAAGATATAGCAAGCATATCATCATGAGATTTAGTCAAGCAATTTCTACATGATATGCAAGGACTATCAACACAAGCAAGTGAAACATTTGGAGTGCTCAAGTGCTAAGGCCCAAAGATGGAGCATTGCAATAATATAGTGATGAAGAATCATCCACAAAAAGCACACTATCATCGTTGCAATGACCGACACTACTCACCATATCATTACCTTGTGGCAAACCACATGTAGGTGAAGTAGAAGAAGTTGAGAAGACTATACGGCCGGAGGTGGAGGGAGAACAATCATCCCTACAAATCTTGGACACACCATATTTATCTTGAAGCTTCATTCATTAACTCATGAGCATCCTGAACGGCATGAGTTGAAATATAACTACATTGCTCAAAGCATCGAAAAGCACATTAGAAGCTTGAGCATTGAGATAAGAGTTTTTCTCATCCTCTAAAGATAACCTTTGGGGATCCTTTGGAGGAGAAAACCCATAACTACAATTCGCTCTAAATTTGGGTCCATGACCCTAAAGAGATTAAGCATGCGAATTACCCAAACATCAAAATTTGTGCCATCGAAACTAAGAGTGTCGAGAATCCTAAACCCCTAGTCGACATCTTTACTCTCTAGGCGGTTAAGCCCAACAAAGAGAGACGAGGCTCGATACCAATTAAAAGATCGTGGATGTCGCCTAGAAGGGAGGGGGTGAATAGGCGCTTTAAAATAATTACGGTTGAGGCTTGAACAAATGCGGAATAAACCTAGCGGTTAATTTGTCAAGCACAAAACCTACAACAACTAGGCTCACCTATGTGCACCAACAACTTATGCTAAGCAAGAAAAACTGTTGGGGAACGTAGTAATTTCAAAAAATTTCCTACGCACACGCAAGATCATGGTGATGCATAGCAACGAGAGGGGAGAGTGTATGTCCACGTACCCTCGTAGACCGTAAGCGGAAGCGTTATAACAACGCTGTTGATGTAGTCGTGCGTCTTCACGATCCGACCGATCCAAGTACCGAACGTGCGACACCTCCGAGTTCTCGCACACGTTCAGCTCGATGACGATCCCGGACTCGATCCAAAGAAAGTGTCGGGATGAGTTCCACAAGACGACGGCGTGGTGACGATGATGATGCTCCACCGACGCAGGGCTTCGCCTAAGCTCCGTGACGATATGACTTCTCCGGCGCAGGGCTTCGCCTAAGCTCATGACGATATGACCGAAGTGGAATATGGTGGAGGGGCACCGCTGCACGGCTAAGGAACGATCCGTAGATCAACTTCGTGTTCATGGGGTGCCCCCGCCTCAGATATAAAGGAGGGAGGGAGGAGGAGGCCGGCCCTAGGAGGGCGCGCCATGGGAGTCCTACTCCCACCGGGAGTAGGATTCCCCTTTCCTAGTCCAACTAGGAGTCCTTCCATATATTAGGAGTAGGAGATAAGGAAGGGAAGAGAAGGGAAGGAAGGAGGGGTGCGGCCTCCCCCCTAGTCCACCCGGACTAGGCCATGGGGCGCGGCCTGCCCTAGGCAGCCCCTCTCTCTTTCCCGCAGGGCCCAATAAGGTCCAATACTTCTCCCCGGCGAATTCCCGTAACTCTCCGGTACTCCGAAAAATACCCGAATCATTCGGAACCTTTCTGAACTCCAAATATAGTCGTCCAATATATCGATCTTTATGTCTCGACCATTTCGAGACTCCTCGTCATGTCCCCGATCTCATCCGGGACTCCGAACTCCTTCGGTACATCAAAACTCATAAACTCATAATATAACTGCCATCGAAACCTTAAGCGTGCGGACCCTACGGGTTCGAGAACTATGTAGACATGACCTAGAACTATTCTCGGTCAATAACCAATAGCGGGACCTGGATGCCCATATTGGCTCCTACATATTCTACGAAGATCTTTATCGGTCAAACCGCATAACAACATCGTTGTTCCCTTTGTCATCGGTATGTTACTTGCCCGAGATTCGATCGTCGGTATCCAATACCTAGTTCAATCTCGTCACCGCAAGTCTCTTTACTCGCTCAGTAATGCATCATCCCGTAACCAACTCATTGGTCACATTGCTTGCAAGGCTTATAATGATGTGCATTACCGAGAGGGCCCAGAGATACCTCTCCGACAATCGGAGTGACAAAACCTAATCTCGAAATACGCCAACCCAACATGTACCTTTGGAAACACCTGTAGTACTCCTTTATAATCACCCGATTACGTTGTGACGTTTGGTAGCACCCAAAGTGTTCCTCCGTAAACGGAGTTGCATAATCTCATAGTTACAGGAACATGTATAAGTCATGAAGAAAGCAATAGCAACATACTAAACGATCAAGTGCTAGGCTAACGGAATGGGTCATGTCAATCAGATCATTCTCCTAATGATGTGATCCCGTTAATCAAATGACAACTCATGTCTATGGTTAGGAAACATAACCATCTTCGATTAACGAGCTAGTCAAGTAGAGGCATACTAGTGACACTCTGTTTGTCTATATATTCACACATGTATTATGTTTCCGGTTAATACAATTCTAGCATGAATAATAAACATTTATCATGATGTAAGGAAATAAATAATAACTTTATTATTGCCTCTAGGGCATATTTCCTTCAGTCTCCCACTTGCACTAGAGTCAATAATCTAGTTCACATCGCCATGTGATTTAACGGCAATAGTTCACATCACCATGTGATTAACACCCATAGTTCACATCGATATGTGATCAATACCCAAAGGGTTTACTAGAGTCAAGAATCTAGTTCACATCGCTATGTGATTAACACCCAAAGAGTACTAAGGTGTGATCATGTTTTGCTTGTGAGATATTTTTAGTCAACGGGTCTGTCACATTCAGATCCGTAAGTATTTTGCAATTTCTATGTCAACAATGCTCGCAAGGAGCTATTCTAGCTAATTGCTCCCACTTTCAATATGTATCTAGATCGAGACTTAGAGTCATCCGGATCGGTGTCAAAACTTGCATCGACGTAACCCTTTACGACGAACCTTTGTCACTTCCATAATCGAGAAACATATCCTTATTCCATTAAGGATAATTTTGATCACGCTGTCCAAAGGATCTACTCCTAGATCACTATTGTACTTCCTTGCCAAACTCAGTGTAGGGTATACAATAGATCCGGTACACAAAGATGGCATACTTTATAGAACCTATGGCCAAGGCATAGGGAATGACTTTCATTCTCTTTCTATCTTCTGCCGTGGTCGGGTTTTTGAGTCTTACTCAATTTGACACCTTGTAACACAGGCAAGAACTCTTTCTTTGACTGTTCCATTTTGAACTACTTCAAAATCTTGTCAAGGTATGTACTCATTGAAAAAACTTATCAAGCGCCTTGATCTATCTCTATAGATCTTGATGCTCAATATGTAAGCAGCTTCACCGAGGTCTTTGTTTGAAAAACTCCTTTCAAACACTCCTTTATGCTTTGCGAATGATTCTACATTATTTCCGATCTACAATATGTCATTCACATATACTTATCGTAAATCTTGTAGTGCTCCCACTCACTTTCTAGTAAATACAGGCTTCACTTTAAGTCTCAGATAAACTATATGCTTTGATCAACTTATCAAAGCGTATATTCCAACTCCGAGATGCTTGCACCAGTCCATAGATGGATCACTGGAGCTTGCACACTTTGTTAGCTCCCTTTGGATCGATAAAACCTTACGGTTGCATCATATACAACTCTTCCTCCGTAAACCCATTCAGAATGCAGTTTTACATCCATTTGCCAAATTTCATAAATTGTGGCAATTGCTAACTTGTTTCGGATAGATTTTAGCATCGCTACAGTTGAGATAATCTCATTGTAGTAAACACCTTGAACTTGTCACAAACCTTTTTGCTACAAGTCGAGCTTTGTAGATAGTAAATCTACTATCAACGTCCGCCTTCCTCTTGAAGATCCATTTATTTTCTATTGCTTGCCGACCCTCGGGCAAGTCAACCAAAGTCCACACTTTGTTTTCATACATGGATCCCATCTCAGATTTCATGGCTTCTAGCCATTTAGCGGAATCTGGGCTCACCATCGCTTCTTCATAGTTTGTAGGTTCGTCATGATCTAGTAGCATGACTTCCGTAACAGGATTGCCGTACCACTTTGGTGCGGATCTCACTCTGGTTTACCTACGGGATTCGGTAGTGACTTGATCTGAAGTTACATGATCATCATCATTAGCTTCCTCACTAATTGGTGTAGGAATCACCGAACTGATTTCCGTGATGAAATACTTTCCAATTCGGGAGAAGGTACAAATTACCTTATCAAGCTCCACTTTCCTCCCACTCACTTCTTTCGAGAGAAACTCCTTCTCTAGAAAGGATCCATTTATAAGCAACGAATGTTTTTGCCTTCGGATCTGTGATAGAAGGTATACCCAACAATTTCCTTTGGGTATTCTATGAAGACGCACTTCTCCGATTTGGGTTTGAGCTTATCAGATGAAACTTTTTCACATAAGCATCACAACTTCCAAACTTTAAGAAACGACAGCTTAGGTTTCATCGTTAAACCATAGTTCATACGGTGTCGCCTCAACGGATTTAGACGGTGCCCTATTAAACGTGAATGCAGTCAGTCTCTAATGCATAACCCCAAAACGATAGTGGTAAATTGATAAGAGACATCATAGATCGCACCATATCCAATAAAGTGCGATTACGACTTTCGGACACACCATTATGTTGTGGTGTTCCATATGGCGTGAGTTGCGAAACTATTTCACATTGTTTCAAATGAAGACCAAACTTCGTAACTCAAATATTTATCTCCACGATCAGATCGCAGAAACTTTATTTTCTTGTTACGATGATTTTCCACTTCACTCTGAAATTCTTTGAACTTTTCAATTATTTCAGACTTATGTTTCATCAAGTAGATATACCCATATCTGCTCAAATCATTTTGTGAAGGTCAGAAAATAACGATACTTTCCACGAGCATCAACACTCATTGAATCGCATACATCGGTATGTATTATTTCCAATAAGTCAAGAGCTTGTTCCATTGTTCCGAGAACGGAGTTTTAGTCATCTTGCCCAAAAGGCACGGTTCGCAGCATCAAATGATTCATAGTCAAGTGATTCCAAAAGTCCATCAAGATGGAGTTTTCTTCAAGCGCTTTACACCAATATGACCTAAACGGCAGTGCCACAAATAAGTTGCACTATCATTATTAACTTTGCATCTTTTGGTTTCAATATTATGAATATGTGTATCACTATGATCGAGATCCAATGAACCATTTTTATTGGGTGTGTAACCATATAAGGTTTTATTCATGTAAACAAACAACAATTTATTCTCTTACTTAAATGAATAACCGTATTGCAATAAACATGATCAAATCATATTTATGCTCAACACCAAATAACACTTATTTAGGTTCCACACTAATCCCGAAAGTATAGGGAGTGTGCGATGATGATCATATCAATCTTGGAACTACTTCCAACACTCATCGTTACTTCCCCTTCAACTAGTTTCTGTTCATTCTGTAACTCCCGTTTCAAGTTACTACTCTTAGCAACTATACCAAGATCAAATACCGAGGGGTTGCTATGAACACTAGTAAAATACACATCAATAATCTGTATATCAAATATACCTTTGTTCACTTTGCCATCCTTCTTATCCACCAAATATTCAGGGGTAGTTCCGCTTCCAAAGGACCAGTTCCATTGCAGCAAAAGTACTTAGTCTCGTGCTTAGGTCCAGACTTGGGCTTCTTCACTCGAGCAGCAACTTGCTTGCCGTTCCTTTTGAAGTTCCCCTTCTTCCCTTTGCCCTTTTCCTTGAGACTAGTGGTCTTGTCAATCATCAACACTTGATGCTCTTTCTTGATTTCTACCTTCGTTGATTTCAACATCACGAAGAGCTCGGGAATCGTTTTCGTCATCCCCTGCATACTATAGTTCATCACGAAGTTCTAGTAACTTAGTGATGGTGACTAGAGAATTCTGTCAATCACTATCTTATCTGGAAGATTAACTCCCACTTGATTCAAGCGATTGTAGTATTCAGACAATCTGAGCACATGCTCATTAGTTGAGCGATTCTCCTCCATCTTTTAGCTATAGAACTTGTTGGAGACTTCATATCTCTCAACTCGGGTATTTGCTTGAAATATTAACTTCAATTCCTGGAACATCTCATATGGTCCATGACGTTCAAAACGTCTTTGAAGTCCCGATTCTAAGCCGTTAAGTATGGTGCACTAAACTATCAAGTAGTCATCATATTGAGCTAGCCAAACGTTCATAACGTGCGCATACGCTCCTGCAATAGGTCATCACCTAGCGGTGCATTAAGGACATAATTCTTACAGGCGGCATTGAGGATAAACCTCGGATCGCGGATCCAATCCGCATCATTGCTACTAACATTTTTCAACACAATTTTCTCTAGGAACATATGAAAATAAACATATGAAAGCAACAACGCGAGCTATTGATCTACAACATAATTTGCAAAATACTACCAGGACTAAGTTCATGATAAATTTAAGTTCAATTAATCATATTACTTAAGAACTCCCACTTAGACAGACATCTCTCTAGTCATCTAAGTGGTCACGTGATCCAAATCAACTAAACCATAACCGATCATCACGTGAGATGGAGTAGTTTTCAATGGTGAACATCACTATGTTGATCATATCTACTATATGATTCACGCCGACCTTTCGGTCTCCGTGCTCGAGGCCATATCTGCATATGCTAGGCTCGTCAAGTTTAACCTGAGTATTCCGCGTGTGCAAAACTGGCTTGCACTCGTTGTAGATGGACGTAAAGCTTATCACACCCGATCATCACGTGGTGTCTGGGCACGACGAACTTTGGCAACGGTGCATACTCAGGGAGAACACTTCTTGATAATTAGTGAGAGATCATCTTAAAATGCTACCGTCAATCAAAGCAAGAATAAGATGTATAATAGATAAACATCACATGCAATCAAAATATGTGACATGATATGGCCATGATCATCTTGGCGCCTTTGATCTCCATCTCCAAAGTATCGCCATGATCTCTATCGTCACCGCACGACACCATGATCTTCATCATCTTGATCTATATCAATGTGTCATCACATGGTTGTCTCGCCAACTATTGCTCTTGCAACTATTGCTATCGCATAGCGATAAAGTAAAGCAATTATTTGGCACTTGCATCTTATGCAACAAAGAGACAACCATAGGGCTTCTGCCGGTTGCCGATAACTTCAACAAAACATGATCATCTTATACAACAACTTATATCTCATCACGTCTTGACCATATCACATCACAACATGCCCTGCAAAAACAAGTTAGACGCCCTCTACTTTGTTGTTGCAAATTTTACGTGGCTGCTACGGGCTTAGCAAGAACCGTTCTCACCTACGCATCAAAACCACAACGATAGTTTGTCAAATAGACTCCGTTTAACCTTCGCAAGGACCGGGCGTAGTCACACTCGGTTCAACTAAAGTGAGAGACAGACACCCGCCAGCCACCTTTAAGCACGAGTGCTCGTAACGGTGAAACCAGTCTCGCGTAAGCGTGACGCGTAATGTCGGTCCGGGCGCTTCATCTCACAATACCGCTGAACCAAAGTATGACATGCCGGTAGGCGTATGACTTGTATCGCCCACAACTCACTTGTGTTCTACTCGTGCAAAACATCAAACCATAAAAACCTAGGCTCGGATGCCACTGTTGGGGAACGTAGTAATTTCAAAATTTTCCTACGCACACGCAAGATCATGGTGATGCATAGCAACGAGAGGGGAGAGTGTATGTCCACGTACCCTCGTAGACCGTAAGCGGAAGCGTTATAACAACGCGGTTGATGTAGTCGTACGTCTTCACGATCCGACCGATCCAAGTACCGAACGTACGGCACCTCCGAGTTCTGCACACGTTCAGTTCGATGACGATCCCCGGACTCCGATCCAGCAAAGTGTCGGGGATGAGTTCCGTCAGCACGACGGCGTGGTGACGATGATGATGCTCCACCGACGCAGGGCTTCGCCTAAGCTCCGCGACGATATGACTTCTCCGGCGTAGGGCTTCGCCTAAGCTCCGCGACGATATGACCGAAGTGGAATATGGTGGAGGGGGGCACCGCACACGGCTAAGGAACGATCCGTAGATCAACTTCTGTGTTCATGGGGTGCCCCCTGCCCCCGTATATAAAGGAGGGAGGGAGGAGGAGGCCGGCCCTAGGAGGGGCGCCATGGGGAGTCCTACTCCCACCGGGAGTAGGATTCCCCTTCCTAGTCCAACTAGGAGTCCTTCCATATATTAGGAGTAGGAGATAAGGAAGGGGAAGAGAAGGGAAGGAAGGAGGGTGCGGCCTCCTCCCCAGTCCAATTCGAACTAGGCCATGGGGCGCGCGGCCTGCCCTAGGCAGCCCTCTCTCTTTCCCGCAGGGCCCAATAAGGCCCAATACTTCTCCCGGCGAATTCCCGTAACTCTCCGGTACTCGAAAAATACCCGAATCATTCGAACCTTTCCGAACTCCGAATATAGTCGTCCAATATATCGATCTTTACGTCTCGACCATTTCGAGACTCCTCGTCATGTCCCCGATCTCATCCGGGACTCCGAACTCCTTCGGTACATCAAAACTCATAAACTCATAATATAACTGCATCGCCGAAACCTTAAGCGTGCGGACCCTACGGGTTCGAGAACTATGTAGACATGACCTAGAACTATTCTCGGTCAATAACCAATAGCGGGACCTGGATGCCCATATTGGCTCCTACATATTCTACGAAGATCTTTATCGGTCAAACCGCATAACAACATACGTTGTTCCCTTTGTCATCGGTATGTTACTTGCCCGAGATTCGATCGTCGGTATCCAATACCTAGTTCAATCTCGTCACCGGCAAGTCTCTTTACTGTTTCAGCAATGCATCATCCCGTAACCAACTCATTGATCACATTGCTTGCAAGGCTTATAATGATGTGCATTACCGAGAGTGCCCAGAGATACCTCTCCGACAATCGGAGTGACAAAACCTAATCTCGAAATACGCCAACCCAACATGTACCTTTGGAAACACCTGTAGTACTCCTTTATAATCACCCAGTTACGTTGTGACGCTTTGGTAGCACCAAAGTGTTCCTCCGTAAACGGAGTTGCATAATCTCATAGTTACGGTGAACATGTATAAGTCATGAAGAAAGCAATAGCAACATACTAAACGATCAAGTGCTAGGCTAACGGAATGGGTCATGTCAATCAGATCATTCTCCTAATGATGTGATCCCGTTAATCAAATGACAACTCATGTCTATGGTTAGGAAACATAACCATCTTCGATTAACGAGCTAGTCAAGTAGAGGCATACTAGTGACACTCTGTTTGTCTATATATTCACACATGTATTATGTTTCCGGTTAATACAATTCTAGCATGAATAATAAACATTTATCATGATGTAAGGAAATAAATAATAACTTTATTATTGCCTCTAGGGCATATTTCCTTCAAAAACTACTTAGGTGATAGCAAGATATATGACAAGAAACAATATGGCTATCACAAAGTAAAGTGCATAAGTAAAGGGCTCGGATAAGAGATAACCGAGGCACGCGGAGATGACGATGTATCCCGAAGTTCACACCCTTGCGGATGCTAATCTCCGTTTGGAGCGGTGTGGAGGCACAATGCTCCCCAAGAAGCCACTAGGGCCACCGTAATCTCCTCACGCCCTCGCACAATGCAAGATGTCGTGATTCCACTAAGGGACCCTTGAGGGCGGTCACCGAACCCGTAGAAATGGCAACCCTTGGGGGCGGTCACCGAACCCAGACACTTTGGCAACCCTTGGGGCGGTCACCGTACCGATCAAATTGCTCAGGCGATCTCCACAACCTAATTGGAGACCCGACGCTTTCCCGGAGCTTTACACCACAATGATTGTGCTCCGAACACCACCAACCGTCTAGGGCGCCCAAGCACCCAAGAGGAACAAGCTCAAGGGCACCAAGCACCCAAGAGTAATAAGCTTCTCAACTTGTAACTTTCACGTGTCACCATGGAGAACTCAAACCGATGCACCAAATGCAATGGCAAGGGCACACGGAGTGCCCAAGTCCTTCTCTCTCAAATCCCACCGAAGCAACTAATGCTAGGGAAGAAAATGAGAGGAAGAACAAGAAGGAGAACACCAAGAACTCCAAGATCTAGATCCAAGGGGTTCCCCTCACATAGAGGAGAAAGTGATTGGTGGAAATGTGGATCTAGATCTCCTCTCTCTTTTCCCTCAAAAACTAGCGAGAATCCATGGAGGGATTGAGAGTTAGCAAGCTCGAAGAAGGTCAACAATGGGGAAAGAACACGAGCCCAAAGGATAAGGTTCAATGGGGAAGAAGACCCCCTTTTATAGGTGGGGAAAAATCCAACCGTTATGCTCACAGCCCGCACCGAGCGGTAGTACCCCCTCGGCATCACGGTACTACTGCTAGGGGTAGTGGTACTACTGCTAAGGGTAGCGGTACTACTGCTTGCGAGCGGTACTAAAAAATTACATCCGTGCCTACCACCGCTGGACTTGTGACGAGTTTTTGGTCCCGAGCGGAAGTAGCCACGGAAGTAGCCACAGAAGTAGCCGCGGTAGTACTGCTCCAAGCGGTAGTACCGCTCCCAAGAGCGGTAGTACCGCTCCCAAGGGCGGTAGTAAAAAATTACTTCCGCTCCTACCCATGAGTAGTACCGCTATGACCTTTCGTAACACCAAAACTACCATAACTTCTGCATTCGGACTCGAATTCGATTTAAACCAAGTTTGTTGGAAAGCTAGGGACAAGGCTAACACAATCTTGAGAGAAATACCAATAATAAGCAAATGAGAAAAGGCCCAAAAGAAAATGGTGAGAACCCTTCCTCGGAAAAGACCGTAAAACCTCCAACACCGAAAACATCATAGAAGACGCATGCAAACTCCGTTTCGATGAACTCAAGCTTGTCATAAAGATGACCATAAGCCCTAAGACTCACAAAGAGAACCAAACAAGAACCAAGAAACATGATGCAAGGATGCAATGGTTTGAGCTCTCGACGAGCGATACGATCAAGCTACTCACTTGAGAGCCCCCCTTGATAGTACGGCTATCGATCCTATAACCCGGTCTCCCAACTACCACCATGAGACCGGTAAAATAGAAAACCTATCAAGGGCAAACCTTTGCCTTGCACATGATCCACTTGAGCTAGATGATGACGATCTTGTCCTCCTCAAGATGGACCACCTTTCTTGATTGTGTTGGGTCGATGGAGACTAGATGATTGCTCCCCCATACTCCACTATGGGTGAGCCACTCTTCGGCACATCTTCACAAGTCAATTGACACCACAATGGATTGCAAGTTTCAAGCACTTGATCTCTTCGTGATGCTCCACTTGAACTTGCACACGACAATCTTGATGACGATCACCACTTGATGTCATCCTTTCCATGGGTTGTATGATATCTTCCTCTTGACGCAAGCCCATGGACACGTACCTAACCCCACATAGACTCTCACATAGACCATGGGTTAGTACACAAAGTGCAATGATAATGCTTACCATACCATGGGATCACTTGATCCCTCTCGGTACATCTTCTTGATCAACCTTGATTCACTCTTGACTTAGTCTTGATCAACCTTGAATCTTTCCAACTCTATTCGTTTGGATGATGTCTTGAAAGTAAACATGAATGATCACACAATCTTCTTCTTCAAGACATGCTTGCAATAAGCTCAACACTCACATGACCAATCTTTAGATAATTCCTTAATAGCACCTTGGTCAACACATAAACTCCTTGAAACCAACACATGGACTTCAAGAAATGCCTATGGACAAATCCTTCAAATATAACTTAATGCAACCATTAGTCCATAGAGAATGTCATCAATTACCAAAACCACACATGGGGGCACCGCATGTCCTTTCAGGAAGGCCTATCGACATGTTGCTCAATCCGGATGGTTGAAATAATGTGAATGATACTACTTTTAATATGTTCATGCATGTGTTGATATATTTTCCCCTTTACATGTCAATGTGTTCATATTTAGACTTAACATCTTTACTTGTTGTAGGGCATGGCTTCATCCGGTTCCATGACGAGGCCACCGTGTGCTCACCAAGAAGACATGCCACACAAGTGGAAGGACGCATCTTTGGACAAGGTGAAGGAGAAAGATGTGAAATTCCGCCATGTTGGTGTGGAGATATTTGCAAGGTGAAGGAGTCCACCGACCGAAAGAAGTCATGGACCGAAGGAAGGAGATATTTTGTTTGCCCCAATTATGCTTACGATCGTGCGCTTCCAACTAACGCCTATGACCTTCCACCGGTATGCTAGAGAAGTAACATGTTACTCTAAAATGTGTGTCAACACTAACATCCGTTTTATATGCAGTCACCGCCTCCTCTATGCAAGTACTTCAGCTGGATAGATCATGAAGTGCCAAAAGATATCCAAAAGGACCAATTAGAAGATTGTCTTAGGCGCCAACGGCTGTTCGAAGAAAGATTGTCTTAGGCGCCACCGGTTCGAAGAAAGACGGGTTTAAGATGACATAAACCAAAACATAAAATAAATTCAGTAGAGTACAACACTTGGTTACTTGATATGACATACAAAACCAAGTTCTTAATGAGTTCAAATGTTAAGGGTACAAGTCATAGTACTTCAAATGACGACCAAGTATAGGGTACATGTCATTACAGTCCAAATGACAAAGATTACATAGTCTCATGTAATTCTATGCGGCGTACGGTCCCGGGTTGCAACAAATAACATTATTTCTTTCTTTGACCCGTGCCCAACGAGAAGCCCGGTTCTCGTCCGAAGAGAATGGTTGGCGAACTAACCAATCAATGACCTGACCATGATTGCCCATGTCTATCTCAGCATATTCACCCGTTGTCACACACAATGTAATTTGCATTGCAAGATCACGCCTATAATTTTTTTCCGCCATCTTGAGCTTCTTCATCTGCCTCTCCTTTTTTGTTATAAAATTTTCGGAACGGTCTTTATTTAAATATATATATATGAAAAGGCCCTACACTCCGCATTCAACGCATCAATGGCTTCGATCCACAAATTCATCTTTTCCTCAATCAATTCGCGTTCACGGTTCGCCGCCGCCTCAGCAGAAGTTTCAAAGAAAACGAACGGTGCCATCCTACAATTCGAAAAGTTGCTATTAAAGTAACTTAGCTTTAATTGCTTTCTTAAGCCTAACCTAACCCCAATTATGTACATTAATACTAGCACTAGATCTAGCTACACAAACTATTCTACAAGCAATTCTAAGCACATCATACATAAGGAAATCACAAACATAAACCTAAATGGATCATAGTAATTAATTTGACTACACCAAAATGATGAGCTAGGGTTTACAATCAAATGAGCAAATGAAAAGTAAACAAAGATATCAACCAATCAAAATGAGGGGAAATGAGAGAGCCACCTTGAATGATAAAAATGGTAAGAATCCACCGGAGAAATCTCAAACAAATGAGAGAGATTTGGGAGGCTCTTGTGCTTCAAAGAAAGAGGGGGGAGAGTTGAGCTCGGTGGAGAGGTGTGGCTTTGAATGAGTGGTTGAGGAGGGAGGAAATATCCAGCCCTCCCCACCTTATCCACCACACAGACCCTACGGCCGGAGGGTGCAGCGGTGAAGCTTGATCACTGCGAAGCCTGGCGGTAGGCCGTTCCACATCAGCCCCTCGGGCGGCCGTCGATCGCCGTGAAAGGTCCTACCGCCAGAGAGGATGGCGGTGGGGCGTGCACACCTACCGCCACATCGGTGGCGAAAAGGGTCGAGATCACGAAATAAATTCAAACGGGGTCAGATCCTGAATTTCTTATCAAAAAGATCAAAACACGAAATTTTGCCAAATTACCCCGGTCAAGACTCAAGACAAACGCACTAGAGAAAGAAGATGATATAAAGTGCCATGCCTTTTCAAAACACCTACGACAAGGAACAAGACGATGCGATCAACTACGCGTTGGCAGCAAACGTACAAGCACGTCATCAAACAACTAAGTAATGGTCTGGTAGTCGGGCCAGTGGTCACGCCGCCATTTTTGTACTCAAAGTGGCCAAGTGTGAAGGCGCTACGGAGAAAAACAATTTTCTTTTGTTTTTCTAAGCCCCTCTGGCAACGAGAGAGCACGCCGCCAAGACCGCGCCAAATACACGCTTGACCAAATGACGCGCTAAATTCGTGGTCTAGCTACATCAACGCGAATTACGAAAAAAAAAAAGCTACATCAACGCGACGCATGGACGTGTTGAAATACACACTTGATCCGTAGGCTAACACGCCAAATATAATAAATAAACAAATACTTCCTCAGTCCCAGAATAAGTGTCTTGACCTTAGTGCAAGTTTGTACTAAAGTTAGCATAAAATTGAGACACTTATTTTGCGATGAAGGGAGTAATAAACTGTTGCCAGTCTCTTGTGTTATGTTCTTCAATCCGCACTGTATCTGGTAACTATAACATGCACAAATCCTGCCTTGCTGCACCCAACAGCATAAAACAGAGGCGTCCCAAAATTCTTATCTTAGATTTGTCTAGATACACATGAATTTTGGGACGAAGGAAGTACATGCTAACACATGACTCTGCAGCGAGCCTTAATCATGTAGAGCGTCAGCCACTCGCTATATTTTTCCTCAATCACAGTGGAAAATCGTTAACCACATGCATATTGAACAATGATAGAGCGCAGCATATAACAAATACTCCAAAATCTAAATCTAAACATCAGCACATCATCATCATCATCCAAAATCTAAACTAAACTAGTAGTACCCACAAAGAAATGTGGCTCTTATACAACACCGATTATATTCAGCTAAAGTATTAACACTACAACTAATACGCGGTTCGGTTCCAAAGGACCATGTCCACACAGCACAAGCGTTCCCACAACCACAAGCTGACAAGCATCATAGAAGTGATCAACCGGCCTGCCGCAGCCAGAGCTCACACGCTACCCTGTTAATTTTGAACCGCTTCCAAATTCAGATGAAAACCGCAGT
>CM038674.1:159119771-159543825 GCA_021605145.1 Aegilops bicornis | reverse complement strand
ATAAAAAAAGTGCATGCGATATAAGAAATTAATGTTTTGAGTGGAAAGATGGATGAACTTATGAAATTATTTTGCTACTAAAAGAGTGTTTCTTCTGATCCTAATGATATGCCTTTGTCTACTTTGATTGAGAATGGCCAATGAATCTATGGATGTGAATTTTGTTGGTAGGAATAATTTTGGTAACAAGCATATATAGAGAATTTTAATCCTAGGCCCTATCCTAGTAATCCTTCTAATAATTATCAAAATTCCCCTATGACAACTCTTATGTAAATTTTAATAAGATGCCCTCGGAATTTGAGAGAAGAGTGTTAAAGAGTTTATGAATTCACAAAAGAATTTTAATGCTTTGCTTGAAGAGAAATTACTTAAAGTTGATGAATTGGCTAGGAATGTTGATAGAATTTCTCTTGATGTTGATTCTTTAAAGCTTAGATCTATTCCTCCTAAGCATGATATCAATAAGTCCTCTCAAAATACTTGAGAACTTCCATTAGTGAGTGCAAGGAAAGAACCGCTAGGATGCGTGCTATGAAAGATGCCTGTTATTAAAGCGTGTTCTTTAATTTCCATGAAAATCAAGATGAAGATCTAAAAGAGATTATTGATGTGTCTCCCATTAAAACTTTGTTTTGCAATATGAATCTTGATAATGATGAGATTGAATATGAGTCACCTTTACCTAGAAGGCGTTCTAAAAAATTGAACTTTTAGAGTGTGATGCTAAAATTGATAAAAGAAATTAGGATTGAAGAAAGTAAAACCTTGAATGTTGCTAAACCCACAATTTTGGATTTCAAGGAATTTAATTATGTAAGTTGCTCTTTAATTGATTGTATTTCCTTGTTACAATGGTACTAAATTCTCCGCATGCTTATAATCGAAATAAAGCGTTTACTAAACATATTGTTGATGCCTTGATGCAATCTTATGAGGAAAAACTTGGGTTAGAAGTCTCCATCCCTAGAAAACTTTATGATGAGTAGGAACCAACTAGTAAAATTAAGAATAAGGATCATAGATTCTATGGCATATGAGATTTGGGTGCTAGTGTTTCCACTATTACGAAAAAACTGTGTGATTTACTAGATTTTCGTGATTTTGATGAATGCTCTCTAAACTTTACCTTCTTGATTCCACTATTAAGAAACCTATGGGAAGGTGTGGTATTCTTATTGTTGCAAATAGGAATTATGTGCCCGTGGAGCTTTATCATTCTTGATATAGATTTTGGTCCTTCATGTCCTGTGTATTCTTGGTAGACCTTTCCTTAGAGGCTGATTGGTGCAATTATTGATGTGAAGGAAGGGAATATTAGATTCCAATTCCCATTAAAGAAAGGCATGGAACACTTCCCTAGGAAGTAGATAAAATTACCATAATATTCTATTATGAAATACACCTATGGATTGCCCACCAAAGATAGCGATACTAAGATCTATCCTTGCTTTTATGCCTAGCTTTAGGAATTAAAGCGATAGCGCTTGTTGAGAGGCAACCCAATTTTATTTTTATTTTTTATTTTTGTTTCTGTTTAGGAATAAATAAAATACATCTACCTTCTGTTTAGATGTGGTTTTATGATTTAATTAGTGTTTATGCCAAGTTAAACCTATAGGATCTTCTTGGATAATAGTTATTTTGATCTTGCTGTAATTTCGAGAAACTTTCGGTTCCGCGAAAACAATTTATTAAAAATCACGAGCATTGATAAAATAGTGATTCCAATTGCTTATGATCAACAAACAAATTTCCTAAGTATTCCTATTTTGGCTGAAGTTTTGGAGTTCTAGAAGTTTGCGTTAGTTACAGATTACTACAGACTGTTCTGTTTTTTGACAGATTCATATTTTAAATCCGTGTGTTGTTTTGCTTATTTTGATGAATCTATGGCTAGTAAAATAGTTTATGATCCATAGAAGTTGGAATACAATGGGTTTAACACAAATATAAATAAAGAATGAGTTCATTACAGTACCTTGAAGTGATCTTTTGTTTTTCTTTCCTTCTTGAACTCCACGAGATTTCTGTTGAGTTTTTGTGTTGTGAAGTTTTTCAAGTTTTGGGTGAAGATTTTTTGATGGATTATGGAACAAGGGGTGGCAGAGCCTAAGCAGAGGATGCCCATGGAACCCCCCAAGATAATCCAAGGACACGCAAAAGAAGTCAAAAGAAGCTTGGGGATGCCCGGAGAAAGGCATCCCCTACTTTATCCACTTCCATCGGTAACTACTTGGAGCTATATTTTTATTCACCACATGATATGTGTTTTGCTTGGGCAATCTTGTCTTATTTCGTCTTTTCTTGTTAGTTTACCCACATTCGTCCTTACTGTACACACCTTTTGAGGGAAAGCCATGCATGAATTGGAATTTGTTCAGGAATACTCTATGTGCTTCACTTATATCTTTTAGGCAGCTTGTGGGTTTTGCTCTATGTGTAGCTTCCACTTATATCTTTTGAGCTTTGTAGGTTTGCTCTAGTACTTCACTTATATATCTTTTAGAGCACGGTGGTGGATTTGTTTTAAAGAAAACTATTGATCTCTCAATGCTTCCTTAGATTATTTTGAGAGTCTTAAATAGCATGGTAATTTGCTTAAAGTAATAATATGCTAGGTATATAAAAATAATAAAAACTTTCTTATGAGTGTGCTGAATACTAAGAAAAGTTTGATGCTTGATAATTGTTTTGAGATATTGAGGTGATAATATCAAACTCGTGCCTAGTTGAGTGGTTGTGAATTTGAAATCCTTGTGTTGGAAGTTTGCAAGTCCATTAGCATTGCACGTATAGTAGCGTTATGTTACAAATTTGAAACATGAGGTGTTATTTGATTGTCCTCCTTATGAGTGGCAATCGGGACTAGCAATGGTCTTTTCCTGCAATCTATCCCCTAGGAGCATCTTGGCGTAGTGCTTTGGTTTTGATGGCTTGTAGATTTTGAAATAAGTATGTGAGTTCTTTATGACTAATGTTGAGTCCATGGATTATCGCCTCTCACCTTTCCATCATTACTAGCCTCTTGATGCATGCATTGCCCTTTCTCACATTGAGAGTTGGTGCAAACTTAGCGGTGCATCAAACCCCTCGTGATATGATCGCTCTTTCACATAAACCTCCTTATATCTTCCTTAAAACAGCCACCATACCTACCTATTATGTCATTTCCATAGCCATTCCGAGATATACTGCCATGCAACTTCCCACCATACCGTTCTTCATGACACATTCATCATTGTCATATTGCTTAGCATGATCATGTAGTTGACATAGTATTTGTGGCAAACCCACCGTTCATAATTCTTTCCTATACATGTCACTCTTGATTCATTGCATATCCGATTGCACCCGGCGAGGCATTCATATAGAGTCATACTTTGTTCTAAGTATCGAGTTGTAATCATTGAGTTGTAAATAAATAGAAGTGTGATGATCATCATTTTCTAGAGCATTGTCCCAAGTGAGGAATAAAAAAAGAGAAAGGCCATAAAAAGAAGGCCCAAAAAGCGAGAGAAAAGAGAGAAGGGACAATGCTACTATCTTTTCCCACACTTGTGCTTCAAAGTAGCACCATGTTCTTCATATAGCATGTCTCATATATTGTGCTTCAAAGTAGCACCATGTTTTCATATAGAGAGTTTCATATGTTGCCACTTTCATATACTAGTAGAATTTTTTCATTATAGAACTTGGCTTGTATATTCCAACGATGGGCTTCCTCAAATTCCCTAGGTCTTCATGAGAAAGCAAGTTGGATGCACACCACTTAGTTTCTTTTGTTGAGCTTTCATACATTTATAGCTCTAGTGCATCCGTTGCATGGCAATCCCTACTCCTTGCATTAACATCAATTGATGGGCATCTCCATAGCCAAAGTTGATTAGCCTCGTTGATGTGAGACCTTCTCCTTTTTGTCTCCTCCACATAACCCCCATCATTATATTCTATTCCACCCATAGTGCTATGTCCATGGCTCGCTCATATATTGCGTGAAGGTTTGTAAGTTTGAGATTACTAAAGTATGAAACAATTGCTTGGCTTGTCATCGGGGTTGTGCATGATGAGAGCATTCTTGTGTGTGAAAATGGTGCATGATTAAACTATATGATTTTGTAGGATGAACTTTCTTTGGCCATGTTATTTTGAGAAGACATAATTGCTTAGTTAGTATGCTTGAAGTATTATTATTTTTATGTCAATGTGAACTTTTGTCTTGAATCTTCGGATCAGAATATTCATACCACAATTAAGAAGAGTTACATTGAAATTATGCCAAGTAGCACTCCGCATCAAAAATTCTTTTTTATCATTTACCTACTCGAGGATGAGCAGGAATCACTACAAAAAAAAGACACATCCGTGACATTTTGGGCCGAACGATTTTTTTTTCTGTCATACATATGACACTTCTATGATGATAATTGTGACAAAACCCGGTATCATCATAGATGTGGTGGGCTCCTACTTCTATGACAAAAAAATCATGACAGAAAATGGGCTTTTAAGTCCGGCGGGACGGAGACGCAGCTGCATGACATTCTTTAGGCAGTCCATGGCGGAAAAAACCGTGGTAGAAGCGAGGGGAGGAAAATTTGAGGAGTTGCGGTTCTACGGTGGGAGGTCGGGGGCGAAGCGATGCGCGTTTCTCTCGTATGTCTTGGCGTGTGTGCGGCGTTGATTCTAAGCGAACCTCGAGTGAGGCGTTGGCTCTAATGAACCCGAAGCGAGGCGTTGGGCTATAAGCGAACCCGGCGATTGCTGCGAACTCACGCGTTACTGAACTTGAGCGATTGATCGATGGCTGTTAACTGAACCCGATGGAGCGATTCCTTCGATGCTGCTGCTAACTGAAGCCGATGGATTAGATGAACAGTGAGCGTTGCGGGGGGGGGGGGGGGGGTTGGATGAATAGTGAGTGGTGGCGTTGCCACTGGATGAAACGAGGACCCGTGGTGTGGAGAGGGCTGGATGAAGCGGTGAAGCGGTGGAGGGGTGGCCGTGGAGGGTGGTTGAACAGGACCCGTGGTGTGGTGGGCTGGATGAGCGATGAAGCGGTGGAGGGGTGCCCGTGGAGGGGTGGTTGAGCAGATGGCCGGTGGAGTAAGCGCGGTGGAGGCTGGATGAGCAGGAGCCCGTGGAGGCTGGAGGAGGTCGGCCGGTGGAGATGAATAGTATCCCGTGGAGTCCCGTTTTGCGGTCGCCACACCTCCCTATGAACGGGACCCCCGTTTGACCGTAGGAGGTCCGTTTAAATCCGATTTTGCGATGCGCCACACCCTCCCGATCAACAGGACCCCGTTTGACCGTAGGGAGGTCCGTTTCCTCCGTTACCTGCGGTACACCACCGCTCCCAGATCAAGCAGGACCCTGTTTCGGTACCGTAGGAGAGTCCGTTTCCTCCGTTTGCGATGCGCCACACCCTCCCGATCAACGGGACCCCATTCCGAGCGTGGGAGGTCCGTTTCCTCCGTTACTGCGATGCGCCGGCCTCGTTTCCATCGCCTTTGTTCCGTCCAAGCCCTCCCGATGAACCACGACCCACGCCAATCCGTTCCGACCCAGCCGGTTGGCTCCCACGCGTTCGTTGCCTCCCGATGAACACGGCGCATTCCGTTGCCTCCCCATGAACACAACACATTCCGTTGCCTCCCCATGAACACGACGATGACGATGTTTCTCCGTTCCGAGCCAGCCATGTACACGAGCCGTCGCCGTACGTATGCGCGAGTAGGCATTCGAGACCCCGCTCGTATGTACACATACGTGGCCGTATTTTTTTCTTGCACCCTGGCCGATGTACGTACGTGTACATGCTACGTGCGCGCCTCTACTACGACACGTGCGCGCCTCTACATCCACCAGTATATATATACGTACACGTTCGCGACCAGAATGACAACGCTACGTACGCTTCGACCAGGTGGGTCCCGACTGTCAGGCACTTCCTTGCCTGCGAAGATGTAGCTGGTGGGTCCCAGCGGCGATCGAGGCGAATCGTTTTTTTGCCGGGGCGCACTTCCTTGCGTCTGCGAAGATGTAGCTAGTGGGTCCCAATGATGCAGAAGTAGAATCGTTTTTTGCCGAACGCACTTCGCTTGCGTGCGAAGGTGTAGTTAATTGGGTCCCATCGGTTAGAGGAAACATTTTTTCACGAAATAGGGTGGCCCGTCCGGTGGAGTCCCAGCTGTCGGTGGAGGAATAATTATTTTGCTCGTAATAAAGAGGCACTTCCTTGTTGCGGCCGTGGACCCGGCTGTCGACCTCTCCATACGATATTCTTAGATGGAATTCGATGCGTTGACCATATTGACCACGCCTTGCCGAGAGCACCCACGGCGGTGGGCGGCGAGGCCTAAGAAGGGGACGACACGGAGGCAGGGAAGACTCGGCAGTTGTTTCCCACGCGAAGGGGAGTATGACTGTACGTCGGTTTACTGGTTCGTCTGCCGTCGCCGGAGAATAATAGCAGGTGTGGGTAAGTAGAGGGATGGCTAGGCCAGCGATGGGGAATGCTGATGGGGCGGTGAGGCGTCGTGGCAGCCTTACGGCCCGGCAGCAGGGAAGGAAGGAAGCGAGCGAGTCCACCGTGGCTTGTTTTGGCCTGGAAGCCGAGAAGAAGCGAAGATTGAAGAAGCCGACTGACCCGTTGGATGGACATACAACAGTCACTGCTTGTGCGTCAACCTTTTTTTAGGGAAGCCTCAAATCTGTGGAAAACTGCATACAGCCCATCTGCCATTATTTCTAATAATTTACAGCCCATTTGCTAATTCTTAAGGTTTTTTGGAGCCCATATTCTTTTTGTTAGCATTACAGCCCATATTGTGGCCATAGTTAAAAAATTATACGCATATTTCGGTGCGGTCCGAACTGTTTTTAATCCTGAAATTTCGACTCACATTCAAACTGATTTTTAAATGTATATCAATATAAAATCCAACAAATTCTCCACGCATAAAAATTAATGTAATTTATAATCTTGAAATGAAAAAAAATTATTTGAAACTAATTGCCGGTTTGATGTGTTTTAAAAATGTACAACCCATTTCTCATTACTGATGGGCCATTTTCTCGGCCAGCCGAATGAAAGCTCTCCTCGTCCTGAAAGATTTGCAGCCCAACAGGCCTGACAAAGCGACTTACTTGGAAAATCACAAAAAAACTGGGCTATGGCCATGGACCCAGCTGTCGGCCTCTCCGCGTCTTTGTACTCTTCAGGATGGAAGTCGTTCCTTGACCATATTGACCACGCCTTGTGGAGAAGCACCAATGATTGGGCGACAACGAAGACCCTAGGAAGGGGGCAGCCGAGCCGGGGAAAACAGCGGCGGTGGAAGCCCAGCGGAGAGAATCTGAGGGTTCACTTTGGATTATCTTGATTGTGAGGCTACCCGTCGCCGCGAAGAACCCGGCCCGGTAGTGGGAATAGTAGGAAGCGGCGAGGCCTCATGGCAGCACAACCGGCCCGCGGGGAGGCGGGGAGCATCTGCGACACGATCGGCGCTGCTTTAGTGCGGGAGCAAGAAGACCACCTGACGAAGAAGCACTCGACCGTTGGATGGACATCATGCAGTCACTGGAGCTAGAATCGTTCATATTGACTAAGTTGAGAAAGCCCTTCGTCCCGTCAACTTAGTAGGCCCACAAGATAGCCTCCACCAAAGGTGGGTCCCAGCTAGCAGAGTATTCATTTTTGTCGCGTAATAAGGAGGCACTTCAGTGGGTCCGGCTGCAATGAGGAGCGTTTTTTTTTGCAATCTGGTGGCCTGTCAGGAGGTCCCTAGCGATCGAGAAGCGATTTTTCGCAAAATACTGTTGGCCCGTCCGGTGGGTCCCATTGTCGGAGGAATAATTATTTTCAGCGTAATAAGGAGGCACTTCCTTTGCGGCTGCCGTGGACCAGCTGTCAACCTCTCCATGTCTACAGTACTCTTCGATGGAAGTCGATGCGTTGACCACATTGACCACGCCTTGTGGCAAAGAGCACCAGCGGTGGGCGGCAGCGAGGAGCCTAGGAAGAGACGAAGGGGCCGAACACGGAGGCGGGGAAGCTGAAGCGTGCCCGGCCGACCCTGCAGGAGAGCAAGAAAGCGGTAACGACCCAAGGCGCTACTTTGAAGCGGCTACAACAAGAAGACCGGATGTTGAAGAAGAAGCACTATAGCCGTTGGATGGACATCATCACAGTCCTTTGGGTATTGACTAAGTTAACAAAGCCCTCCGTCCCCATCAACTTATTAGGCCCACAAGTCAGCCCAACAATATGGTGGGTCCCGGCTAGCGAGGGGGTTTTCATTTTTTAGGCGTAATAAGGAGGCACTTCCTTGCGTGCGAAGATATAGCTGGTGGGTCCGACACATCAGCCGGGGAACATTTTTCATGAAACACAGAGGCCCTTCACCGTGGGTCCCTAGGCTGTCAGTGGAGGAATCATTATTTTGCAGCGTAATAAGAAGGCATTTCCTTGCGTGCGGTCGTGGACCCAGGCATCGACCTCTCGACGTACAGTCCGCTTCAATTGATGTAGTTCATTGACCACGTTGACCAGGCCGCCGAAAGCACCGAAGCGGTGGATGAAGGCGAGGCCTAGGAAGGGAGCGACAACGAACCGGGGAATACTCGGCAGTTGTTTCCACCTTGAGAGAATCTGAGGGTTTCTTGGTTCGTCTGCCGTCATTTGGAGAATAACAGCATGTGTGGGTGAGTAGAGGGATGGCTAGGCCAGCGATGGGATGCAGGTGGGGCCGTGAGGCCTGATGTCTACTACGCAACCTTCTTCTTGTGAAGCGTTGTTGGGCCTCCAAGTGCAGAGGTTTGTAGGATAGTAGCAAATTTCCCTCAAGTGGATGACCTAAGGTTTATCAACCCAGCAGGGCGTGGGATGAAGATGGTCTCTCTCAAACAACCCTGCAACCAAATAACAAAAGAGTCTCTTGTGTCCCCAACACACCCAATACAATGGTAAATTGTATAGGTGCACTAGTTGACAAAGAGATGGTGATACAAGTGCAATATGGATGGTAGATAAAGGTATTTGTAATCTGAAAATATAAAAACAGCAAGGTAACAAGCGGTAAAAGTGGCGTAAGCGGTATTGCAATGATAGGAAACAAGGCCTAGGGTTCATACTTTCACTAGTGCAAGTTCTCTCAACAATAATAACATAGATAGATCATATAACAAGCCCTCAACATGCAACAAAGAGTCACTCCAAAGCCACTAATAGCGGAGAACAAGCGTAGAGATTATGGTAGGGTACGAAACTACTTCAAAGTTATTCTTTCCAATCAATCCGTTGGGCTATTCCTATAAGTGTCACAAATAGCCCTAGAGTTCGTACTAGAATAACACCTTAAGATACAAATCAACCAAAACCCTAATGTCACCTAGATACTCCGTTGTCACCTCAAGTATCCGTGGGCATGATTATACGATATGCGTCACACAATCTCAGATTTATCCAACCAACATAAAAGTACTTCAAAGAGTGCCCCAAAGTTTCTACCGGAGAATCAAGAACATGTGCCAACCCCTATGCATAGGTTCATGGGCGGAACCCATAAGTTGGTCACAAAACATACATCAAGTGGCACATGATATCCCATTGTCACCCACACGAGATAATCACGGCCAAGACATACATCAAGTGTTCTTATAAAAGACTCAATCCGATAAGATAACTTCAAAGGGAAACTCAATTCATCACAAGAGAGTAGAGGGGAGAAACATCATAAGATCCAACTACAAAGCAAAGCTCGAGATACATCAAGATCGTGCCATAGAGGGAACACGAGAGAGAACACGAGAGAGAGAGATCAAACACATAGCTACGGTACATACCCTCAGCCCCGAGGGTGAACTACTCCCTCCCTGCGTCATGGAGGCGTCGGGATGATGAAGATGGCCACCGGTGATGGGATCCCCCCTCCGGAGTAAGTGCGGAACAGGGTCCCGATTGGTTTTGGTGGCTCTGAGGCTTGCGTGGCGGAACTCCTGATCTATCTTCTGTACGGAAGTTTTAGGAGTGCGTAGCTATATATGGGTGAAAGCGAAGTGCGTCGGTGGAGCTACGGGGCCCACACGAGCAGGCGAGGCGCGCTGGGGGTGGAGTGCGCCCCACCCTCGTGAAACACCTCCCGTATCTTCGGCGTGGAGTCCAAGTCCATCAGGTGGGTTTCCTTCCAAAAATAACTTCTCCAGTTGATTTCGTTCCGTTTTGACTCTGTCTGATATTCCTTTTCCTCGAAATACTAAAATAGGCATAAAACAGCAAATCTGGGCTGGGCCTCTGGTTAATAGGTTAGTCCCAAAAGTAATATAAAAGTGGATAATAAAGCCCAATATTGCCTAAAACAGTAGTTAATATAGCATGGAGCAATCAAAAATTATAGATACGTTGGAGACGTATCAAGGCTCTTAATGACAACATAACCCGGCATGGGAGGAGAAGGCGAAGCGATCCCGCTTGGCGCTTGTTTTAATTTGGAGCATGAAGGCAGAGATTGAAGAAGCACGACAGCCGTTGGATGGACATCCAATAGTCCTTTGCTCTCGTGTGTTGACTAAGTTGTGAGGCGTTAACGTGTCGTCAACCTTTTTTATGAAAGCATCTGCGTCAACTTTGTAGTAAGCGCACAAGTCAGCCTCAAATCTGTGAAAACAACATACAACCCATCTGCCATTATTTCTAATAATGTACAGCCCATTGCTAATTCTTAAGGTTTTTTGGAGCCCATCTTCTTTTTTGTTAGCATTACACCTTATTGTGGCCACGGTTAAAAAGTATACAAAATTTTGCATATTTCGGTGCGATTGACTGTTTTTAATCCGAAATATCGATTCACATTCAAACTATTTTGAAAAATAATTTATATAAATATAAATTCCAAATAATTTTCCACGCATAAAAATTAATGGAATTTAAGATCTTGTAATGAAAAAAAAATTGAAACTAATTCCCGGTTTGATGTGTTTTAAAAAAGTACAGGCCATTTCTGGGCCGAATGAAACTCTCATCGTCTTCAAAGATTTGCAGCCCAGCAGGGACGATAAAGCAAGTAGGCCTTGTTTGGGTATTTCTTTTAAAAAAATAGAACTGGGCTAGCCATTTTCAGCAAGAAAAAAACACAACTGGGCTCATGATGTGGTAAACATAAATAAAACCACAGCTAGGCAGGCCACAACCCCGCACAGCCCGTTGTTACCACGATCCATCGCTAAAACTAGTATAAATAACAACTGCTTGTTCCTAAAAAAAGCTGCAGCGACTTGCTTTGGGTCCACAGTGTCACCGCTCGTAGTGTAATTCTCTCGTTTATTGACTATGTTGACAATGGCGTGAGCCCCAGATGTCCAACCATTAGGAGGAACCATAATTTTGGGCTTGTACAATAGAGGCACTTGCTTGCGTACTGCCATGACGTTGGTGGCTCCCTACTGTCATCCTCTCCACGTACAGTCATCTCCTTGTTCCTATTGGTTGTTGGCAGCGTTGACACAACGCAGAGAAAGGGCGCACCGTGCAGCGGCGAACCAAGGCCGCAAAGGCGGAGGGCAACGGCCCGAGGCCTCGGGCCAAGCGAAGCGAGCCGTTGAAGATCGCCGGTCCGGTCGCGGCGGAGAATCTGAGGTTGGCTGGTTCGAACGCAGTGCGTGTTGGGGCTGGCGTCGCGGAGAATAACATGGCGTGTGGGGAATAGAGGGAGGGACTGGCCAACGTTGGAGGAATGCGTCTGATGAGGCGGGGCCTTGACCAGCCATGGGAGGCGAGGAAGCGGAGTCGATGGGGTGGTTTGGTTTGGGCGGCTAGAGGAAGAAGAAGACAAGAGATAGAAGATACCTGACGGATGTTGGATGTCAATCCAACGGCTGGTAAAGCGAAATCGTTTGTTGACTGGCTAGTAAGTCGACACCACCTTGGATAGGCTATTTCCTCACGAGTCCCAAATGTCAGAATCCAAATCTGTCATGGTCATGCAGCCTTTCCTATGAAAATTTACAGCCCATTTGATGTGCTAGTTTGAAATAAGTTTGTGGGTGCTGGTGGGGGCTAATCACTTGGCTTCTGTAATGCACAGTGAGCTCAAGCAGCCGGCGTGAGTGATGTTATTTCCCTTGGTTGTGATTTGTTACAATATTTCACTCTAAATTAAACGAATGGCAAGCCATTTGCCTTGTTTCAAAGAAAATATGATAGCGATCCTGACCCGAGTTGAAAGAGGCGGGAACATCTAACTCCAGCTTACAAAGCTGTCACGAAAGCCACGAGGGTTGATTGTTCATCGAGGTTTACAAAAAACCCAGATTAAAAAGGGCAACAACATCTAACTCCGGCACTGTTTTCGGCGATCCGCGATCAAATGGATCGGTCGAGGTCCATAGAATGAACATCATGGGTAAGTAAAATTTACTTGGATTATGACCACAATATGTTGTAAATAGAAGCCCGACACGTTCGGAAGCTCTTTGCCCACACAAACTCCTTTTTTGCTCTTGACATACCCATCCGTCAAAACCATATTGGCTTTGATAAACTTAAGCACGATGGACAATAGTAACCTCGCATTCAACGGGAAGAATGTGACAAATCTTGTGTTTGCACGGTTGGCTACATATCGTTCTAAGCGTTATTGTCTTCAATCGAATCTCGTGAGAAGTGAGAAAATCCCAATGCTTACGAATCCACCGATTGGTTATAACTTTCTTACCCGTCCTGTTGCCTAAATAGACATGAAGATTGAAAAGCAGTTAAGGTCTAAAGAAGAGTGTCGAAGAGCAACAGCTGAACAGTTAATTCTAGTACACTATATGCGGGCTTCCAATGTGCATGAAATTATCACCTTTATATACAACTTCTCCAGACATGGAAAGCATTGCAGCAAGCCAATAATCTTGTTCAGATCAAAACAATTCATTTGGATATATAAGATCTTGGACTGAATCCAACACCATTGATAGGCCATCCATGGAGAAACTCTTCATTGAGCATAGAACATAATATTAGTACAAAATGTGTACTCCAAGATGATATATAAATTATCGCATGAGAAATTTAAAATGCAGCTTATGGGTACAAGTGTAGATGATAATATAAAGTAATTGAAGAAGCTGTGGAGCCAAACACCATATTGAAATGAGCACGGAGATCATGTATTACACCCAAGGTCTCTCGGTTTAGGTGCGAGAGAGGGCCGGTTATTTGCAGCGGTGAATAACTAGAATCAAGGATCAACCTTTGAAGTGAAGGGGCATCTTGGATGATGAGCTGCCTTCCGTCGAAAAGAAATTCCAATTCTTACAAGGTTAAGCGACTTTATTTGGAGACAACCGATTCTAACTGTGAAAACAAGCACCAAGCAGTCCAGTAGCAGGGCAAGCTGGAGTGGATGATCTTTGTGCAATGAGGTCCGATATCTGAACACTTTACAAGTGAAAGTTTCTTGAGAAATGGGAGTCGAAGGTTTAGTACCAGTTATGCGGTAGGTAGCCACAAGCGCATAAGGTGGCGGTGTGGAGAGAGGAGGATAACATGAGATGGACATCGGTCTTTGAGGGCACAAGTTCATGGTGTTAGGTATGTGGTATGTGATTTCGGGGAATAGTAGAACTCAAGCAGCTGTAGTTACGTGAATTCGAGGATTTCAGCGAGGCGTCCACCGTGCGAGGCATGGTATGCTTGCTCGGGTAACATGACGGGATCACGAGAGGCTTTGAGCGGAGCCACTGGTGGGAGGAGATGATGGCTCTGGATTTCAAAATCATTGAAGAGAGATGTCGATGGCGATCGAGATTAAGGGGCACGGCGTGCCATAGAGGGCGCCACCGAATTGAGAGGACTTGGGTGCGACAGCAATCCTTGGTGGGGAGAAGCGAGATGATCTCCCCAAGGATAGCGTCCGGGAGATCGCTGATGCGGTCCACCCGAGATTCTATGGGTTCCTAGGATCCGGTGGGGGCGGGGTCGCCGCTTCTTCCCGCGCTGCCGGGTGCGGGATCTACAACAGGTGTGGCCGTTGGCGGGAGCCTCATCTTCTTGGCGCTGGGGTCAGCCGACTCCATTTTCCTCGAGGGCTTGGCGTCAGCTCACGGATTTGAGCGAGTAACGAATGGCGAGCCTAGTTGTAGTCTTGACGAAGAAGAAGGGGAGCTGGGGTTTTTCTGTAGGAGTGAGGAAGAAGGGGCTGGGGTTTTCTGTAGGAGTGAGGTGAGGAATTTGGGGTGCAGGTGGAGCACCTAGGATTTTGGGGGGGATTGTGTGTTGGGTGTGGGTGGCGCCTAGAAACAATTACTACTAGTGCGATGGAGACACTCTCTGCTACCCGGAAAAACAATTACTACTAGTACAGTGGAGACACTTGACCGCTTCTGGCTCCTCCTAGGTCATTGAAACGTCTCCCTCTACTGAATGTCGTTATACTTTTGTTCACCGACATGCGGGCCATGCAGCGCATGGGACTAAATGCCATCCACCAAATTAGAAGGCAGTATGCAGGCAGAGAGTCACCACAGTCGTGGCCTTGCGATAACGAGCCGTCGTATCACAAAACCCCACCTCCCACAGTCTAAGTTTGATGGGCCGAAGCAACCATCATTTCACTCTTAGCTGAATCCCTTCTCCCTCACCGTCTTCAAGAAAGGCAACACTGCATACGCCTTTGTTCTTCTCTCCCAACGAAGGGAAGGTAAAGCGGATCCGTGATGTTGGTATATTTTTATTCGAGAGAAAAAAAAGAACTTTTTGCAAAGCGATAACGATCCTCACTCTCTTTTTGTTTCATTGTCATTGCGATTGTGTTTTCCTTTCGATTTGTCTCCTAGTATTCGTCGGTTTCATGATGGACCAAGGAGAACCGAGGCAAAGATCTGCCCGATATTGGAAGCAGAGCGGAGGTTGATCCCCACGAGACAGAGAGCTCCAAGAAGATGGAGGCAACCACCGAGGCGACCCGGATATGCTCACGGCCACTCTTTGAGATGGTCGGCGCCTCGTTTGAGGTTACAACCCCGTGTACGCTAGGAGCGATTTCCCCCTTCGAGGATGTATCCCCAGCTGAGCTGCCCAAGGTGATTTCCTTCTTTGCCGATCTCGATTGTGGTTTTCATCTAAGTATGTGGTGATTAATAATGCAAAATTTTATTAGCTTGATGCCATGCTATACATAGTGGTTTAAATAACTTGTGTTTCTTATCTTTGAAAAGCAATTCAGAATTTGTTTACATGTTTCAATTAGAGCCCTGATGCAGACAAGGATTGTGTGGTTGTGCATGTCACTCGCTATGAGGCGGACGACCTGAATATACGCACTGGGAAAACAAAGTTCTTAGGCTATTGGATCCTGGGAAGCCATTTTCGGTTATACCAATGAAGAGGTGTATTCCAGCCTCACTGTTGTCAGGCGTGTTGTCGGGGTGTCTTTGAAGCACAAGAAGTTCAAAGCTACTCCTTCGTTTGTGAGGCATCTTGTTCTTGTCAAGCTTATGCGGGGAAGATGACGTGGCATGCCTCCACAAAAAAGTTTATCGATGGCTTAAGGCCACAAGGTTGTCTTCATGAAGGTTCATAGGATTGAGCTGCCGCGGGACGTCCTCGATGATGTTCATGGCAAGTTCTGTCTTGTGTCCAGCCCAAATTAGATCGAGGCATGAAATAGTTGCCCAGCTAGTGTTTAATAGTAGTTTGGATTGTGTCTAATTATCCGAACCTTGCCTGTTATCGACCCCTCTGGGGCTAGTACTCTGTTTGAATCCGTCTATGGGAACTGCTGCTACTTTTGTGTGCCCGTGAATCATATAAGCAACTATGTATCTTGTTACAGTGGTTCATGCAGTTAATTGAGGCCACAATGTAATAAATTCCAAGCGTTCAACGCTAGTCCAGCGCTCATGTGGAACACTCACATTAAACTCGTCTTCATAAAAATCTTGAAAAGCATAAGTTAAGCAGTTTTATACATCTCAATGATTCATAGAACATAACAAACATATACTAGTTCACAGCAAAAGACAAAGTTGTGAGAAGGTTTACAAATCAGGAAAAAACAAGCAAGGCTTCTCTACGAGCAAAAGGGCCTCCCGGCAACTTAAATTTCACGGAGTTCCTCTGGTTTTTCTTGTTGCCACCATCCGAGGTTAGGTTCTCTCATTCGAATAACCAATTATAATTGTGGTCTCATTTGGAATGCTGAAGCTGAACCATCAAATTATCTTGACGGTGAAATTCTTGTGCATTCCACTAAATTTAAGCACCGCTATTTGTAGAAATAAGCAGACCACAATGCCTCTTGTCCGCGCTTTTGTCAAAAACCGCCGTGCGGTAGTGCCGACTAGTCCTCGGTCCATGGATGAGCTGGTAGAAAGTGCATTCGGACTAGGATGCTTGAGTTATTTTAGCTCGTCCACACCTTTGCCAATCGGGGAAGTAAAGCGTATGAATCAACTTCGTTTAGATTGCATTGGTCATTCTACCTTAGTTACTACCAATGTAGGGATACCTTGAAGAGGCGGGAGGTTAGGCAGCGGCAACGAGGATAGCCATCTCATTTTCTTGTGATTGTACTAAAACTGAGGTGTGTGCTTTTGATTGCTTGTGGATAGAAAGCGATCTGAGAGCAGACATCTCGAAAGGATATGGAGGCAGACATCCCTGTTTTGCGCCAAATCTGAAATATGGTTATTTAAAGCAGTCCGAGATATTACTACTTTCCCCGTTTCCTCTTAGAACCAAGTCCTAGATTCGTATGCTGACTTTCCACTTTCTTCCCCTGTTTGAACCAACGCTTTGAGTTCACTTGTATGAACTAGCTTTACTTCTAATAATAGTAGAAGTCTAGGTGGCTTTGGAACAATGACGGAAGTAGAAAAGAATCCTACGAAGGGAAGAGCTAGGGTAGTAGAGCAAGGCAGGTTTGAAGGAATATATACACGAGGTGCAAATCGGCATGTGGGCTAAGATGGCGTCGGGAGGCCGCATCTTGGCCACAATACCATGAGGTAGGAAGAAAGGGGTCGGAGGCCCTCCGAGCCAAGCTCTCTCGGAGAGAAGCAGGAGCAGCTGCCCGATCGGGAGCAGGCAGCCGTTGGTCTCCTCCTCACCGGCCCGGCAGCGTGAGCGATGCACCTACACCCCTGCCCGGTCGAGGTTGTCCGGCGGATTTGTGACCAACCGTGAGCTGAGAGAGAGAGTGTGGCCACCTATGTCTTGCTTAGATCTAGAGAGCATGAGGGAGTGAGCAGAGAGGAACCCTAGTAAAGCAAGCGCTAAGGCTCCTGCTTTTATATATAGTGGAGTGATTTTGTTGTACCGGCTTCAAAAATGCGCTCCTCGTGTACCCGTGAGTGGGTGTGAGAGAACTAGTGCGTGCGTGCACCGCTTCTCTTCGTGAGAGTACAATATATACTATGCCCAAAGAGCGTTAAGCCACAAGAGCAATAATATAAGTGTGTGGCGTGTGAGCTAAAATAAAATGTCGCGCGCCGTCTTTTGTTTTTAGAAGTTACGAGGGTAGGGTGTGAAGAGCATATATGTGCGTGGCGTCTACCTGCGAGATAGGCGATGGGTGCCACGTCTTGAAGTCTGCGAGAGGACTCCGTGGAGAGTTGTGACTCGTGAGGGTGCGTGTGCGTGAGAGAGAGGGGGGCACGTAACAATGCAATGCATGTGTCCTTAAATCATTATCCGACAAACGTTCGCCACAAGCCTTTTCCTGACGAACGCCATAAGAACCGTTAGATCGGCATCCGACAGTGTCAGTTTTGTCATGTCATTTAACAGAACAGCCACTCCTCCTACAAACAAATCTTCCACGTGAGTGTTAGCAACTGTCGTATGCTCCCTTTGTTCCGAAATGCAGTGCATATAGCTTTATTGAAAATTAGAACCTCGCAAACTTTTACCGAGTTTTCGTGTACCAAATTGCACATGTAGAATACCCTGTATATATCATTTCACTCATCTTCGAGAGGTAACTATAAAGATGGGTGAGGAGTCTACAAAGAAAGACCTTCGTATCACCCGCAGCAATTTCAACCATTCTTTAGTGTCGAGGAATATCATAGGAACTCTATATGATATGATTTTTATAGGATTTTTTTCCTTTAGAGCCAATTGGTTCATAGGAATAGATTCATATACTCTACATTTCAAAGGAAATAAACATGATATCATTTCTATAGCTTTAGAGCCACTTGGTTCATATGAATGGATTCCTATACTCCCTTAATTTCAAAGGAAAATAAACATTAGTGTATATTCAATAGAAAAGTTCCTATGATATGAACCAAATTACATCTCTTTACTAATCCCTCCTCATAGGACTTGAGATACATGTCATCTCTAGATTCAATAGAAAAGTTCCTATGATGTGAACCAAATGACATCTCTTTTCCAATCCCTACTAATAGGAATTGTGATCCTCCATGTCATCTCTTTCCCTACAACTTCCATGTGTACATCTTCTATTCCTAAATAGACAGTACAACCCACTAGCAGCTTTTTTTCCAAAACATGCAACTATGGCACAAGAACTATATAGTGTGCCAATAACTTTGAAAGATGGTCATTTGGATGAAGCTAACCCGACGGTGTAGAGATGGGCAAATCCGAGCACTCTTGTAGATTGGATATCATCAACATTCCACCAGATCTGCCACATGTACAATTTAGAAGACTCCATGGTTGAACTTAAGCATAATGCACAAACCTCAAAACACAAGCACTTCTCCTTTGTTCTAGAATCTTCTGTATCATAATTGATTATTTTTTTCTAAATGAATTGCCATTATTTGTTTTTTTACTTTATGATTTACAATGCACAACCCCATGAATCTTAACATTTTTATAAAACTAATTGATTTTGAATGAGATGAACTATAAGAACTAAACGAACATCTACTTCATGCATATATGACTCAAAGCTTTACATGCTATAGTGTGTATTTATTCATAATTTGGTTTCGAAATTTCATGCGTTCAATACATGTGTACCTTACTAGTTTTGAGTAGAGTAGCAAATTTCACGCGGCCCCGAGTATATCAAAATGCAGGGCCCATGCATCATTGCCTTTCGGTCGAACCTACGTCCATAATTTTTTGTACGTGCTATATCTCCACTGGTCCCCGAACCCAAAATGCTGCCTCGTTCCTGTAAAACCAAGCGGCCCACACATATTTAAGGCGTCGACTCGAACCCTTTACTACGACGTGGCCCCGCACGCCATAGTGCTCCTACAAACCCTACCACCACACTCATCAACGGTTTTCTTTAAGAGGACGAGGGAGAAGCCGATTTGTAGTGGAGGCGCTTTCAAAAAAGGATGCATGGTGGAGACCCGTACCCTAGGGTGCCCTAGGTAGCTGCCGCACGCATCATTGTTTTCTCTTTTCTTTATGCTCTTGCGTGCTAGAGTAAAATGATGGTTGCTTCGTCCATCCATCTTAATGAGGGAAAGGTGGGGCTTTGTGATTTGACCCCTCATTGCTCATTTTCTACTACTGCTGACACTCTGACCGGGTGCCTCCAATTCAACCGCTGCTCGAATCTGTGATTTGGTGCGCCCTCCGCACGTGGAACAAGGCGGTGGATGAGCCGCATGTGCCAAAGGGGTCCTGTTAAGTGTGTCGCCATTTTTAGGTATGCGGATGACCACCTTGAGTTGCTACGCCAACACGGCGAGGAGCAGCCTACCACTTGGTTTTGCTCCTTGGTGAATCCCGACTATATTGATCTAAAAAGATACGTCTTTGAACTACCCTCTCCGTCTCGTTTTTTATTTGTAGGCGTCTCGGTTTATAGGGCACCTTGCGTGGTTCTAGGTCATCCATTTGACTAACTAGATATGAGTTACTATGTCACAAAAAGTATATCATTGGATTCTTATTGGTTGATATGTGAAGAAACAAGAAACGAGGTAGAAGTTAATGCACCGCGCCTTAGTATTTTGGGATTATTTGATTTTCGTAAGATGACTTACTCACCTAGACGAAGGGAGTAGTTGTATTTAAAAGTCGAGGGCGGGGCTTTTCCTACGCGGTAGGCGGGGCAGTTCCGCCTAGTCGGTTCGACAGAGACGCGAGAAGATGAGGGAGTATCTTTGCAAGCGTGAGGGGCTGTGTGATTTGTGACGATTCTTCTTTGGATAGGTGGGGCCCGTGATTTGACTTGCCATTATCATTTTAAGCTGAGCGCTTCTGACCGACGTGAGTCTCCCGAGTCCTGACTACCTCCATACAGTGCCTACGCCAATGCTCCACCATGTAGTAGTAGAAGGCTGGCTCTTGCATGAGAGACCACTTCTCCACTTTTTCCTTGCCTCTCTTTCCTCCACATATGCAAAAATGCCATGTAAAGCGCACTATTGTACTTACTTGCTCCCTCTGATTGCTTAAGCTTGCCACATAGGCATAAAGTCTGATGTGGCAAGTTAATCAAGAAGAGAAAGACTAGTTTGGTGACCCAAGGAAGAAAGCGGTGCTAAGCGCGCGTGTACCTAGGTGAAAAGACAATTTTGAGTCTATAACTAATTAAATGCAGCAAACTTAGCAACACCATTTCATTGGAAGAGGTCACTCCTTGGCAAATGCAATAAATACTAGTACTCCCTGTGTCCCATTATATAAGAACGTTTTGGACACTACACTAGTGTAAAAAACGTTCTTATATTATGGGACGGAGAAATCTGAAGAAAGAGATAGAGAGGAGTAAAAAAATACACTTATAGCCAACCTTGTTGTAGTATGAGTGACTAAGTGATGACTATGTATGACATGCCAACATCGGATAGCCTAACGCACCGTGTTAAATCTCCAAAAAGGGCGCGACCCATGGCAGCGGCGCCGACGGGTCGTGGTAGGCGCGACCATGATACGGGCTGCTGGCAGCCCTTGGATCTGAGATCAAGCAGTCGCATGCTAAGTTGCTGAAAATTTGCGTAATAACCCTCCGAGGATAGGATATTCACCCATAGGTCTAGAATCACGCCATGCAACCGTTCGATCTCAGATCCAAGGGCTCTCGGAAGCCCGTATCATGGGGAATGGAAAGCCACTACCCTGCCGTTCGCCGCGGCGATTCGCTCCTACTAGATCCCTTACGTCCTTCAATACTACTGGCGGTTCGCTCCTAGTAGTCCTGTCCATTCACATTACGGCAGTTCCACTAATCCTAACCCTCCACCCAAATCCATGGAGTCCCAAATCTCCCCGATCGGCGGTGAGTACAAGGTTAGAACCATCACCGGCGATGAGTTCGACGTCATCTACACCCGTACTTCCACGACGGTGAAAGGATTGTTGGAGATATGCCCTAGAGGCAATCATGTATGATGATATTTCCTATGTGTTTATGAATAAAGATAGTCCTTGGACATTATCAATGATGTGTATCAGCAAGTATGTGACTTGTTTGTGGGACTATGCATTGTATGATGACTGTCCTAAAAGGTCCCTAGTCAAAAGGGCTGTGTGGGCCTTGACCGACTAGGCTAGGCTGACATATGACACGGTCGATGGCTTGGTCTCACTAGCCATGGAGCATTGGATGCTAACGGATAATATGGACTTGGAAAGATGCAGTCGGATTAAACATAGTGGGATCCGAGTCGAGATAAGGTCTGAGTCGGACAAACCCAACTATGAGACGCAGCGATATGTCATTTGTGAGTCTCTAGTACAACATATCGTTCTATGTCCTAAGACACTGGTGACACATGTACTCTGGATGGTAGACAGACTTGCTTTGGGCCGACCAAACGCTACTCCGGATTTGGGTAGTTACAAAGGTAGGTTTCGGGTTTGTCAATCCCCATGTCTTTGCGAGACACTACGAGCAAGATGGGATTGCCCCTCCGATCAGGAGAGATATACTCTGGGCCCTCGTGTGATCTCGACCAGAATAGCATGGCCATGCGACAAGGATTATGAGATAATCCGGATTGTGGTCAGTATCCTTTGGAACGAGAAAGAGGTCAGGTTAGCACAAGGATGACAGTCTACGCCTTGAGCCCGACAACATATATCGTATGCGGCAAAGGGAACAGAAGTGTGACACGTTGTATGCAGGTTCGCCTAACCAGCTTCATCGTCGCTTGGTGGTCGTACGCCTTGCTAGAGGTCGCTACCAACCGTCTGGTCGGAGGTGATCCGAATCGTGACCAAGCCGACTTGAACCTAAGGGTCGCGCAGCGGCAAGGGAAGGAACCTATGAGGTCAGTTCGTAGGACACTGGTCGGATGTGATCCGAACTGGACTAGGAACGTGACCGAATAGACTTTGGGCTTTAGGGTCCGTGCGAGGCCCAAGTGTTGAGCCCGCGATGGACGCCTATATAAAGTGGAGGTGCGGCACACTCAGGCAGTTGATCGCTTCGGCGCTGCGACTAGGGTTTGCATGTGTTGCGAATAGCCACCTCCACTCGCCGCCGATCGTGATCGGACCTAGCAGTCCGCGCGCGACGTTCCTCCCGCACGCGGATACCGTTAGAGGCGATGCACTTGTGCCGCTCCGGCGAACTCGTGCGTGGGATCGGACGACCGGCCGCTCGAGGGAGATCGAGCGAGGAGGAGGCGATCCACGCAGACGCTGCTGCCCCAACTCTTCTTCACGCTGCACGGCATCACGCATCTAGTGGTAACGAACTGTGATCCATCTCCCGTAGCATGTTCCTGGATGTTCTGCGCGTAGGAATTTTTAATTTGCAGTCGACGCACCCTACCGTAGAACCCAACAGTGGTATTAGAGCCTCTGTTATAGGATTTGGATTCAGATCGTATGCATATTAGATATGTGGAGGCGGCAGATGAGATCTGTTGTCCTTGAAGAGATCGGCTATTTGCACGGTTGATATGATCAACTGCACATGGGGATCGTTGAGGCTATGTTTTCTGCAAATCGGGATCGATGAGGTTGTGACACGATCTACCCCTACCGGTCGGTCATCCGCCATCGGGGTTAACAGTGAAACGTAAATCCGAATCGGATTCGCGATGATCGATAAGATCGGTCAGATCAGAGAATTCGGCGTGATCGGAGTTCAGATGTGATCTGTGATTTCTGAAAACGTCGGGTGCTGCCTGCACCCGCGAGGGGCGCTGCCCCTTCGAACCCCACCCGCTAACCGGGACCGCCGTGTGCATAGCGCCGTGTATTTCGTACCCGACACACAAACCGGTAGAATGCGATTCTATGCATAACTTTGTTTTGCAGGTTTGATGTGAATAGTATGGCTCATGTGTATGTGATGCATGTGTGTAATTTATCGTGGCACGTGTGTCATGTTTGTCACCGGCAGGAGCCAAAGTCTTTGTCATTATATTGTATAACGACCTGCGTGTCGACTTGTGACTCTATGTAAAATTCATTACTAGTTGTACTAGTTGGATAATAGAGATCAGGTTGGCTGCTTGGCGTCCGGCGTGACAAACAAGATGGAGTTCGTAGATGGTCATCGAGTCGGAGCCGACCTAGAAGAACGTCCATGAAGGAGCCATACTATTTCACAATATGTGTTATTTGTGATTGGTATGCTTCTTTGTTTCTATGCATGTTAGAATGGTAGAAAGATCCCTCATGAATATCAAGTGAATTGCCATCCCGATGTTGCACCTTCACACGTCAAAGTCGTCTAGTAGTGGGCTCATAAAATTGGGGTGCTCTTTGGGTGTCCTTGAACTGTAGGGTTCGTGTCGGACACGGACATGCACCTTTGCATCGAGTTAACTTGACAAGGCTATCAAAATGGTTTTGGGCCTTGTGGCAAAGAAGGTTGGGGGCGGGTATGAGATACCTTCCCGATCGGCGAAGTCGTATAGAGATGCGATTAGCAAGGAGTTGCTTACCGAATAGGTATGTTGGCTAGCAGTGATGCTAAAGCTCACTAGTCGCATGCGCTAGTCGTATCCTGAATCACTGAGAGTTTGCGGAGGGATGCTGACTTCAGTGGGAGTATTTCTGTTTAGGCTAGAATTACTCTACATAAACACATTGCTTAGTGATTGCATGTTTTACATTGTAGATCAATGGCACCACCTGCTCAACCCAACTTTGCATTGAAATCAATTACGGAAAAAGATAAACTGAATGGAACAAACTTTACCACAGTATAGAAATCTGAGAATTGTTCTCAAGCACGATAAAAGGAACATGTTCTAGAGGATCCACTTCGGAGGAACCTGCGATAATGCTAGTGCCACGACTAAAATGCCTACGAGAAACTTCGTTGATGAATCAACGGAGATCGGTTGTCCGATGCGGCTTGTATGGAGCCCGATTTGCAACAGCATTTGAAAGCGTTGAGGCTTACGATATGATCGAGAGTCTCAAGAGCATGTTTCGGAACCACGAGCTAGGACCGAAAGGTTCAACGTCTGGCGATCCTTGATGGATTGCGAGGCTGAAGGAAGGTGATCCATCGAGCCCACATGTGATCAAGATGATCGGATATGTGCAAGCTTTGGATCGTTTGGGCTTCCCGCTCTTGGATGAGCTGACTCTTGATGCTGTTCTGGTTCTCTTCCGCCCAGCTATGGGACGTACATCTCGAACTATCATATGCATGGCATGGATAAGAAGCTCACCTTTGAATTGCATGGGATGCTCAAGGTGGCGAAGCAGGATATTAAGAAAGGCACGCATCAAGTGTTGATGGTGCATAAATCGACTAAGTTCAAGAAGAGTTGGTCCAAGAAAAGGCTAAGGCAAAGGGCACGGAGATGGTAACCTCTGCCGCTGCCAAGTCTGGACCGGACTCGAAGACCGTTTGCTATCACCGCAAGGAGACCGGTCCTTTGGAAGAGGAACTGTAGCAAGTGGCTTGGAGAGCATGGCAAGAAGGCGGAAATGCTTCTTCGTGCAAAGGTACACTTGTTGCATATGTTATAGACATTTACCTTGCCGACATACCTAGTAGCTCTTGGGTATTTGATACCGGATCGGTTGTTCATGTTTGCAACTCGATGCGAGGGCTGGTAAGAACTAGGCATGTGGCACAAGGGGAGATTGACATCAGGGTCGGCAACAAAGCAAGAGTTGCTGCGTTGGAGGTTGGCACGATGCAGCTCCAGCTCCCTTCCGGATTCATTATGGAATTGAATAATTGTTATTACATTCCTGCACTTAGTCGGAACATTATTTCTGCCTCATGTTTGATGAGTCAGGGTTATGAATTCAATTTAAAGGACAATGGTTGTTCGATATTTTTGAATGGTATGTTCCGGATAAGCACCCATTGTTGATGGGCTATTTATATTGAATCTAGAACAGGAACCGGTCTATAACGTAAATGTCAAGAGGCATAAGCCTAATGAGATAAATCCGACATACTTCTGGCATTGCCGGCTTGGACACATTAGTCTGAAACGCATGAAGAAGCTCCATGATGATGGGCTCCTAACCCGTCCGACTTCGGATCGTTCGAGACATGTGAATCATGCTTGCTCGGCAAGATGACTAAGTCTCCTTTCGCAAAGAGTTGCGAGAGGGCATCCAGCTGTTGGAGCTTATACACGATGATGTGTGTGGTCCAATGAGCACAACCGCCAGAGGTGGCTATCGATTGCCATTGACTTTTACCGGCGACTTGAGTAGATATGGATATATCTATTTGATGAGGCACAAGTCGGAGACTTTTGAAAAATTCAAAGAGTTTGAGCGAGGTTGAGAATCAGCTCGGCAAGACTATAAAGCTCCTGCGATCTGATCGTGGAGGTGAGTACATGAGCCAGGAGTTCGATGATCATCACGAAAAGTCGAGGTATAGTACCTCGGCTCACACTTCCGCACGCCACGGAGAAAGCGGCGTGTCAGAACGGAGGAATAGGACCTTGTTGGACATGGTCCGGTCTATGATGAGCAAATCGGATTTACCCTTGTCATTTTGGGGATGCGCTCTAGAAACTGCAGCTTTCACACTTGATAGGGTACCATCAAAATCCGTAGACAAGACACCGCATGAGATGTGGACTGGGAAGAGTCCCAGTTTGTCTTTTCTAAAAATTTGGGGTTGTGAAGCATTTGTCAAGCGAATTATGTCAGACAAGCTTACACCCAAGTCGGATAAATGCATATTCGTGGGATATCCAAGGGAAACCTTGGGATATAGCTTCTACAACCGGGAAGAGAACAAAGTGTTTGTTGCTCGGAACGGGGTTTTCCTTAAGAAAGAGTTTCTCAGTCGGGAGGCCAGTGGGAGGACGGTCCGACTCGAAGAAATTCGAGGACCACTCGGGGACGGCTCGACTGGTGATGAGATCATGCCGGAGTCAGTCAGGGAACCCGTAGTGGAAGCGGCACTTTGGAACCACGAAGGTCGGAGAGATTGCGCAGAGTGCGTGATGTATTGTTGCTAGAAAGCGAGCCGGCCACGTGTCTGAAGCGATGGTGAGCCCAGATTCGAGGCATGGTGGAGGCCATGAGATCCGAAAGTTAAAATCCATGGATGAGAATCAAGTCTGGGATTTGGTTGATCCGCCACCTGGCGTAACTGCCATTGGTTGCAAATGGGTCTTTAAGAAGAAAACCGATGTGGATGGAAATGTTTAGATCTACAAAGCTCGGCTTGTCGCTAAAGGTTATGGACAAGTTCAAGGAATTGACTACGACGAGACTTACTCGCCGGTAGCGATGCTGAAATCGGTGAGGATCATACTAGCTATAGCTGCATATTTCGATTACGAGATATGGCGGATGGATGTCAAGACGGCTTTCCTTCACGGAAATTTAACCGAGGGCGTGTATATGATACAGCCCGAGGGTTTTGTCGATCCGACTAGCACTAGTAAGGTATGCAAGCTCAAGAGATCCATTTATGGGTTGAAGCAAGCATCTCGGAGTTGGAACATTCGTTTTGATGAAGTCGCCACCGATCTCGGTTTCATCAAAAGCGAAGAGGACTCTTGTTTATACAAGAAGTTAAGTGGGAGCTCAATAGTGTTTTGATCTTGTATGTGGATGACATACTACTGATCGGAAATAATGTTTCGATGCTAAACTTCGGTCAAGGAATCATTGAATGGCAAGTTTTCGATGAAGGACCTTGGTGAGGCGATCTATATTTTAGGCATTAAGATCTATAGAGATAGATCGAGGAGGCTGCTCGGCTTAAGCGAGCACGTACATAGATAAAGTGTTGAAGCGTTTCAACATGAGTGAAGGCGAAGAAAGGGTTCTTGCCGCTCTCACATGGTATAAGGCTAAGCGAGACTCGAGTCCTTCGACATCCGATGAGCGAAGCGGGATGAGTAGGATTACAGATGCCTCGACAATCGGATCCATCATGTATGCCATGATATGTACAAGGCCTGATGTTGCTTTTGCAATAAGCCTAACAAGTAGATACCGAGGCCAACCCGGTGAGAGTCAGCGGCAGCGGTAAAGACTATTTTGAAGTACACGAAAAGGACTAAAGAGATGTTCCTAGTTTATGGAGGTGAGGAAGAGCTCGTCGTAAGGGGTTACGTCGATGCTAGTTTCCAAACCGGCGAGAGATGATTGTCGATCACGATGCGGATTCGTGTACATCCCGAGCGGAGGGCGGTAATGGATGAGTTCCAAGCGAGGATACGGTGGCGATTCTACCACGGAAGCCGAATACATTGCGGCTTGTGAAGGCTGCAAAGGAAGGTGTTTGGATCCGGCATTTTCTGGATGATCTTGGTATTTTCCCAGCCTCGGTGAAACCGTTGGACCTTTATTGTGATAATTACGGTGCCATCGCACAAGCCAAGGAGCCGAGAAATCACCACAAGGTCGGACACATAGACCGGAAATATCACACGATCTGAAGATCGTAAAGAATGGTGATATAGAATTATGCAAGATTGACACTGATGCAAATGTTGCAGATCCGTTGACTAAGCCGCTTCCACAACCCAAGCATGAGGGGCACGTTAGAGCTATGGGCATTCGATGTCTATTTGATTGACTCTAGTGCAAGTGGGAGACTGTTGGAGATATGCCCTAGAGGCAATCATGTATGATGATATTTCCTATGTGTTTATGAATAAAGATAGTCCTTGGACATTATCAATGATGTGTATCGGCAAGTATGTGACTTGTTTGTGGGACTATGCATTGTATGATGACTGTCCTAAAAGGTCCCTAGTCAAAAGGGCTGTGTGAATGGCGCCGACTAGGCTGGCATATGACACGGTCGATGGCTTGGTCTCACTAGCCATGGAACATTGGATGCTAACCGGATAATATGGACTTGGAAAGGTCTGGTCGGATTCGACATAGTCGGATCCGAAGTCGAATAAGGTCTGAGTCGGACGGACCCAACTATGAGACGCAAGCGATATGTCATCTGTGAGTCTCTAGTACAACATACGTTCTATGTCCTAAGACCTGGTGACACATGTACTCTGGATGGTGACAGACTTGCTTTGGGCCGACCAAACGCTACTCCGTGGTAGGTAGTTACAAAGGTAGGTTTCGGGTTTGTCCAGTCCCATGCTGCGAGACACGGTCGAGCAAGATGGGATTTGCCCTCCGATCGGGAGAGATATACTCTGGGCCCCTCGTGTGATCTCGACCGGGAATAGCATGGCCATGCAACAAGGATTATGAGATAATCCGGATTGTGAGTCAGTATCACCGAACGAGAAAGAGGTCGGGTTAGCACAAGGATGACAGTCTCGCCTTGAGCCCGACAACATATATCGTCTGGCAAAGGGAACAGAAGTGTGACCACGTTGTACATGTTACGCCTAACCAGCTTCATCGCTCGCTTGGTGGTCGGCACGCCTTGCTAGAGGCCGCTACCAACCGTACATGTCGGAGGTGATCCGAATCGTGACCAAGCCGACTTGAACCTAAGGGGTCGCGGCAAGGGAAGGAACCTATGAGGTCAGTTCAGGACCTTTGGTCGGATGTGATCCGAATCGACTAGGAACGTGACCGAATAGACTTTGGGCTTTAGGGTCCGTCACGAGGCCCAAGTGTTGAGCCAGCGACGGACGCCTATATAAAGTGGAGGTGCGGCACACTCGTGCGATTGATCGCTTGGCGCCGCGACTAGGGTTTGCATGTGTTGCGAATAGCCACCTCCACTCGCTGCCGGCGTGTGATTGGACCTAGCAGTCCGCCGCGACGACGTTCCTCCCGCACGCGTGCGGATACCGTTAGAGGCGGTGCACTTGCGCCGCTCCGAACTCGTGCGTGGGATCAGACGACCGGCCGCTCGAGGGATATCGAGCGAGGAGGAGGCGATCCACGCAGACGCTGCCCCAACTCTTCTTCCGCTGCACGGCATCGCTGCGTCTAGTGGTAACGAACTGTGATCCATCTCCCTTAGCATGTTCCTGGATGTTCTGCGCGTAGGAATTTTTAATTTGCAGTCAACGCACCCTACCGTAGAACCCAACAAGGATGCCTTTCTCGCTTCAGACGCATGTTCGAAAACTCACATGATGAGTGGGTCGCTGGGCTAGATGTTGAGTACACCACAGTCGTGGGACGAGAGAAGGATCTAAAGGACGAAGAGAGGAAGATGCCCGCCGTGATCCAGGTTTGCGTACATAACGTTTGCTTGGTCTACCACATATGCCATGCCGACGTTGAGTGCCAGGATTTTAAGAACTTCCTCCAGGACAAAACAGTCAAATTCGTTACTGTAGACTTTAAGAACGACAAAGAAGTCCTGCGTCGGATAGGCCTCGTTGTAGGCAACCCCTTCGACCTCTAGAAGAATTGGCTGGTGCCCTCTCGTCAGCCTTCAATGCTGGCCCTGGTAGGAGCCATAGTTCATCCTTCGTACAGTAAACTGGAGAAACCCCCATACACGTTTCATCGTCATGCATGGCAGCAGAATGTACTAGATATAGACCACATCCAGTACGCTGCAATGGATGGCTACCTTTGTTTCAATATCTACAAGGGCTGGATGAAGAGCAACAGCCAAGTTGGCGGTTCAAGCAAAGAAGTATCGGCCAAGAGGAAGAGGACAAGGACGAAGTCGAGGGGCGTGGACGAGGACTCCGAGTAAGGTGGCGTTGTCGTTGCTCATGGTGGTTCTAAACTTCTAAGGCTGGTCATAGTGGGGAGTAACTTATACTAGTGTCATGCATATATGACACTAGTCTAAGTTACTATCTTTATAGTACAAAGTAACATAGTAGTAGTGTCATAGAGGACTTCATTTATTAGCTTGTAGACTCATTTTGTATTGGGAAGCGCTATGTTACAGTAACATAGTATTATGTAACCACTTCTCATTAACTACATGTCATGTAAGCAAAATTTTCTTGGAGTATGTTATGTGTACTAGCTAAGTTACTTCCATTATGACTAGCCTTATGCAGTGTCTACCGGATTAGTTGCATAGTTTAATTTCAGGTGTGTTTAGTTTAATTTGAGGGGTGTGTTGTGCTGATCCCCCAGCAGAACTATGTTGTGTTTCTTCTCGTTACTTTAACTCTTCAATATGTACATACTAGTACTAGTATTTATTTAATAGAATTTAGCACCCCAATTAAGCACGTACTAGCTTTTTTAATAGTACTATATGCATAATTTGGCGACGAGCGCTCTGTATATGTACCACCTTTTTTTAAAATTTCAATGTTTTCTCCATGGCGCAATCCATCGATAGTGGAGTACTACTGTACAAAAGTATACATTTTTTAAAAGGCTAGCGTACTGTTCATCATATATATATATATATATATATATATATATATATATAGCCAATTAAATTCTCAACCTAGAACGACGTGCATGCCATGTAGTAAACCTATCCGGAGGAAGTATAGTAAAAATGAGGTGATTTTACCGAGCGATCGGCGGGGAGCATGGCACATCATGCGGTCCCATGTGTCATGATGTACCAAAGGCGATGCGCGTGTACCTCTTGAGGCGTAAGCAATACTAGTACGTGGTTTGAGATGATGTCGAACCGAAGTGTGAAATAATGGTTGCTTCGGTCCGTGCAGGAAGGTGCGGCATTGTGATTTAACGTCTCATTGCTCATTACTACTCTTTGGGCGATGCAGTGGGGTGCGTCCCCCCTGCTGTTCTGCACTGTTATTTGGTGCTTGACACGTCGACCCGGTTGCTATATGTCCCACATGTCAGCGACAGGAAGTACAGAATTCATGAAAGGGAGCGTCGACGAGGAGTATACTACAGAATTCATGAAAGGGAGTGACTTAGTTTTGGAAAAATCTGTTTTTATGGAGTACGTACCCACTAGGGTTTATAGGGCTCATCTAACAAACATTCGTTTTTCCATTTGATAAGTCTCAATTCTACTATACTAGTAATAGTACCATTACATGTTGGATTTCGAGGTGCGTTAGATTACCCGATGCAAGCAGTGTCAAGAGGAAACTAACCAATGCATGTACAAGTTCATGGAAATTTAGTGGTCATTCATGCATTCGTTCTAATTAATGCCTCGGTAAACATAACTTATTGAGAAAAACGAGCGTACTATGCAAACTACAAAATTAATTCGACCACTCACCGTCTACCTTGGTTGGAGAGATTTTAAAATTGAGCCATAAACTGGAAAGGAGGGAGTAGTAACTTTTGTCTCGATTACTATTTATGGCCTTGTATAGATGCAAAATGTATTTTTTTATAGTGGCCTTGTATAAGTAAATAGAGGGAGTACTAACCAAAGTACGTAGTAGGGACGAGGAGTAAACGGAGGGAGTAGTAAAATTTTCTCCTCGTGCTGCGAGCCACATCAGCGTGGGCGAGGGAGGGGCGTGAGGCGTCTGATGGTAGTAAGCTTCACCTCATCCTGCAAGCCACCGCGCCCGTGGGCGGGGGAGACGGCGTACTAAGCAAGTTTCTCCTCATTCTGCGAGTTGACGGGACACATCAAAAGTACTCCAGTGTATAGAGCCTTGCCTCTAAGGTAGGCCCCGCATGGTTTGGCTCTTTTTTTAGTTTAACATAATGCGTCAAGTCGCAATTTGTTTGTTCACCCGTGGTAGACGATCCTCCCTCCACCAAGTGGACAACTAGTACACGTGCCAAATTACCACGTGGTCTGCCTTTTTCGTACAGAAATGAGCTCCACCGTGTACCAGCGGGTGTGGTTGGGAAAGAGTCGAGAATGCGTGCGCCGTCGTGCACCTCTTCTCTTCGTGCACGTCCCCCCACCTACGTGGGTGTGTGTGAGAGATACAAACCTAGACATAATGCACCGTCCATCCCCATGCCTCCGCTTGATCCGACCACCGGTCACCACCACGACACCACGCCCCTCCTCCTCACCTTATCTCTCATATTTCTCCCTCCATTTTTATATACAAGGGGCCACTATCAAAATTACAATTTATAGATATACAAGGCCACTAACACTAATCGATGTAATATTAATGGTGTTTGCCTCATGGTACTAGCAAATGAGGACATTAATTATCCCTTGCATGCATGTGGGAGTTTGTAAAATGCATCTTGATGTTCCGTGCAATGCACGGGCATCTTGCTAGTCCATGAAAACAACACATGGCAAAAGTCCACGTGAGCGAGGATTTGAATCTGTTGGGAGGGGCTGTTTGGATCTTGCCGGGGTAGCCAAAATATTGGCGACCCTTTTGTCCACCGGTGCCTTTGCCACCAATGAACGAGGAATGGCTCGGGTGCTCATGCTGTCATGCATCCTCCAGCATGCACGTTGGAGACGAGCTCGCACGAGCTGTGTTTTTTTGTCCCACAACGCCGCCCTAGCCGCCCGCAGACTAACCGGCAACCCGCAAATTACACCATCCAACCGTAGCCGCACACATTATGACAGCAACTCAACCAACCGGATGAAATTCACGCAAACACGTAGACAAACTGATATTTCATATAAACAACGACGAAAATCATATAAAATACCGGATTTTCACACAAACATGATGGATTTCATTACATTCAAATGAACTACGCGGTGCTAGTTCTGGACAGCACATGTATATAATACCTGGCCTAAATGGTCGCCCGCCGATCGATTTGTGTTCCTCATGTCCGGCAGCATGATCACCGGACTGCCGGGAGCCCCGGAGGTATATGCTTCAGCGCAAAGGACGGCTCACTTCCCCACTACCCAACTGATATCATTGGCTGGTGCCGAAGATGATGGTGGCCGGCACCGGTTCGAGTTCATCACCGGCCACTACTTCGCCATGGCCGGCACCGGCTTGAGTTCATCTTAACATTGACCTCTTCCGTGGAGCCCATGCGGGGTCGACGAAGGTCCTCGCAACAAAAGGATCCGGCAAGACACCTGCTGTGTACGTCAGCGTCGCCTCCACGGTGGCCTTCATGGGACCCAAGCGGCGGCGGTCTCCCGTGTTCTACTTCTCCTCGATGATGGCGGCGGACGCGGAGGCGCTAGCCACCGACTCGTCGCTCTCCGCACACCCGGCTTTTGTCGCTGCTTGCATGGCGGCGCCCGGCATGGGGAGTCTCGGCCACAAAAAGCGGGAGGCGTAGTGCAGGCGGCGGCGTGGGCGGCAGCAACGACGCCGTCTTGCCGCTCCTCGTCGAGCTGGCCTGGAGCGGCGAGTTGTTGAACCGTGCGCCGGCTTGGGGCGGCAACTGGCTCCGTCGGGCGAGGGGAGGGAGGTGGATCAGCGAGCTGCATAGCTCGTATCCAGCGGGCTACCCAGCCGGCTTGGATGCGGAATAACTACTCTTCGTAAGCCATTGTAAGAGTGGACAAAATGGTGGAGGAGATAGGGGAGCGGCGGAGGTGTGTGATTCTTGGCCGGCGTTTGGCCTCGTTCAAATAGGAGATTAAATAGACGGTGGATGGGAGGAGCTCGGCTGGCGTTGCGTTTAACGTCGGCCCGGTCATGAACGGACGTGTGTCCAGAGTGGGTTTCTCGGCTTCCACACGGGCGGGTTTCATGGAGGCGTTTGAATGCGGCACGGGCGTGTTACATCGAGGCGTGCCGCGAGTGGCGCCCTCGACTCTGACCTAGGACACCGCGCCGTTCTTCCACTGACGTGTGGGATCTTTGGGTGCATGGCATGCATGTCAGTGACCCAACGCAGGCAGCACACAACAGAGGAACCTTTGGTGGGCCAGGGCGGTCAGAAGTGGGCATTTCATAAACCGATGATTGTTCATTGAGTGTGACGTCATCTTTTTCATGTAGTTAAGCCTACTATGTTGATAGCCCGTTCGATACGTTGTGATTCATAAAGACCGATGCAAACATCAATGTTCTGCTTATCACAAATAAGATTAATAATACCCGTAACAATCCATGTCCTTAACAAAGGGTGCATGCACGTATAGGTTGAGCGTGTGTCTTGCGTCATGTGCTGCGTGCATGCAGGCGTGCGTGCAAGGGTGCGTTTCAGTGTTGCATGCATGGGTGCGTACATGCGTGTGTTCGTGAGTGCATGTGTACGTGTCAGTGTTGCACGCCAGCATGCGTGCGTGTGTACATTATGTGTACGTGTTAGTGTTGCACGCCTACATGCGTGCGTGTCTTGCGTGCGTGCATGTGTACGTGCGGGGTGAGGCTACACGTCAGTCGACTGACTTTTTCATCTACATGATCTTGAGATTTTACGAAGTCACCATAGGTGCCTCGTGAGTCGAGTGGAACGTATCCTCCCACTAAGCGTACATCGCCGGAAAATACTGAAATTAACACAAGATAAATCACGGCGCGGGACTTTAACCTTGGTGGGCTCGAGAAACCACTGTCCTCTAACCATCCAACCACATGTTGGTTAGCACGACAAAATGTATGTGGTGACCGTGATGAGCTTATTCTGAAGTCCAGTGACCATATCGTGCTTTCGCTTCAAATACAATGACCGTAAGTGTCGTCAACAAAATACGTAGCACGCATCAAATGCAAAGTCTGCCGATGTCATCAACAAAATATGGAGACGTGTCGTGAGCTAGATACCGTTGTACTATTGTATATGCTTATTTTCTTAGTGGCCGATTGCGTGTGTGGTGTGGTGGGCACATCCTTTCTAGTTGTGGTGGGTCAACATGAAGACTCATGGGTCGGTTCCATCCTGCGCCACATATAGGTTGGATCGAGACGTGTTATACGGAGACCCATGTGGAGGACTCGGCGTACCACACGAAGCTACCAGAGTCGCGGAGGACTCTATCCCCACTGGTGATAAGCCGACTATATATGATTTGTAACCCTAGGCCCTTAGTGTGTTATACAAGCTTGGGGGCTAGTTCGTCGATAGTATACACACACGCACAATGCCTAGTATTCACGTGTACTTTGTACACACCCCTATCACTAATATACAGTACCAGGAGTAGGCTCTTTCTTCAACTGCAAGGGTCCGATCCTAACTAGGGTAAAACTTTGCCTCGTATTACCATCCAGCCTAATAGCCAGGGATATCTTACCGAATGATATGATGAAATCATATCTGCCAACTACTATTAGAGAGGTGTGTCGAGGGGCAATGTGTGCGAAAGAGGCCTAAAGATAATGTGCGTGCGGGAGACACGTAGGCACATATACATGCGTATAGAGGGCTAGTAGAGACCGTGCATGTGTATATATGCATGTGAGAGAAATAGTGTTTTCCAACTGAGATTAGTGAAAAGAGTGGTACATAGTTGTCAGAAAGAGAGAGAGAGAGAGAAACAGAAAGAGCATGTGCATGAGACACCCCGACACCGAGCATGTGTGAAAGAGAAATGCCGATGCATATAAAGTGTGTGCACTTATGCGTTAGATAGAGAGATATATAACGCGTTTGTGAGAACGGGGCGAGGCATAGTGCATCTACGTGTAAAAGGCGGTTCTACACATTAAATTAAAATATAAATGGCATTATTATTTTTGGATGAGATCATGAATTTTGCAAAATTGCGTATGGACGAAAATTGGTCTATCGGATACCCATACTCTATTGAATTCTAGCATGTGCATGTGTTTATTTCATATTATCGATCCATAGAGTGAGAGCGGTTTGAAATACAGGCAATGGATGCTTTTGCAATTCATATATAAACATTAATTAGTGCACTCCATGTTGTTAGTGTGAAGCACTTTATACATTTGTCACTTGCATGGATACATTCCAAATTGCTAGCTACGAAATAAAATACATGTCGAATTCAACATAAAGTGGGTTTCAAGATTCAATTCATAGGAAGTGCATTCATCTATTTGAACCGAGATAATGGCATTTGTAAATCAGATGTAAAAGGGGCATCAATCTTTGTTGTGAGTTTGAACATGCTATATATATTCATACGCATATCTAACTATTTTTGCAACCAAGGAGATTATACTGGAACCATGCATGAACTGAGGTAAGTTGCATATTTTTAATATATATACTCGTGTTTACAATGTATATTAAAATGTACCCCCTCCATTCCAAAATAATCGTAGCTTTAGGATTTTCAAGAGTAAAGATTTGTGAAGTTTGACAAATCCTGAAAGTTCAATTCAAGAGAACCGAAAACGTTAATGCTTCTGCTCCAAAATATTGAATGAAGCGCCAAATAGGCCTCTGGTCACCCGAAACCGCGTGAGACTAATGTTTTGGTGGTAGGAATTATTGTCCTGACTCTGGCCCGTGTAGCCTATCGGCCTGATGTGCAAAGGTCTAAACCGGGGTAGGTTTGTAACTTCACCAAGACACCAGTCTCAACCGCCTCCGAGAAGCATTCATACGCCGTGGGCGCCTAAACACCCATGCGCTCGACCGAAATCTATCCTGCCCACATTTGGGACACCTGACATGACTGTCCTACCCCCAACCCGCAATATGTCCGAAATTTTAGATGGGGGCAAAGTTTGTAACTTTCCCCAAATTTCAAACAAGCGCGTCTCAAACCGAAACATTGTTCCCCCTTAGTTCCCTGCCTCCCTCCGTTTCCCCGTTCATACTCCATGGGTGCGAAAACGCCCTCTCCACCAGCCGCGAAACCCCAGCCTCCTCCGTCCTCAACCCCATAGCGGCCAATCCACCGCCGCCCTCCTCCATCACACGGGCGGTACCCGACGTCGTCGTCCAACGCAACCGCAACCGCAACGCCCTCGAGGACTTAGCAGCTGAAGCCGAGGCAGAGCTACCTCCACGACGCCGATGCCGACGTGCGCCGTACTAGAACCACTCCGACCACGCCGTCCTGCGCCTCAGTGCTGCGGCTTCACTGTCGCAACCGTCCACCGCACCGAAGTTGTTCCCGCTACGCCGTCGTTCGCCGCCTCGGATTTGCTTCCCCGCCGCCGACAGACGGCCACCGCACCACACTCAACAACTTGGCCATGGGTTCGTCCAAGGCTGCATCGTCCTCCATAACTTCTGGATTCCGGCGAACAACAAGATCGTCGGAAAAAGCGAAGGAAGGGCAGACCTTGCCAGCAGAAAGAGGTACTCCTCTTCCCTTATTCGTGCAAATCTTACGTCTCCGCTCACACCGTATTCATCCCACGAAAGAAACTAGTTGAGAGCTCCTTACTGCATCTTCTTCGTGATACTAAATGCACAAGTTTTCCTCCCTTTTACTATTTCACCTTTGCCAGAGGTCGAGTCTGCCGCTGGATTTCAATTCAGGGTCGATCGAACCGCAATTAAAAGAAGCAGCACCCGCTTAGGCGCTGCTGGAGCACCTAGTCCACACTGTTCCCCGGGAAGCGGCGCGCATCGGTGTCTATCATAGGGGTGTGGGCGCGAGAGCTGCTTGCGCCCGATCTGGAGGTCGGCGGGGCTTGAATGGATGGCGGGCGGTGCCAAGCACGACTGTGCGGTGAGGTCGAGGGGAGGGTGCAGGCAGGGAAGAATCTTGGGCGGTGGTCGGGCGTTCGAGGAAGATCGTCAACCTTGTTGGTGGAGGTAGATGAAAGGCGATCTGCTGTTCTTTGTACATCGGACGGTGCGTAAAAAATGGACTGACCTATTTGCTTTCGATCATTGTTATTTTCATAGAATCCTGTAGTAATTGAGTGTGCCATGCATGTTGTAGAGCTATCATATGTCTCTCGTCATTTATTTCTCACCGACCTGCTATCTGCTACCTTTACACTGTACTAATTGTGCACACACTTCACCCATACTCACACTATTGGTTTTTTATGCATGGGTATTTCAGACTCTGACGCAGTGTTGATGAATGCAGAAAGAAAAGACATAAGTCGCTCCAATTAATTCTAAGATAAGCACTAAGCGTTTGACGCTCTAAAGGGTGCGGTGTCAACAGCTGGAGACGATGGCGTAGCTCTGCAGTTGATGATCTCAATTGCCACACACAACCATCCTGTGTGCTTGCTTTAACTTCAGTGTCAAATGTGGTTGCATGTTGCATATGGTGTCTAGCTTGTATTGCTTCCAATTTGGTTAAATTGCATCTCGCATTACTTTACACATTATACCTTTGATAATGACACGCCTTCCTGTTTTTGATACATACTACATATGTCTATTAACCATGTTCGTACATCAAACTAATGCTCTTTTGTATCCCTCGTCAATCACTTATGATGAGACAATCACCCGGGTGGGTTACTGTGAGACGCCCTACTCGTTTCAAGAGTGCAGTGTCATCCTCCCTACATGATTCTCAAGAAACAGCAAGACTAAATGAAGATAGTCAACGTAGCTCTCTAGTTGATCACCGCAATTCCCCCACACCACCATCGCAGGTGCTTGCTCTTACTTGGCAGTGTGATATGTGGTTGCATGTTGCATATGGTGTCTACCTTGTAATGCTTCTAATTAGGGTAAATTGCATCTGCTTAGTTAACACATTATACCTGTGAATATGACATGCCTTCCTGTTTTGGTACATACTACGTCTTTCTATTAACCATGTTCTTACATCAAACTACTTTTATTGTGTATCCCTCATCAATGCTCCTAATTTGTTAAATTGCATCTCCTTAGCTTACACATTATACATGTGAATATGGCACGCCTTCCTATTTTTGGTACATACTACATCTGCCTATCACACCATGTTCTTACATCAAACTACTGTTCTTGTGTATCCTGCGTCTATCGCTTATGATGAGACAGTCACGCGGGTGGGTTGATATGAGACGCAATACTCTTATAAAGAATGCAATTTCATCCTCTCCACATGATTCTCAAGAAACAACAAGCCTAAATGAAGATATTGAACGTTGCTCTGCACCAAGACAACACTTCCCTACACCACAATCACAGTGCTTGCTCCAACTTCAAGCAGTGATATGTGGTTGCATGTTGCATCTGATTGTCTAGCTTGTAATGCTTCTAATTAGGGTAAATTGCATACCTTAGTTTACACACTATACCGTGAATATGACACGCCTTCCTATTTTTGGTACACACAACATCTATGTGTTAACCTTGTTCTTACATGAAACTACCTCTCTTACGTATCCTGCATCAATCACTTACGATGAGTCACCTTTATTCGTTGCATATTGCATATTATTTCTAGCATGTTTCCATGTATTGCTTCTAATTTGGTCAAATACATTTGTTAGGGCACCCTTTTAATTTGGCAGAGTGATATTGGTTTCATCTTTCATATGGTTTCTAGCTTGCATCGATTCTAACAAGTTCAAGCACCTTGTGCTTAGTTTACACTTTATAATCATACATGTCAATATGTCACGCCGTCCTGTTTTTCATACATATTCCGTCCTCCTATCATGCGGCTGCCTTACATGAAAGTAGTGTTCGTCAGTATCATGCATCAATAAGTTCTGAAGAGCAAATTTTATTCCATTTTCTTGTGGGTTTGACTTGACAAGGCAAAATCAAGAAAGAGGAAGGAAAAGAGTAAGGAAGGAGATGATGGTGGTCCTCTCTGACAAGAACGTAAGCAGACATCTGTGCGATTCTCCTTGTCTTGATAGTGCATTACATGGTCCAAGTCTCCGCTCCCTACTCCACCATCCAAGGTGCTTGCTCTAACTTGGCAGTGTGATATCTGGTTGCATGTTGCATATGGTGTCTAGCTCGTATTGCTCCTAATTAGTGTAAACTGCATCTACTTGGCTTACACATGATACATGTGAATATGACACGCTTTCCTGTTTTCGGTACATACTATATCTGTCTATCACACCATGTTCTTACATGAAACTACTCTTCTTGTGTATCCTGCATCAGTCACTTATGATTGGACACCTTTAAGTTGGCAGTGTGATATTGGTTTGCGTCTTGAATATGATTTCTAGCATGTATTTCTTCTAGTTTGATGAACGCCACCTATGACGAGACAGTTTTAACTTGGCAGTGATATTGATTGCACCTTCCATATGGTGTCTTGCGTTGTTTATAATTTTTGAAGTGCCTTCGCTTAGTTACCACATCATAGGTGTGAATATGTCAAGCCGTCCATTTTTTCGTACATATTCCATCCTCGTATCATGACTTTTGCCTTTCATCGAGTAGTGTTAAATCGGTATCATGCATGAATGAGTTTTGAAGAGCGAATGATATTCATGTTTCTTGTCGGTATGACCTCACAATGCAAAATCAATAAAGCTGAAGGAAATTGGCAAGGCATTGGATGATGGTGGTCCTTCCGAGCAACTGAAACGGAGGTTCTCTACAGATTCTACTCCGCCATCCTCCCAACAAGATTCGCAAGACAACGCAAGGCTAGACAGTCAACGTAGTTGTGTAGATGATGAGCACATCTCCCCTACTCCACCATCACAGGTGCTTGCTCTAACTTGGCTCTATTATATGTGGTTGCATGTTGCGTATGATGTCTAGCTTGTATTGCTTCTAACTTTGTTGAATTGCATCTGCTTACTTTACACATAATGCCTGTGAATATGACATGTGTTCCTGTTTCTACATGAGACTACTATTCTTGCATATCCCGCATCAGTCACTTATGATAAGGCACCTTTAAGTCGCCACTGTGATATTGATTGTGTCTTGCATATGATTTCTAGCATATACTGCTTCTAATTTGTTGAAAGGCCATACAGTTTGAACTTGGCAGAGTGATATTGGTTGCATCTTTCATATGGTGTCTAGCTTGCAGTGCTTCTAATTTGTTGAAATGCCTTCTACTTAGTTACCACATCATAGGTGTGAATATGTCACACCATCCTGTTTTTCATACATATTCCATCCTCGCATCATGTGTTTGCCTTTCATCCGAGTAGTGTTCGTCAGTATCATGCATGAATGAGTTCTGAAGAGCGAATTTTATTCCTTTTTCTTATCGGTTTGACTTCACAATGCAAAATCATTACAGCTGAAGGAAATTAGTCCGGCAGTGGATGATGGTGGTCCTTCGGAGCAACTCAAACAGGGGTCTCTACAGATTCTACTCCGCCATCCTCCCAACAAGATTCGCAAGACAACACAAGGCTGGACAGTCAACGTACTTGTGTAGATGATGAGCACATCTCCCTACTCCACCATCACAGTGCTTGCTCTAACTTGACACTATTATATGTGGTTGCATGTTGCGTATGATGTCTAGCTTGTATTGCTTCTAACTTGAATTGCATCTGCTTATTTTACACATAATGCCTGTGAATATGACACGTGTTCTTGTTTCTAGAACATACGTGTACATGATGAGCACATCTCCCCTACTCCAGCATCACAGGTGCTTGCTCTTACTTGGAACTGTTATACGTGGTTGCGTTTTCCGTAAGATGTCTAGTTTGTATTGCTTCTAATTATGTAGAATTGCATCTGCATAGCTTACAACTTATACCTGCAACGATCACTTACCCATAAGACACATTTAACTTGGGACTGTGATGTAGGTTGCATCTTGCATTGTCTTCTTGCTTGTACTGCTTCTAATTTCTTGAAATGGCACTTACGACGAGACACTTTTTACCTGATAGAGTGATATTTTTTGCATGTTCATATGGTGCCTAGCTTTCATTTCTTCTAATTTTGTTGAAATGCCTTCCGCTTACTGTTTTTCATACATATTCCATCCTCCTATCGTACGTGTGAATATGAAACGCTATCTTTTTTGTATATATTCCATCCTCCTATCCTGCGCCTGCCTTATGTCAAAGTAGTGTTAAATGCAGATCATGCATCAACCAGTTATGCAGAGCTAATTTTATTCATCTTCTTGTGGTTTTGACTTCATAAGGCAATATCGAGAAAATAGGAAGGAAAAGAGTAAGTTAGGGGATGTTGGTGGTACTCTGCTACCGACGCAACAGACTCTCTAGATTTGCCACGGCTGCTGCTAATGAAGTTGAAGTCCCAAGTCTACATGATGAGTTCATCTCCCGCACTCCACCATCGCAAGTGCTTGCTCTAAGTTGACAGTGTGATAATTGGTTTCATGTTGCATATGTTGTCTAGCCTGTATTTCTTCTATTTTGATTAAATTGCACCTGCTGAGTTTATACGTTATACATGTGCATATGACATGGCTTTATGTGTCTAGAATACACTGCATCTATCTATCATACCATGTTCTTACATCAAAGTACTGTTGTTGTGTATCCCGCATCAGTAACTCATGATTGGATGCTTTTAACATGGCAGTTTGATAGTGGTTGCATCTTGCATTGATTTCTATGTTGTACTGCTTCTAATTTTTCGAAGCAAGATGCAACCACTATCAAACTGCCATTTTTCGAAGTAGTGTTTGTCTGTATCATGCATCAATGAGTTCTGAAGAGTGATTTTATTCTTTTATGTTGTGGGTACAGCTTCACATGGCAAAGTCAAAAAAGAGCAAGGAAAATAATATAGTAGGGAGTATCTTGTTACTGCCGGGTGAAACGGAAAAGGTTCTCGTCGAGATTCTGCTGGTACTTATAGTGCGAGAAGGTCCAAGTCCATCGGCTAAATCTACAAACACAAGATCACCGCTCCACCAGCTGCAGCATCCGCTTCAACTGCATCAAAGATCTCAACGATTACTCGTTCGTTTGCTCGAACTGGCCGTTCCCAAGCTGCCTTCACACCTAACACTACTTTGAAGCTAACGACACAACAGGACTTGGCAAGATCAGATGAACCTCATGAGCATCAACACCAAGACGGTACCTGATCGAGTCAAGTTGCAGTTGCATGCTCCTTTATATGTACTCTCACAATTTGATGTACACTAACACTTTCCATATTCGTTGTTGAACTAGCACCACGGCGCAAGAGGAAACAGACATCGGGGATAATGCTTGACAGATTAACAAAATCTAAAGGAGGAAGAATGGAGATCCATTTTGAGGCAGGTTTAAAAAGGCCACGTGATGCTACAGAGTCAGCCAAATTAGTATCAGAGGCAGTCGTTGCCGTTAGGTGTCATGCGCATATCCTCCCAACGTGGATCCAGTACAGGAATGAGGAAGACAATACCCAGCACCTTCCTTGACCATTTATCCATAAGTAATGTTATTCATCGCAATTAGTAATATTGTCTTGCTCTGTCCCATACTTTCTAGCTTCCTCCTAATAAGACTCACATTCTTTTTCAATGATGAGGTTCAAGTTGGATCCGAAAGATGATGCAACTAAACAAGCATGCACTCATGTTTTTCACCGCTCTGTGTGATATCGGTACCACCTTAGGAAATCTCACTTTGAAGGCAAGGCTAACAATGAAATCACCCAAACATCTCCAGTGGAATATATTACAGATGAAGACTGTACAACCCTCATTAAACATTGGTCTGATCCAAAGTATCAGGTAGGCTATATGTATTTGATCAGACCACATATTGAACTTGTATTTATGTATGTGCCTTACAAGTGTATCTTCTTCTAGGCTAACTGTTTGAAGAACAAAACTAACCGTTCTAAAGTGAAATTCCAACAGACAACAGGATCTCGTAGCTATATTGCACACTGCGAGGCTTATGTAAATAGATGCTACTTCCTTCTTTTTCTTGTGCCATATTATCGTATCTATATTGACTTGTTCCAAATACAGAGGGAAGCCTGTGTGGACCAAAAAGAACCTGAACCGAATGCAGTGCAAATCTTCAAGGATTGCCACACCAGCAAGATGAAGGGCATGAGCACACCAGTTCAAGCCGCTGTTGTAAGTCCTTACTCCTCCTGCCTTGAACTGATTGGTACTGTGATGTGTTCATTTAACTACTTGGTTTGCAGCCAATGTCAGTTACTCTGTTCACTTTTATACACAATTGTCTTAACGTATCATTTCACCTTACATGGTTTAAAAGAGATGAAGGATATTCTTTTGGTCTTGATCTGTAATCTAGTTGTTATGTTCACGTGCGCACACAATGATAAAATAGCATGTTTGTTTTATATCTGTTTGCCCATGATATGAATGATGTCATACTATGTTCATCCTACTTTAAACCATGTCTCTTTATCCTTAGATGTCAACAAATGTGAGGAAATAGACAATACAAGAGGCATGTTACATGGACATATGTTCAAAGTGATTTTATTATGTAGTTGGCACTACAATACATGCTAATGTATTACAGTAGTTCACCAAAATAAGTTATGTATAAACGTTTAACCTACTTTGTTTGTTTTTGTATCATTAGTAACTTATCCGTACACTAATCTACAAGTTCAAACTTCCGAGAAGCTATGGAACAAATGATTGAACAGCCACAACCACGAAGGTGACAAGGCTACTACAGGCACAATGTCACCTCTTGCTGCAATGCGTCAAGATCTCTCCACTAACAAAGGCAAAAGCACCTTCCTACGTAATTACGGGTTGGTTGTCAAGGTAACCTCGTCCAGATCGCCTACTGAACAAAATCTTCCTGCTAGACAGAGTGATATATATGTGCTCCAGACACAAGTCCAATCCCTAATGGACGTTGTTTCGGAAACAAGAATAGTGGTTGAGAAATGTCGTCAAGATATGAATGGTTTTGAAACCATACTATCAGACATTCGCTTCGTTGTTCAAGAGCAATGGCAGAAAAAAAGGTGGAGATCGTCTTTGCTCCATCGCATTCTACAACTGAAACATTAGCACTCAGGTCAAATGATCTGTGCTTCTATACATCCGATGGTGCTTTTATCCGGAAGGATCAGAAACTTTATGCCAACAGGCCTTTTGTTGTATGGTTGGAATTTATTTTGTTGTGATACAACATTTATGACGCTGCCTCAGGCTGCAGTAATTACGAAGCTATTTTTGTATAGTGTAGGTTTATCTTAGTAATGTAATTGGCTGAAAGCTTCGTAGGAGCCCAACAAGCCAACATTCGTCGGGCCCATTCCAATTGGGCTAAAAACGATTCTGAGCGAAATTGGCATGTAGCCTACTAAAAATATCTCGAGCTTAAATTAGCATAAGCTTTCAAATTTTTCTGGTAGGCTGTGCCCATAGTGGGCCTTTAACAGCCTAAACATAATTTGGGCCCTCGGTAAAAATAGGCGCTTCTGGTGTAAATATCTCGAGCCCATAAAAAACATGGGCCTTTAATAGACCGAAAGTGAGATTGGGCCTGGTTGTGCCAAATAACCCATCGGACTTAGCAGGCGAAATGGTGGCCCATTTACGATGCGGATATTTGTGGGCCGAATTGGACGGGCCGTAAATGCGCCGACCTAACACACGGGCCTTTAACAGGCCGGAACTTTGGTCGGGCTAGAATATCGTCATTTTTATATGGGCCGTTAATGGGCCCGATATGACGTTGGGCCACATATGGCCCATGGTTTACGTACGGCGTTAAGAGGCCGAAAATGACAACAGGCCGAAAGTGGCCCAAATCTTTAGTGGGCCTCTAACAGTCGAATAGCGGAACATGGCGAATATGACCCAAATCCATCACGGTGGTTTATGGGCGAAAGTTTTGATGGCCTGTAAATGGGCCCAAATGAAGCCGGACCTTTAACAGTCGGAAATACCGGGCCGTAATTCGCCAATTACTTAGCGGATCGTTAACGGGCGGAAGTGACCATGGGCGCATTGATGACAAGTTTAGACCAGGCCGTTGACGGGCCGATTTGACAGAGAATGTTGGGCCTTTAAAGGCCGGCCCATTATGGTCTGCAGAATCTTGTGGGCCTTTAGCTGGGTCGGCCCATTGTGGTCCGCAAAATCTTGTGGGCCTTTAGCTGGGCCGGCCCATTATGGTCCGCTAAATTTTGTGGGCCTTTAGCTGGACCGGCCCAAAAGTGGCCCACAAAGAACCAGGAGACTTGGACCCTCTGTCAAGAAAGCCACGAGGCGACCACGAGGGTGGAGGGCGCGCCCCCTGCCTCGTGGGCCCCTCGAAGCTCCACCGACGTACTCCTTCCTCCTATATATACCTAGGTACCCCCAACAGATCAGATACGGAGCCAAAAACCTAATTCCACCGCCGCAACTTTCTGTATCCACGAGATCCCATCTTGGGGCCTATTCTGGAGCTCCGCCGGAAGGGGATTCCACCACGGAGGGCTTCTATATCATCATCATAGCCTCTCCGATGAAGTGTGAGTAGTTTACCTCAGACATTCGGTTCATAGTTAGTAGCTAGATGGCTTCTTCTCTCTTTTTGGATCTCAATACAATGTTCTCCCCCCTCTCTCGTGGAGATCTATTCGATGTAATCTTCTTTTTGCGGTGTTTTTGTTGAGATCGATGAATTGTGGGTTTATGATCAAGATTATCTATGAGCAATATTTGAATCTTTTCTGAATCATTTTATGTATGATTGAGTTATGTTTGCAAGTCTCTTTGAATTATCCGTTTGGTTTGGCCAACTCGATTGGTAGTTCTTGCAATGGGAGAAGTGTTTAGCTTTGGGTTCAATCTTGCGGTGTCCTTTCCCAGCGACAGAAAGGGTTGCAAGGCACGTATTGTATTGTTGCCATCGAGGATAACAAGATGGGTTATTTATCATATTGCATGAATTTATTCCTCTACATCATGTCATCTTGCTTAAGGTGTTACTCTGTTTTCATTAACTTAATACTCTAGATGCATGCTGGATAGCGGTCGATGAGTGGAGTAATAATAGTAGATGCAGGCAGGAGTCGGTCTACTTGTCCCGGACGTGATGCCTATATACATGATCATACCTAGATATTCTCATAACTATGCTTAATTCTGTCAATTGCTCAACAGTAATTCGTTCACCCACCGTAAAATACTTATGCTCTTGAGAGAAGCCACTAGTGAAATCTATGGCCCCCGGGTCTATTTTCATCATATTAATCTTCCTACGCTTTATTATTGCTTTGCTCTATACTTTGTCTTTTTATTTTACTTTGCATCTTTATACCAAAAATACCAAAAATATTATCTATCATCTCTATCAGATCTCACTCTTGTAAGTGACCGTGAAGGGATTGACAACCCCTATTCGCATTGGTTGCGAGGAGCTATTTGCTTTGTGTAGGTACGAGGGACTTGCGCGTGGCCTCCTACTGGATTGATACCTTGGTTCTCAAAAACTGAGGGAAATACTTACGCTACTCTGCTGCATCATCCTCTCCTCTTCGGGGGAAACCAACGCAAGCTCAAGACGTAGCAGGGCGCCCCCAACAAGGTAAGCTAAAGACATAAGCAAAAGGGATACATGCCACAGGGACGGACCCACGCGGCCTGGGAATAATGCAGCCCGAGGGGCGCTCCCAGCTAAACGAACTTGGAAAATGTCACATGGTTCTGTCGGCGAAGAAGAGTTGGTGCAGCTGAAGGCGTGCGTCGAAGGAATGGCTCCTCATGAGCCACCGGGGCCCTGAGCCTCGGGAGGCTCTAGGGGCTCAGGTGGTTCCCTGAGGACCATCTCCATCTCCGCCAAGATGGCGTGGTACCTGGCCTCCTGAGCTGCCAGGACACGCCGCATGTTGCGCTGATGGGCTGACGCCATGCTCGGCAAGTCGAAGGGCATGCGAACGTAGCTATGTGGTGGGCCCTTGCAATGGCTCACACACGAAGACCAGAAAATCTCCTGAGATGCGGCCCTGTTGAGCCCTGGGACGTCGATGCAGACGCGCAGCCCGACATCCTCACCTGGATGGGGAGCTGCGCCTGGTGAGCGGCGGTTGCCGCGCATGGCCCTTGTGTCTTGCAGTTCCTGAGTGGTCTTGGTGATGAACTCCTGAGTGGTGGGCACTCCTTGCCCTGTGTTCTCCTGAGGGAAATGTGCCGCGAAGCACACCTCCAAGTGGTGCCCAAGCGCCTCCCTCGTGAGGTTGGAAAGGTCCAAGGCCCTCCAGAAAAGAGCCCCCAGCCCTGCCCGAGGAGGGCGCCGGGCGCGCCTTCCTATGCGATGGAGGGAGGCGCCCCTAGAGCGGGCGCTGATCCTAACGAGGCTCCAGCACGCCGCCACCCTCCCGAGATCACCTGCAGGCGCCATTGCTTCTTCTTGGGGATGGCCTCTGGAGGGTCTTCACTTCTGCTGTCGGGGTTGTCGATTGCTGCAGCTTGGAAGGTGCGCTCGAGGGAGCACACCGCATCTCTTTCTTCACATGGGACCGTGATGATTCCGCCGCTTCCTGGCATCTTGAGGACGTTGTAGCCGTGGTGGGTGACGGTCATGAACTTGGCCAGGGCTGGATACCCGAGGATGGCGTTGTACGACAGACGGATGTGGGCGACGTCGAAGTCGATGAGCTCGGTGCGGTAGTTCTTGCGTTCCGCGAAGGTGACAGGGAGGCGGACCTGCCCAATCAGTGTGGTGGAACCGTCGGTCACCCCTGGGAAAGGCTTGGTAGGTTGAAGTTGCTCGTATGTCACTTGGAGGTTGTCGAATGTGTCGACAGACAGGACATTGAGGCCGGCGCCGCCGTCGATGAGGGTCTTGGTGACTTGCACGTTGCTGATGACTGGGGAACAAAGCATCGGGAGGGCGCTAGCAGTGGCTGCGCACTTGAGCTGATCTGCCGAGTTGAAGGTGATGGTGCACTGGGACCACTTGAGCGGGCGCGTGGCCTCGAGCTTGGGGAGGACTGCGTTCACTTCACGAGCAAACTATTTGAAGATGCGCTGCGAGGCTGGGGCCTGAGCTCCGCCCAAGATACAGGCGATTGCACACGGCTCCTGGAAGCCCCCAGCCCCCTCGTCTTGGTGGTGGTCGTCGTTCCTTCTTGGTGGTGGCGGCAGCGGGGGAAGACCGGCGTTGCCCTGAGGACGATCCTCACGAGGCTGGTCCCTCCAGGCGCCCTCGCGAGGATGATCCTGCCAGCGGTCCTCACGAGGCCTGTCGCGCCACTCCTGGCGCGGGCCACGGTCGTCCCAGCGTCCACCACCACGTCCTCCTCCACGACCATAGCCCCGGTCGCTGCGCTCGGGGCGTCGACCGAAGCGTCCCTCGCGGATGGCTCTGAGCTCTTGACAGTCACTGGTGTTGTGGGTGTTCAGGTTATGGAAGGTGCAGAACGGCCGACTGTTCTTGGATGACTCAGGCTGATCTCTGCCCCGCTTGGTGTCGGGCTCCACTGTGAGCACGGCCGCTTCCTTGCGCTTCACGTCCTTGGCCTTGGACTTCTTTTCCTCTACGCTTGCAGCTGGCAGCTCGAGGAGGGAAAGGCGCCCCTCCTCAGCTCTTGCGCACTTGGTCGCCAGGTTGAACAGCTCCTGAGACATGCACAGCTCCTCGTGGATAGCGAGCTCTTCCTTCATCTTGACGTCACGGACGCCGTCGGAGAACGCGGAGATGATGGCCTCGTCCGTGACCTTGGGGATCTTGAGGCGAGTGTTGTTGAAGCGCTGGATGTACTTCTGGAGGGTCTCTCCTGGTTGTTGCTTGATGCGGCGCAGGTCACCCGCGGCCGGCGGGAGGTCGCGGGTGCCCTGGAAGTTGGCAACGAAGCGGTCGTTGATGTCTACTACGCAACCTTCTTCTTGTAGACGTTGTTGGGCCTCCAAGTGCAGAGGTTTGTAGGACAGTAGCAAATTTCCCTCAAGTGGATGACCTAAGGTTTATCAATCCGTGGGAGGCGTAGGATGAAGATGGTCTCTCTCAAGCAACCCTGCAACCAAATAATAAAGAGTCTCTTGTGTCCCCAACACACCCAATACAATGGTAAATTGTATAGGTGCACTAGTTCGGCGAAGAGATGGTGATACAAGTGCAATATGGATAGTAGATATAGGTTTTTGTAATCTGAAAATATAAAAACAGCAAGGTAACTAATGATAAAAGTGAGTGTAAACGGTATTGCAATGCTAGGAAACAAGGCCTAGGGTTCATACTTTCACTAGTGCAAGTTCTCTTAACAATAATAACATAATTGGATCATATAACTATCCCTCAACATGCAACAAAGAGTCACTCCAAAGTCACTGATAGCGGAGAACGAACGAAGAGATTATGGTAGGGTACGAAACCACCTCAAAGTTATTCTTTCCAATCAATCCGTTGGGCTATTCCTATAAGTGTCACAAACAGCCCTGGAGTTCGTACTAGAATAACACCTTAAGACACAAATCAACCAAAACCCTAATGTCACCTAGATACTCCAATGTTACCTCAAGTATCCGTGGGTATGATTATACGATATGCATCACACAATCTCAGATTCATCTATTCAACCAACACATAGAACCTCAAAGAGTGCCCCGAAGTTTCTACCGAGAATCACGACGAAAACGTGTGCCAACCCCTATGCATAAGTTCATGGGCGGAACCCGCAAGTTGATCACCAAAACATACATCAACTGAATCACGTGATATCCCATTGTTACCATAGATACGCACGGCAAGACATACATCAAGTGTTCTCAAATCTTTAAAGACTCAATCCGATAAGATAACTTCAAAGGGAAAACTCAATCCATTACAAGAGAGTAGAGGGGGAGAAGCAACATAAGATCCAACTATAATAGCAAAGCTCGCGATACATCAAGATCATGCCGAATCAAGAACACGAGAGAGAGAGAGAGAGAGAGAGAGAGAGAGATCAAACACATAGCTACCGGTACATACCCTCAGCCCCGAGGGTGAACTACTCCCTCCTCGTCATGGAGATCACCGGGATCATGAAGATGGCCACTGGTGAGGGATCCCCCCTCCGGCAGGATGCCGAAACAGTGTCCCGGTTGGTTTTTGGTGGCTACAGAGGCTTGCGGCGGCGGAACTCCCGATCTAGGTTATTTTCTGGAGGTTTTAGTATTTATAGGAATTTTTGGCGTAGGTCTCATGTCAAGGAGGTTCCTGAGTCGTCCACGAGGCAGGGGCCCACGCCCAGGGGGGGTGGGCGCGCCCTCCACCCTCGTGGACAGCTCGGGACTCTTCTGGCCCAACTCTTTTGCTCCAGAGGCTTCTTTTGGTCCATAAAAAATCATCAAAAATTGGTACGTCAATTGGACTCTGTTTGGTATTCCTTTTCTGTAGAACTCAAAAACAAGGAAAAAACAGAAACTGGCACTGGGCTCTAGGTTAATAGGTTAGTCCCAATAATCATATAAAATACTACCTCTATTTATTTTTATAAGACGTTTTAGACTTTCAGACACTGCTAAAAAACAGCACAAAGTAAGTTGTCTGAACGTCTTATAAAAACAAACGGAGGGCGAGTAGCATATAAATGCATATAAAACATCCTAGAAGGATAATATAATATCATGAATACTTCATAAATTATAGATATGTTGGAGACGTATCAGCATCCCCAAGCTTAATTCACCTTTCGTCCTCGAGTAGGTAAATGATAAAAGAAATAATTTATGAAGTGTGAATGCTAGCAAGTGCATAAGTTTGATCAATGATAGTTCCAATCACTTTTTCTAGCATCATTATATATCATAATAGTAGCTCATATCTTAAAGCTTCTCATGATCAAGTAACAAACTATTCACATGTTAAAGTATAGATCATAAAATTTCTTGAAACTAACAAACCGCATTCTCAGTCATCAAACAATTGCAATTCATCTTATTTTCAGGAAGGGTCTATGTAAGAGCTTTAATTTAGCAAATACCACATACTCAACTATCATATAGTCTTCCATGATTGCTTCCACTCAAAGCATATTTTTTAGAACAAATAGCATCCATCAAACACAGAGAAAGATAGGGGCTTAATGTTTCGCCTCCCAACTTATTTATCATATAGATAATTGTCAACAATAATAATTCATGATCAAATATATTTGAATGGCCATATATGCTTAGATCTTTCTCCACCACATGATGTTTGCCAACTAAAAGTAGGTTGGAATGAGAAGGAATACTATTGACTCTTGCATAAAAGTAAAAGATAGGCCCTTCGCAGAGGGAAGCAGGGATTTGCAGAGGTGCCAGAGCTCGAAGCTAAAACAAAGATGAAAATAATTTTGAGAGGTATGCTTTCATTGTCAACATAACGACCAAGAGTTCCCAATATCTTCCATACTAGATACATCATAGGCGGCTCCCACACAGAAAGGTAAATTTTTACTCCCCTCCACCAACATTCACACTCCACGGCTTGTCCGAAACAACGGTGCCGCCAACTATCAACATTCCTGGGGGAGTTTTGTTTAAATTATTTCCGAATTTGTTTTTGATCTTTTGATCATAGGATTGGGTATCCCAGTTACCAGCCATTTTCTCGTGAATGATGAGCGGAGTCCACTCATCGTGAGAATAACCCACCTAGCATGGAAGATATCGACAGCCCCTAGTCGCCTACATGAGCGATTCGGGCATACAAAACAAATTATTATTTGAAGGTTTAGAGTTTTGCACATGCAAATTTACTTGGAAGGGCAGGTAAATACCGCATATAGGTAGATATGGTGGACACTCATGGAAGAAAATTGGTTCAAGGAATTTGGATGCACAAGCAGTATTCCCGCTTAGTACAGATATTTTGGCTAGCAAAGGATTCTAAATAGCAAGCACCACATGTTAGAGGATCCATAACAATATAACTTCTATACAAATATACCCAAGCATAACTCATTATGTTGTCTTCCTTGTCCAACTTCAACTAATTTGCTCAGGTTTGAAAATAATTAATGGGGCTCACAATCATAGAAGATGTCCAAGATAGTATATTTATATGTGAAATCTCTCTTCCTTCAATATTCTTTCATGAATTGTTCAAGTGACCAATACAATGTTTGCTAACCTTCAAAAAAAATTACCGCCTCTACTTCTTATATGTGAAGGCATTACTCCCCATGGGAAAGGCATATGAAACATATATAATTTCAGATTTATGACATTCAAATCATTACTCATAGGATATAACTGAAGCACACAAGTAAATGACAAACTACTCCAAAAAGATATAAGTGAAGATCAATGAGTAGTCGAATAATTATACAACTATGTGAATACTCTCCCATTTAAGAATTTCAGATCTTGGTATTTTATTCAAACAGCAAGCAAAACTAAATAAAATAAAATGACGCTCCAAGCAAAACACATATCATGTGGTGAATAAAACTATAGCTCCAAGTAAAGTTACCGATGAACGAAGACGAAAGAGGGGATGCCTTCTGGGGCATCCCCAAGCTTTGACTTTTTGGTGTCCTTAGATTATCTTGGGGGTGCCATGGGCAGCCCCAAGCTTTGGCTCTTGCCACTCCTTGTTCCATAATCCATCAAAAGATTTCACCCAAAACTTGAAAACTTCACAACACAAAACTCAACAGAAATCTCGTGAGCTCCGTTAACGAAAGAACACAAAAGACCACTTCAATGTAATGTAATGAACTCATTCTTTGTTTATATTGGTGTTAAACCTACTGTATTCCAACTTCTCTATGGTTTATAAACTATTTTACTAGCCATAGATTCATCAAAATAAGCAAGCAACACAATGAAAACAGAATCTGTCAAAAACAGAACAGCCTGTAGTAATATGTATCAAACGTATACTTCTGGAACTCCAAAAATTCTAAAATAAATTGGTGGACCTGAGGAATTTTTCTAGTAATCATCTGCAAAAATAATCAACTAAATATCACTCTCCAGTAAAAAGTTTTAGCTAATATCGTGAGCGCTAAAGTTTCTGTTTTTTACAGCATGATCATAAAGACTTCACCCAAGTCTTCCCAAAGGTTCTACTTGGCACAAACACTAACTAAAACATAAAACCACATATAAACAGAATCTAGATGAATTATTTATTCCTAAACAGAACCAAAAAGCAATAAAGTAAAATAAAATTGGGTTGCCTCCCAACAAGCGCTATCGTTTAACGCCCCTAGCTAGACATGATGATTTCAATGATGCTCACATAAAAGATAAGAATTGAAACAAAAAGAGAGCATCATGAAGAATATGACTAGAAAATTTAAGTCTAACCCACTTCCTATGCATAGGGATTTTGGGACCAAACAACTTATGGGAACAATAATCAACTAGCATAGGAAGGCAAAACAAGCATAACTTCAAAACTTTAAGCACATAGAGAGGAAACTTGATATTATTGCAATTCCTACAAGCATATATTCCTCCCTCATAATAATTTTCAGTAGCATCATGAATGAATTCAACAATATAACCAGCACCTAAAGCATTCTTTTCATGATCTACAAGCATAGAATTTTTACTACTCTCCATATAAGAAAAATTCTTCTCTTGAATAGTAGTGGGAGCAAACTCAACAAAATAACTATCATAAGATTGAAAATTAAGATCAAGATGACAAGTTTCATGGTTATCATTATTCTTTAAAGCATACGTGTCATCACAATAATCATCATAGAGATAGGAGGCATGCTTTCATCATAATAAATTTGCTCATCAAAACTTGGGGGACTAAACATATCATCTTCATCAAACATAGCATCCCCAAGCTTGTGGCTTTGCATATCATTAGCATCATGGGTATTCAAGGAATCCATACTAACAACATTGCAATCATGCTCATTATTCACATATTTTATGCCAAGCATTCTATGTAATTCTTCTTCTAGTACTTGAGCACAATTTTCCTTCCCATCATTTTCACGAAAGATATTAAAAAGCTGAAGCATATGAGGCACCCTTAATTCCATTTTTTTCTTTTATAAACTAAACTAGTGATAAAACAAGAAACTAAAACATTCGATTGCAAGATCTAAATATATACCTTCAAGCACTCACCTCACCGGCAACGGCGCCAGAAAAGAGCTTAGTTGACGGGGTGTGAGTGCCGCTTACCTAGTCTCCCCGGCAACGGCACCAGAAAAGAGCTTGATGTCTACTACGCAACCTTCTTCTTGTAGACATTGTTGGGCCTCCAAGTGCAGAGGTTTGTAGGACAGTAGCAAATTTCCCTCAAGTGGATGACCTAAGGTTTATCAATCCGTGGGAGGCGTAGGATGAAGATGGTCTCTCTCAAGCAACCCTGCAACCAAATAACAAAGAGTCTCTTGTGTCCCCAACACACCCAATACAATGGTAAATTGTATAGGTGCACTAGTTCGGCGAAGAGATGGTGATACAAGTGCAATATGGACAGTAGATATAGGCTTTTGTAATCTGAAAATATAAAAACAGCAAGGTAACTAATGATAAAAGTGAGCGTAAACAGTATTGCAATGCTAGGAAACAAGGCCTAGGGTTCATACTTTCACTAGTGCAAGTTCTCTCAACAATAATAACATAATTGGATCATATAACTATCCCTCAACATGCAACAAAGAGTCACTCCAAAGTCACTAATAGCAAAGAACGAACGAAGAGATTATGGTAGGGTACGAAACCACCTCAAAGTTATTCTTTCCAATCAATCCGTTGGGGTATTCCTATAAGTGTCACAAACAGGCCTAGAGTTCGTACTAGAATAAAACCTTAAGACAAAAATCAACCAAAACCCTAATGTCACCTAGATACTCCAATGTCACCTCAAGTATCCGTGGGTATGATTATACGATATGCATCACACAATCTCAGATTCATCTATTCAACCAACACATAGAACCTCAAAGAGTGCCCTAAAGTTTCTACCGGAGAATCACGACGAAAACGTGTGCCAACCTCTATGCATAAGTTCATGGGCGGAACCCGCAAGTTGATCACCAAAACATACATCAAGTGAATCACGTGATATCCCATTGCACAAATACGCACGGCAAGACATACATCAAGTGTTCTCAAATCTTTAAAGACTCAATCCGATAAGATAACTTCAAAGGGAAAACTCAATCCATTACAAGAGAGTAGAGGGGGAGAAGCAACATAAGATCCAACTATAATAGCAAAGCTCGCGATACATCAAGATGCTGAATCAAGAACACGAGAGAGAGAGATCAAACACATAGCTACTGGTAAATACCCTCAGCCCCGAGGGTGAACTACTCCCTCCTCGTCATGGAGATCGCGGGATGATGAAGATGGCCACCGGTGAGGGATCCCCCTCCGGTGAGTGCCGGAACAGGGTCCCGATTGGTTTTTGGTGGCTCTGAGAGGCTTCTTGCGTAAGAACTCCCGATCTAGGTTATTTTCTGGAGGTTTCAGTATTTATAGGAATTTTTGGCGTAGGTCTCATGTCAAGGAGGTTCCTGAGTCGTCCACGAGGCAGGGGCCCATGCCCAGGGGGGTGGGCGCGCCCTCCACCCTCGTGGACAGCTCGGGACTCTTCTAGCCCAACTCTTTTGCTCCGGAGGCTTCTTTTGGTCCATAAAAAATCATCAAAAATTGGCACGTTAATTGGACTCCGTTTGGTATTCCTTTTCTGTAGAACTCAAAAACAAGGAAAAAAACAGAAACTAGCACTGGGCTCTAGGTTAATAGGTTAGTCCCAAAAATCATATAAAATAGCATATAAATGCATATAAACCATCCTAGAAGGATAATATAATAGCATGAATACTTCATAAATTATAGATACGTTGGAGACGTATCAGTCGCGCATCTTTTCCCAGGAGGAGATCGAGCCGTGCTGCAGGTTCTGGAGCCAGGAGTGGGCACCATCCTTGAGAGCCATGGGAAACCAGTTCACCATGACTTTCTCGTTGCCGTTGGCTGCTTCGATGCTCAGCTCGTAGAGCTGCAGGAACTCCGCGGGGTTGGCGGTGCCATCATAGCGAGGAGGCAGATCCGGCTTGAACTTGCTGGCGACGGCCTTCTACGCAGCTCGGGGGTGAAGGCGCGGCAGCCGGCCGTGGTTGCCGGGGCCCGTCTCGGAGGTGGAGCTTGGTCTTGGCGAGGCCCGCGTGCCGCTACCGCATGTAGCGTGTGGTCTTCGCGAGGTGGCGCGGGGAGCGCAGGTGCAGCTTCTTGCGGCCCAAGGATTTCTTGGCAGCTCCTCTCTTCGCGCGCGGGCACCGGGCGTGGTGGATCGCGCCATGGGGCCGCGCACCTTGGCGCCAAGGCGTAGTTCTGGGGCAGAGGTGGTGGAGGCGCGCCATGGGCCACGTCGCCCGTGGCTGGCGGAGGGTGAGGCAGGGAGAGGGACGGCGCCGGGGAGCCCCCTGCGGCGCGGACGAGCTCGGTGACGCGGTCGAGCCACTCCTCGTACAGGTCGTCGACCGGGCGGTAGTGCAAGAGCTCGTTTGCCGCGAGGAGAGCGGCCCGCGCATCCATGGGAGCGCGGCGTGCATGAGACGAAGAATCGGCCGGGGTCAGCGATGGAGTGGCGGTGCGCCCGTCCTGCCGCACCGATGGGTGCAGCGAGGACGCTTGCTGCTCGTTCCCCGCCGGACCAGTGGCGGCGTTGGCGGCGGGAGAAGGAGAACGACGAGGTGGCCCACCGACAGGAACCGTCTAAGCAACGCAGGCGGTGAGGGAAGCCCGGCGCTCAGCTCGAGCGCGACGAGTGTCCGCCATGGAGACGACGGAGCGACAGAGCGACGGATCGATGGAAGGGACGCTACGGCGCACCCCTACCTGGCGCGCCAAATGTCGGATCTCGGGTTCCGGCAATACCCTTAAGGTTCGAACTCTGGGGTGCGCGCGAAGTTCTTTCCCTCCTACCGATCCACGCCCTAGCTCGCTAAGATCTCATGGGCATACTCGACGAACTTGCAACACAGAAAGACACGAGATTTATACTGGTTCGGGCCACCGTTGTGGTGTAATACCCTACTCCAGTGTGTGGTGGTGGATTGCCTCTTGAAATTTGGTGAGAAAGCAGTACAAGGGAAGAAACGACCTCCGAGGTTGAGGTGTTCTTGTGCGAGCGTGGGTTGGCTCCAGACCGGATCAGATTGTCCCTACTGTGGTGGCTGGCTCTACTTATATAGGCCCTGGTCCTCTTCCCAAATATTGAGCGGGAAGGGATCCAACAACGGTGGGAAAATTTGAAAGGGGACAGCTAATACAAACTATCCTGACAAAAGTGGTCTTCGCCTGCGAAAGGGCTCTGGCGGTGACGCAGTCTTGGGCTCCATGGTGACCTCCATCCTGCCGTCCTTCCAGTCCTGGTCTTGTTGCAATGATATGGTAACCTTTGCCTGATGCCTCGGTACTCCGCGCCTGCGCTTGCCGCCTTAGCACCGAAGAGGAAACAAGGACGCTGCGCGCTGGCGCCCGCCTAATCCTGATCGTCATGGCTCACGTCACGAGAGCCTCGTGAGGTTTGCCCTGCCTTGATATCTCCGCTCCTCGTGAGCCTTCCTGGCTAGGCCACTCCTGAGGAGGTCTTGCGTCGTCCGCCTCGCGAGGCTTGGCCCCTCGCGAGGGTCTTGAATGCCTTGTTGATAAAGATGGGCCGTACGGGCCCGCCAGCATAGCCACGCCATGGGCCGCAGGCAGGCAAGTCTGGGGACCCCGTTCCCAGAACGCCGACAAATACCACTCAATGGAAACTCTCTAGGAACGGTAGTTTCACGGTGAAATCTATGTACTTTTACCTAATTGATTCTCCGTCATTTCCACAGTCTCTCCACATCTAGAAGATTAAAGTACCACTTAGAATTAAAATCTTCATGTGATTTGTGCACAAAGGAGTGATATTAACAAAGGATAACTTGGTAAAGCGAAGATGGGTCGGTAGTTCCCGATGTTGTTTTTGTAACCATGATGAAACGATTCAACACCTCTTTCTAGACTATCCGTTAGCCAAACTTCTTTGGCGTACTCTTCATATAGCCTTTAACGTGAATCCTCCTATTAGCATCAACGCGTTATTTGGGATGTGGCTACATGGAGTGGATCTAAATATTGCGGGACATATTCAGATATGTGTACTATTTTGAGCTATATGGAACTGTAGAAATGATATAATCTTTAACGGAATTTTTTTAACAACTTTTTGCAGGTTATCTATAGAACACAACATGGATCCGTACGTGGTCGTTACTCACTCGTGCGGACTTCAGGGAGCTTTTGGCAACTGGGTGCAACCGTGGGAGACGGTAGCATGAGTTATCTTCAGCCAATTTGGATGGCGAACTAATAATAGGCTAGGTGGTTAGTCATCGTAGCCTATATTTGTCGCCGGTTGTGGCATCTTTTTTTAACGTTTTGTTATTTTTGTGCTTTTTTTGTGAGCCAGTACCAGACCTGAGACCTTGTTTTCGCAATTCGTTTTAATAAATTGGCTGCATACATCACTCTAATGCAGAGACCGCAAATATCCTTCTTAAAAAACATGATCATATTAACATATCTAAAACATCTTATATTAACATATCTAATGCAGATGGACATGACCTCAAACAAATGCACATCTGTTTCAAAGTGGCTCATCTTCTATATCTAAATAGGGGCATCCCACTAGATGATTTTCCTGCCTTCTCATGAAGCCACATCACTCCAATTGTTTTAGCCGTTGATTCAGCAAAGTTGAGGAATTTGCACCCGTCTGATCAAAGGTTGAGCAAATTACTAAGAGGTGCCACCGCTAAGTGAAGATACCGTTTCGCTGCCTTCCAGCCTTACCGCTCGCTTCTTTCCCTTCTTTTAGGCACCGTAGCGCTCGCTGCTCTCTGTCTGGAATTTTTTGCTTAGGTTTTACACGTACACTTCATCAAAACTGGACACTAAAAAGCCCAATAGGCAAGGTCATGTTCCAGCGTTCCCGTCCATTGGAGACTGACCCCACGCATTTATCATCTCCCTAAGGCTAGTCATAGCGAGAGTAACTTAGCTAATAACATAGCACACTTTGAGAAACTTCTGCTTATGTGGCAAGTAATTAATGAGAGGTGGTAACATAATATGTTATTGTAACATAGCGCTTTCCAAGACAAGATGAGTCTACGAGCTAATAAATGAAGCCTTTATGATACTACTATTATGTTACTTTGCATTATGAAGGTAGTAACTTAGAATAGTGTCATATGCATGACACTAGTCTAAGTTACTCCCCACTATGACCAGCCTAATTAGCAGATAGTAATTCCTTGGCGTTGGCGTTCGGCCACTCGAACCGAATCAGCGCGAACGCTAATTAACTCCTTGGTCGATTGATTTCCCATCAATCGCCCCATCTCTATACAGCTGTCGTTTCTTCTTCCCTGCCGAATAAATTGAGTAGAAATAGATGAGGTTGTTCTTCTCACAACAGGTATTCTAGGACCAACCGGCTTTCTATGGGAGATGATGCCTCCGCGCGCAGCCATCGCCTGCGGCGTCGCCCTCATCTCCTACTCGGCCGTGTTTGGCAACTCCTTGCTCCAGAGGACTTTGCCGGAGGTACATAGCAGTTGTGCGTGGCGGCGTTAGGGTAGCACATGTTCAGGGACCGGAGAAGGCCGTCGATGACACTAGTGGCCACGTCGGCGCACATGTGACGTCCAGATCGTGCAGAAGAGGCGAGGATGATGCGCATAGGGGTGATTTTTCTCTCCTCCTCCTACATATATCCTCCATGGCGTGCACCAGCTACACATTCCTCTCTAATTGAGATCGAGTGGATCAGGGCCGCCTAATCACAAGGTAATCGCTATAGTTTCCCGCGATTAAAAATCTTTCCTCCTATCTCTTTGTCTGATCGACGTTCTTGGTCTGTAGTTCAACTCCCCCTCTCTTCTATGAATTGGCGGATGCCTTCAGATGTTCGCTACCCGACGGCTATGACTCTGCATCCGACCTTGCCAGCCCTCGCGATAACCAGAATGGATGGCAAGGAGCTGCGATGAAGCCCTGCAAATCTTCTTCCAATTTTGTTTAGTGTTGTAAAATCGTGATCATATACAGATTGAGAAGGCGAGAAATCCCATAATTGTTTTTTCTGAAGAACATGCGTTCAGAATTTTTGCCGTGGGATTATGAGCATGGAAAAAGTGCATGGATTAAACCATGTTTATCTTGATAGCATGTTATCAAAAGTATTGCAGGTTTTAAACCATGTTAACATATTGTACGTTATAGAAAAGGCATGGCAGTACAATAGAAGATCCGGCAGATGACTCACATGAGTATCACACTGTGCATTTGTTTGAGGTCATGCCCATCTTGATCTCTTCTGGATTGAACAAGAAAAGGAAAAAAATTCATTGCCATCCAACAGTCTAGGGTCATCAATTTATCTAATGTAAGATAGTTTATTCTAAAAGAATTACACTATTGATTCTCATGTCACCGGGCCACGTAATCCCAGGTCATGATGTTACTTTCTTTATAATATATATAGGTCTGGCCCTTTCGAATTCGAATAAAACATCAACAATCGGAACTTAGGTTCATTTTTTCATTAACATTACTGTTTGAATTGATGTGAATAAAATTATTCACTTTGGAGATATTTGGGAGAAGTATGCACACAACATGTGTTTCTATTATGATTGCGCAATCTGCATCCAAAAACTATTGCATCAAGTTGAATTCTATATCTAATAAAAAGTAGTATAGTATCATATACCTTAAATAAAAATTACACTGAAGCAACTAATAACTTCTGACTAACCCTGTTGCCATCTTCTCATATGTAAAAGTACACATATTTCTAACATCAAAATTTATGCAATTGAATAACATAGAGTTTATGCAATTGAATAACAATGTGGCATCTACTTTGCTAGAGATTGTCTTCAAAACATGCTATTTTGGGGTTTACTCAAGATGGCATATTTATGGATTCCTCATGGTGTTTGAGCGTGACTTTGCTCCATAACTAAGTTCATATATTTTTACTCATTTCACATTTGTTGTTGTTCCGGGGAGTTGATACGTCGAAGACCTTCTCAACTGTATCGCCATTCATAGTAAATAGAAGGGACCCTAAATTAAAAGATGAATTTGAAATAGAGTAGGGAATTATTTTGTATGCTAAATAGAAAAAGTTAATTGTATGGACAAGTTAAAAAGCTTTTGCAATGTACCCTCTGTTTTATGCTTTCTTCTCCTTGACTTCTCAAACTTTAGTATATTGTCTCTTTAGGTAGTTTGGCATGCTAATGTACCATGGCATTGTTCAAACTTTTTGCTATATACTGATAAGAAAAATCACAACAAGTTCCCGCAGCAACGCGCGGGGTATCACCTAATATCACAAACAATGTACAACCATTTTCCCAAGTCAATGAAGTTAACCATGATGCCGTTCCCTAAAAAAAACATATAGACACAGAGATTGAACGAGAAGTTGCTTTTGTAATGTGCAGAATGGGCCACAGAAAAATTTCATTGAAATAAAATAAATCAACCGTACAAATGAAACGAAAAGAAAAATGTAAGTTCCTACAAACCCCTTTTTAAAATTTAGTTTAAGAAAAATGGCCCTGCTAATGGATAACCTTCTCCTGCCCATGAACGCCACCACACCCAGCCCTCCACCTCGTCGTCGTCCCTCGCTCTGACCACAGCACAGCCCCGGCCGCGCTCTCATCCGGAGCTGCAAGGTAGCCTCGCCCCCCTCACTCCCTTGCAATCAGACTTCTCCTCCTGCTCTTCTCCTCACCATCCTCCATGTTTCTGTGAATTTTCTCGTCCAGGCCCTGCGCTGCACCAGGAGACCAGCTCGCTCTTTCCACGCCGCCGGCCGCCATGCTTCCGCTCGCCACAATGTCCGCGCCGAGCTCGCTTCTCCTGCGGCCGGCCGCGCGCCAGCGGACGGGGAGAGAACCAGGTTGGTGCCGCTCGTCTCACCCATCCATCACGCCGCCTCTACTCTACCTATCTATATCTTATCCAAATACTGCCGCCGGGGAAAGAAATTGCTGCCATTTTGCGACTTCATACTTGCATGCGCATTGAGTCAAATTGCATGGTGTTCTGTGACTTCATATTTCTGAAAAATCTGCACCCCTATCCCTATCCGTGTGAAGAACAAGGGGGAGCGTGACGTCGACATGGCAAAGGGAATAATTTCAGTTGGAATTAAGAGTTTTTTTTCACGGAGAAGATTACCCTATGTGCCAAGGAAGATGGTCATTTTTTACTGCAATTTAATACTAGTAGGAGATGGTGCTTACTGCTAGTATAGTTTTTGTTTACCAAAGCTCATGCAGAACTTATAATATTCTGTGTAGGACAAAGCTGGGGAGAACAATCTATCTCGGGTTCGCAGTCCCGAAGGAATAAGCTCAGCAACTCCATCTGCGTGAAAGCAGTAAGATGTGCCTACTCGTCTTCTTTTCTCGCCGTTACGGATTATACCTGGTTAAATTATTTACAACTTATTAGGTGTAATTTGTAAGAGTACTCAGAAAGCAATCGGCAGGTTTCTGGCACAAAAATGACAAAGAAATTAAAAAGGTTTTTGTCGTAAGGAAATGAAGCAATTCAAACAATCTGAAAGGCTTCATGGCCTTCAGATTTTAGCGGAAGCCAGGCATTTTCAAAGTTGGAAAACCAATAATGTACGCATTATAACATGACAAAGACAATCTCATATAAAATTGTGTAGCCGGAAGATTATCCGGCCTTGCAAACAGAAGGGGTCAGTATATTCTTATCAGTTAGATTATGTCAATGTGGTCCATTTCAAATTTCGACGCAAGCTATTCGTGCTAGCTAGGCAAAAAGAGTGCACAAGAGATTTGAAGCACTGGTTGATTTTAAACTTCAGAGTTAACCTGTTCTAGCTTAAAATCCACCAAAAAAAAAAAACAGAGGTGTTTATTTTCACTGTGCAGAACTGAATTCCTACAATTACCTGATTGGTGTATCTAGAGCATGTACCGTAATAAGGCTGTCTAGTTCCAGGGAAATCTTTTTACCGTCTTTTGTAAGCCTGAAATGTTAATGCTGCTTGATCTTGTATATTAGAAGTAACAGGACATACTTCATTAATTCGTTTGATTCTGCGCCTGTTCCAGCAAATTCAAAAGCATCTCACGCGGATCGTCTCTAAATGTTTTTCCCTGCAGAACATAACGTGCTGTGCTAACCAGACGCAAACCGCGAAGCGCAAATCGTTCTCAGGACCCACCTCTCCACCGTCAGGTTCAGTTAAAGGTAATGCAAGGCATCTGCATTCTGCGCAACCCTGCTTTGTTCTTTGCAAACCTCGTCTCATTTCTTGAGTGCATTGCAAACACTTGCCACCGGTCTCCTCACTTCTTTGCTTGGGTGGCACCTGATCGCAGAGAAGGTGAAGCCGAGGCTCGACGACGGGGGCGTCGGGTTCCCGCCGTTTCGGTTCGGCGGAGGAGGTGGGGGCGGTGGCGGTGGCGGCAGCAGCTCCTCCGGTGGGTTCATCCTCTTCGTGATCGTTTTGCTCCTGGACTACCTGAGGGAGTTCGAGAGGAACCTGCAGAATGGGCCGCGGAGGGGCAGCGACTACGACAGCGGGCTGGCACCGCAGTAGGTTCATTTTAGTAGCTTGTTTCGCGGACAGTCCGGTGATGGCCGGTGGTTCATGTAAGCCCCTTGCTAAGCAGTGTTATCAGATTAGAATTGCTCGTGAGAAATGAAATGAGGAGTAGCAACTTTTTGGCCGTTGGATTGGACGTGGAGGGCTAAGATTGAACGCCCGGAGCCACTGACTAACGTCTTCCTGTTGCACTCATCGGCAGTGTGCCGTGAGCGAAGCTCAATGTTGCCTCTAGACCTGCAAGGGAAAACGTTATTGATGCAATGGCCAGGAAGTCATTAGTCGGGGAAGGCGTAGGCGACATTGATCTGATAAGTACGAGGTGGCACAATATTTTGATAACATAATGTTGAATTCGGAGGAGACTTTAACGACACGACTACCCCGAACACTTGATGGTGCGTCTTAACAATCGCTAAACCAACTTCAGTGTGATTATTGACGGTGTTGGAAACACATTCTACCTGATTACGAAGATCAATTTCTGCATGCAACCAAAGAACAAACGAGAATTTTAAATACACAATTGAAAGGATCGAGATGGACCAAGAGGGTTGCTGAATAGAGAAACAACTACAAATTTTACTTAAATTATTTGCAAGTTTAGACTTTGCAGAATATAAAGTGTGGCCTAAGCAATGCTTCGGGGACATATACATCATATTTTTTTGAACGATCACCGGGGGGTGGGGGGTGGGGGAGAGGATCCCCACCTGAATATATTGCTCAAAAAGCTGCCAAAGCGAGAGTTACCTCAAAGGCTTTGGCTGATCCAGTTTATAAGGGAAATCAGATCAAAAACTTAAACAAGTGTACCCCGTTTATGAGGGAAACCGGGCCGAAAACCTAACAGGTAAGAAGGTTACAGAAGGAGAGAAAAAATAACCACCTAGAAGAGGGCAAGACCTAGCTAGCATGTAGCAGGACTAACATCACGGGTTACATTGAGAGGAAAGGAAAAGGCCCCAAGACACGGCCGCCTCCCTACTGACGGGGTCCTTAAACCTAAAGGCCCAAAATGTGAAATCTGAGATGATGTTCCGAAGCGTATCTAGGGGTGTGTGACGTTCATTGCGAAAAACTCGGGCGTTCCGGGAGTCCCAAAGTTTCCAGAGAATGGTGAGGGCGACGGTAGGCCAAATGTTGATGTCGAGGCCGACCGAAGTCGTAGTATCCCATAGAAGGTCGATGGAGTGAGGTTGCTGCAACCCAAGGAGGGACCACACCTGTGTCGCACATGGGCAAAGGAAGGCAACGTGCGTTGCGTCCTCATGGGTGATTTTGCACCGCGGGCAGACCGAGTCGGAGGTGATGGTCTTACGGTGTGAGTTTGCCATCGTGCTCAACCTGGCACTACAAAGAAGCCAACCGAAGATCTTGACCTTGATAGGTGCCTTGGAGCTCCAAATGTACCATGCGTTGAGATCGATCGGTCGGAGGAGAGCAGCGAGTAGGCGCACCTCGAGGAGAAGGAGGAGTCGTGGTTGAGGAACATGTCGTCGGGCGCGTCGTTGGTGGCAACATCCTGCAACAAAGACAAAATAGACGCAAGCTCTACAGAAGCAACAATTGTTAGGCGGTTCCACAGAGTAGCGAGTAAACCATTATGCATGACATGTGATACCAGGACCGAGGGTGAGGTGGAGTGGGAGAAGAGGTGTGGGTAGGTATCTGCAAGCGGTGTCTGAAGAAGCCAAGCGTCCAGCCAGAAGAAGGTGGAAGTACCACTGTTGGTGAGGACAAAAGATATATTGCGTAGGGGGCTAAGTTGTTTGTTTACGATTTTCCAAAGGTAGGAGGGATTGTGAGGTTTATTTTCGAAATCGAGAAAGTAGTGTTGGAAGAACCAGTTTACCCAAGGAAAGTCTTGTTTTTGGAGAAGCTTGAAGGCAAATTTCATAAGGAGGCAATTGTTTTGGAGGTGTAGGTTTTTGATGCCGAGCCCCCCCCCCCCCCCCCAGCCTTTTTAGGGGTGCAGACTTTTTTCCATGCAATAAGGCATTTGGCCCTGGAGCATGTTTCGTTGGCAACCCAGAAAAAGGATCTGTGAGTGGCGTCTAGTCTTTTGATGATCTTCTTGGGGAGCCTAAAAACATACATGAACTGGGTGGCGAGGGCGTCGAGAGTGGCGGATATAAGCGTTATCTGGCCCCGCGGGAGAGCAGCTTTGCCACCCAACCGGAAAGGTACTTTAGGAACCGTTGGATGATAGGTTCGAAGGCAGAGGAGGGCAGTCGTATGTGGGATAGCAGTAGTCCCAGGTAAATCTGAGGGAAGGAGGAAAGGTCAGAGCCGAAGGTGAGGGCAATGTTCTGTGTAGTGACGGTATCCGTGTTGAGGGGAACGAACGTAGTTTTGTGAAAGTTGATGGTAAGGCCGGTAGCGAGGGCGAATTGGTCGAGAATATCCTTGAGGGTGGTTTCGGCTTGGGTGAAGGCAAGGGCTATGATTAAAGTGTCGTCCGTGTATTGAAGCACCGTCGGCGGGCGATCCTTGTAGATTGGGCGACAGAGAATGTTTGGAGAGAAAGCCCGAAGGATTAAGCGCTGGAGAAGGTCTGCGATGATTATGAAAAGGTAAGGGGAGAGGGGGTCCCCTTGCCAAAGACCGTTTTTACAGTTGATCCAAGGTCCTGGTTTTCCATTTAGGAGGACAGCCGTCTTGCTTGAGGCCAACAACGTTCTAATCTAGCTAATGGTTTTCATTGGGAAACCCCTGGCGTGCAAGATGAGAAGGAGAAAGTCCCAACTGTTGGAGTCGAAAGCTTTGTGGAAAGCAAGTTTGGAAACCATAGTGGGCGCCTTCCTAGCATGGCAAGCACTGAGAAGGTCGGCAGCATGGATGAAGTTTTCGGCAATACACCTCCCTGAGATGAAACCAGTTTGGTCACCATGGACCAAGAGCGGAATGAGGGGTTTGATCATGTTGGTAATAAGTTTCGATATCGCCTTGGGAGGGCAGTTTTGCAGAGATATGGGTCTGAAACTATCCGGAGTTCTGGAAGACTCTGTTTTGGGGAGAAGGATCATGTGGGCCCTATTGAAGCGCTCAACATCCACTCGCAAGTTGGCGAAGTCATCAAAAAAGTGGAGGATTCTTTGCTTGATGTTATGCCAGATTTTTTGGTAGAACCCCGGCCCTAGCCCGTCAGGACCCGGGCTAGCGTTCACGTTCATCTGGAAGAAGGCATCTTGAATTTCCTGAGAGGAGAAGTTTATGTCTAAATGACGGAATTGTGGAAGTTGAGTGGGATAGAGGTCAGAGAGGGGGAAAAGCCAAGAAGTATTTTTAGGAGTGCCTAGCAGATTACGAAAGAAATTGTAGAGGATGGCAGCTTTGTCATCATGGGCAGAGAAGTCGGCCCCGTTGTCCTCAAGTATGGCGATTTTGTTTTTGCGGAACCTCTGAGAAGCGAAGACATGGAAATATTTAGAGTTTTCATCGCCGTCGATGACGGCTTTGACTTTCCCCCTTTGCTTCCAGAAGAGAACTTTTTGTCTGATAGCCCGTTGAAGAGAGGTGATGGTGACTAGTCTAAGGGAAGCCTCGGACCGTGAAAGGCAACGCCTTTCTTCTAAGCGGTCAATCCTGTCAATGACAAGTTTGCAGTCAGTCTCTTGCTGGTGGACAGGTCTGAGTTTTTTGGACTAGGTTTTGAGGTCTGATCTAGTTTGTTTGATGGCAGTGGCTAGGGCTGAGTCTGAGTTGGAAGGAGGTTGGTCTTTGGGCCCAGCCCGAGTTCTGATCTGATTGCAAGCCAGGTAGAGGGCCCAGAAGGATTCAAAGAGAAATAGGCGAGAGCGAGGGATATGAGAAGAGATGTTGACGATGAGCGGGACATGGTTGGAGGTGAAGCGAGTTAGGGAGGAAAGGGTTGTGTTAGGGAACCGGTCTTCCCAGGCTAGGTTGAAAAAAGCTCTATCAAGGCGTTCAAGAGTTGGGTTTACACGCTTGTTGGATCACGTGAACATCCTATCGAGAAGGGATTTTTTTTCAAAACTATCACCTTTTTTATAGCTAATTCGGAAACTATAGTACCCATTGCCAATATATGAAAAATATCACCCTGTCGGTCTCGTGGTGGCCGAAGTGGTAGTTTTCGGCCAGAACTAGGCCGAAAAGGGCTTTTCGTCCAGTATGTAGGCGAAATGAGCCTCGATTGGGCGAAGAGGTCTCGTCGGGTGGGCTGGGCGAAAATAGTAACCGGCCATGCCTAGACCGAAATGGCCCGTTCGGCCAGCCGCGTAGAAAAGCTTTTCGGCCAGGCCTAGACCGAAAAGGTCGGGATAAGGCCAATCCCGTCGTCACCTTCCTCTTCCTGCTCGCCTCTGTTCTTTCTCGTTCCTCTCGTTCTTCTCTGTAGAGCTCCGGTCTCCTCCCTGATCTCCTCCAATTTGCACTCATTTACACAACCAAGGCACAGAATAGATAGATCATAGCATTCTCCACCGGCCTACGGTGTTTTTTTTGTTATGGGATAGTTTTTTGTGCGCTTGGGGGAGGAGCCATGGTGGGGTGGAGGAGGTCCGGTTGGGAAGGGGGGTGGTGGTGAGGAGGAGCAACAGCTATGGAGGAGGAGGTGGTGAGGAGGAGCAGCAGCTTGGGGGGTGACCGGAGTTGAACCTCCGGTCGTCGAGTGGGCGGCGCTGCCGTTGTCCGGTGGCCGGTGCCGGTGACCGGAAGAGACGCACGCTTCGAAGGTATAACCATGGCGTCACAAATTTTCTCTAAATTGTATAGTTTATTAGTTAGTGTTAATATGTTTGTGGTGGCATTTTAGCGCATAGTTAGTGTAGCGGGTAATATTAGTGTTCGTTGTGATTAATGGGAAGATGACAATGTCTGACAGGTGAAAATGTCTGAATCAGTAAATTTGACTATTTACTACGGCGCTGGTAACGTTCGATATAATGAGTTGGGAGTTGATCTTAGCGAGTTTAAAAATGGCGGCATGACACTAGCAGACCGGACAGGTGGACATTAGACAATTGAAGTCTTGGTTGACAACTAGTTTGGGCTGGATCACTCAAGTATGTTCCGTCGGTATTCACGCATTGTGGACCAAATCTTGTAAAAATGTCAAGTGGGAGTTGATGCGGTAGATAGGAGCCAACATTGGTTGTCCTGTTAAGACGCTGCCGAGACCGAAGAATCCACCCATATGTACTTGTGCAACTTTGTGCGAAGGAGGAGAATGTCGTACAACTCCACGGGGGTATGAAACCGGTCGAAGCGGTGAAGTGGCGACCGAGATTGTTTTATCCGGTTCACAGCCACAAGATGTGTATGCTAGCCAACCCGAGAAAGAGTCGAGTCGTGCCACACAATGTTTGTGGTCCCGATCTTTGGCGAGTAGCCGGTCGATAATATTAGCTGGTTACGGTTTCTTTGATGGGGATGAGGAAGGGATGAAATCACGAGGGTGATGGAGGAAGAGGGCGAGGATGGATTGGTGGAGGAACTGGATTCTGAAAATTCGAGGATGAAGTGGAGGTACCGATTCATACGCATGGGAGCAGGACATATCCACCGGCCTTACGGTCAACGATGGCCATGAGACTCCATGGCGGTATAATCTGAGCAGAAATACAGATAGGGGCTATGTTTGATACAAAGAAAAATTGAAGTATGCGGTGATAAAGTGGGCTATGTCTACGCAGAGGGTTTTCCGGACACACATATCAAGTCCAACAAACTATACCGTGAAATGTGTTGAAACAAGTTGTCCTGGGAAGGTGCACGGGCATGTGTCGAAGTATGACATCCACTGGGTTGTCACCATTGTCGTCCCACATAATTGTGTGAGGAAGAACCTCTTTGGTGAAGCATCCGAACCTGACTTCAAGTCTCATTCTTGCGCAACTCATGTATACCGAGATAGTAGAGAAGAAAGATATGGAAGCAAAACAAATCCAGGACAGCGGTGAAGGTCGGATGGAATTATGTCATTCCTTATGGGAAGGCTTGGAGGGCTAAGCGAAGGCTATGGAGGAAAGGTTTGGGGCGTTCTTGACTCATATGATAATGGTGTCCGTCTCTGGGCATCTTGAAGGAGAGGAATCCGGCACTTATGTGAAGTACAACACATGAGGTTGCTTTGAGTATACCAGATTTCAAGGTGTTGAAAGCAGTGTTCTTCTCTTTTGGTATGTGCATCGAAGCTTTCGGCATTGTCCTCCTGTTATGTTTGTGGATGGTAATTCTGACCGGTCAAGATAGAGGGCAAATCCTGACTGCTATTGGTGTGGGACGGGAACAATCAAATCATCCCACTTGCCATGGCATTTGTGGAGGGTGAGAACTTTCTCGGTGGGTATGGTTCTTCCGCCAAGTGAAAATTGCCATCGTGAAGGACCGACCAAACGTGTGTGTCATTCATGACAGACATCTTTGGTATATTGAAGGCCGTGAAGACACTTCGTAATCCAACAGATGACGAACCAACACCTTGGAGGGACTTGCAGAGCCGGTGGTGCATGCGCCATCTTGGGGCTAATTTTTTCTCACAGTTCGAGAACAAGCGGTTGATAAACTTGTTCAAAAAATTATGCAAGTAGAGCCAGCAGCGCAAATACGAATTTATTTGGTCAAAACTAGATGAGTTTACTAAGAAGCAGGTCCGTGCGAGGAAGAAAATGGAAGAAGATCAAGTTAAATTAGCAGCACTCATCGCGGAGCTAGAGGAGCCAGTAGGTCTTTGTGACTTGCTAGCAATTGACCCTCCTAATACTACGAGAAAGAAGGGAAGGGCAATAAAGAATTTTTCTGAGTGGATAGAGAAAGAGCCTCCAGTGAATTGGTCTTTGCTGCATGACACACATGGAGCTAGGTATGGCCACATGACAACCATCTTGCAGAGGTGTATAACTTTGTCTTTGAGAGGGAATAGAGCATTGCCACTCACAGCTATTGTGGAGGCTGTATTCCATGGCACTTTGAGATATTTCAGAGAAAGGCACGAGTTAGCAAAGAAGCATATTGAAGATACTCAGAACACACCTTATTGTAGCCGTGTCATGGAATACATGGCAAAGAAGATAGAGAAAGCAAAGAAGCACAATCAGGACTCATAGGGAATCAAGAAAGGAGGTATGAGGTTCAGACTTCCTACCGATGGTTTTGGTTACTGAAGTGAGGTGAAGACACACGAGGTAAAAATTGGAACGGAATTTTATCCAACGTGTGAGTGTACATGCAACAAACCGAAGTTGTTGCACCTACCTTGCTCTCATGTGTTGGCTGCCTGTGGCGATTGAGTTGGATGCTATCTCCTTCGTGTCCCCATACTATTTAAAAGAGGCAAAGGCTCAACACCGACAAAGCGAGATGACAGGGTTTAGAGTCGTCGGTAATTTCAACAAGGTAAACGACGGTGAGAGAGTATACATCCCGCATCCGGACCTTGGCGAACAAGTAGGGGTAGAGCGGAAGGCCCGTCGCATCCGGAACGATATGGACCAGTCTGAAGCTGGTGGAGCAACCAGGCAATGTTTGTTATGCGCGGTTTATGGGCATAGGATGAAATATTGTCCCGACCTGAACAAAGATGGTGCTTCTGCATCGACGAGTGCTTCCACATCGACGGCTGTGACAACAAGAGCAAGAGGCGGACGTGGTCGTGGTAGTCGAGGCCGAAGGGGCGGACGAGGAAGAAATAACTCACAAGCTATATAATGTGTCGTAGTGGGTTTTAATATGTCAGGACTATGTTTTAATTTGTAATATGTCATGACTATGTTTTAATTTGTAATATGTCGTGACTATGTTTCAATTTGTAATATGTCGTGACTATGTTTTAATATGTAATATGTCGGGACTATGTTTTAATATGTAAATCCTCATGGACTATGTTTTAATTCGTAATATGTCGTGACTATGTTTTAATTTGTAATATGTCGATTTATGTTTTTATTTGCACCGAGATTTGTTGTTTGAATTGCAGATATGTCTTTGTATCCGTTGCTTAATGGCAGCATCGATAGAAAGCACCGGGCGCCCTATTGGAAGCGGGCAACAACTTAGGCGTGTTGGTCACTCGTACCCCAAAGACTAACCGGGCTGATACACGATTCATGGGTTGATAGGTATGTGTGCATATAATGGAGTCCATATAATGACTTACTATGTTTGACATACTTTTCATAGCCGCTAACAATCTTTTTATTTTGTAGGTTAAGTTGGGTTGGACTTCTACCCTTGGCACGGCTGGTCGAGGGTACATTGGATGAGTGGATTGATGGTCCGGACTTAGATGAGGCAGGTGAACCAGTGCAGTTACACAAGAGGCAAGTGAAGCGTTTCTCTTCGACAAGTCACTCCTTACCTGCTTAGTAGATAGATGGAGGCCAGAGACACATCGTTTCACTTCCCATGGTGAGAGATGGCGCCTACTTTACGGTGATGTGTCGTACTTGTTGGGATTACCTCTGGCGGTGCTGCCATAGGTCCCTTAGAGGCGTAATCTGGGTGGCAAACAGCGATGCAGACCCGTTTCTTGGCTGCGGTCCCATTGCTAGGGCCATAGACAACGATCCTCATGGACCTCTTTTAGATGGTTGAGCCAGTTTGAGGTAACCATCACGGCCACTTAAACAAATGTTGTTTTTTAGTTGCCCGATTTTCATATAATTATTACGTTTCTATGTAGATTGTCTCGTTAGGATATCCCGATGTTCGGTTGTCGGAGCGCAGATTGACCGGTCCCTAGAGGCATATATTCTTTGGTTGTTCGGCAAGACGATGTTTACGGAGAACCACGTGACCACCGGTCGATGCACGACTCGCTCATCGGTATTGCACGAGAGATAGCCGACGCATGTTGCCGCCGGATATTCTCTGAGAGGAGTTTTGGTTCTGCGTGTTAGCGGCTACGTCTGAGAGGCCTGTGCAAAGCTTGCTTGTTGAAGTCTAGAAAATCTATTGTTGTTGGATGTCCATTATTGTTGCATCTCTGGTCATACGAGAGATTCCCTATTGGACGACCCTATGTCTACGTTGATAAACCTTTTGGTTTGGAGGACTTAGCTGGGGCTTATGTGCCTACTATCGGCGACTTACCTACTATGGGATCTGTTTGGGCACGGCGAGAGGTACTTTTATATTAAGTAACAATTAATTCAATTATTTCTTGCCATTCAATAGTATTACTAATGCTTATTTGTTGTCATGCACAGAGACAGTTTGCGCATAGTCAGGTTAGGGGATGCTACCCGTCCTTCACGGCGCGGTTTGATAGTTTGCACGAGGATCAAGTTATCTGGGAGCCATACTCGGCTAAGGCTATATCATCGAGGTACCCAGTTGGGATTTCTGGATTGTGCACTAGAGATCGGCATTTTTGGATGACCAAGTCCAAGTTGGTGTTCGATGTGACGGTTGAGGAGATGTCTCTTCATAGGGTGATGAGACAGTTCGGTCTATATCAAGAGCACGAGATTCCAGATATTCCACACTTGCCGGACCACGTGCACAAGTAAGTACTAATACTATTTTAGTTGTCGACTATACATTCATAATATACCTAATCATGTATCGCGCATGTCAATATCGAGGGACAATCGCCTAGGAGGAAACAAGTCCATGGCTTATCGGGCTTAAGAGCATTACCCCTTACGTTGTGAATGGACAACCGCTGCGACAAATATCTGGGGTGAGGTTCGGCCTTTAAGCTGGAAATGTTCGGGTTGTATCTGCGGCGTTACCGGTATACAACGAGGATCTACTTGGTTCCATCACCTGCTCTGATCGGATCGAAGCCCCTCTCACCAGCCGATATGTACCCAATCGCCTCTGTTTGTGGGAACCAGACACCACGCGGTAAATGCCTTGGTTCTTATATGTTGAGTCTTTGTTAATCTGGACATATTCGCTTGGGTGTCTATTCGTGGTGTCTATCATACAACGAGGATATAATTGGTTAACTCTTCATCTGCTGTGGTGACTTGACAAGACAGCGAGAGGAGGTTTCCGCCTTAATGCAGCGCTTTCAGAGGGGAGAAACTATCCCACCGCGAGAGAGCGTCTCATGGTTGAGGCGTCTTGATGACAAGCTTCGCAGGATTTACGCAGCTATTACGTGTAGACGGTCTTCGGATGTTGCACTTCCTCCTCCAAAGACATCGTCCTCCACGTCCCTCTCGGCATGATTCGTAACCACGACCCTCGTGCACCGTTCACAACCACGACCTTACATGCACCGTGCAGAACCTCATCCTTCACAGCCAGGGAGCTCTTCCTGGCATGAGCCACCTCCTTCACAGCCAGGGAGCTCTTCCTGGCATGAGCCACCTCCTTCACTACCAGGGAGCTCTTCCTGGCATGAGCCACCTCCTTCACAGCTAGGGAGCGCTTACTGGCATCAGCAGATGGAACTAGGTAACCCTACTCACTACATTCTTTTCAACAGAGTAGTAATCGTTCATGCATTTGTATCAATTTTACATGTTTTACTTTACCGCAGCGGCAACCAATGCAACCATTCATGCATTCAGAGCAGTCACCCATCCTTAGTGGTGGTGCTGATTACTTTGAGGGCGATCGCGAGGATGATGACCATGCTACAAACATTTATGGCTTCTCGCAGACAAGTGTTTCACACTCCACCACCACCACCGACGCAGGAGACACAGACTGCGATGCACGAGGTTAACTATGGTCGTGGTTATCGCGAGCCTCGTCCACTGCCTCAGCGCTTATCGCCTTCCGGTCCTCGCCCGAGGAAGACCCAGACTCGTCGCCGTCCCCCGCAGTGATATGCTTATCTATCTATGTATGACTCATTATCTATGTTAGTTTCAGACTATTCGCATATGTGTGTCAATATTTATGTATGAGACATGCTTCATGTATGTGTTACTATCGCACTTCCTTCTATCTGATCAGGAGACATATATTATTTTATGTATTCGAGAGACATATTACTATTAATTCGCATTCTTATTCCAGTTACATTTCCAAATAGATTACAATCAATAATTAAGATACAAGTACATCTGAATTAAACGGTGCGGCTGAACTTGTGCAATACATCTTACATACTACAAAATGAAATTCAGATAGAACATAATGCCCTACAATAATACAATACAAACTAATAATGCAAATACATCTGAATGAAACGGTACAACTGGAATACATCTTACATACTACATGAAGTCATCATCGTCATCCTCCGTTGATGCAGCCCTCTTGCCCTTGACGATGCGGTCCTCTTGCCCTCCGTCGATGCGTAACTCTTGCCCTTGCCGGATGCGTAACTCTTGCCCTTCGAGGATGCGTAAGTCTTGCCTTTGGACGATGCGTAACTCTTGCCCTTCGACGATGCGAGAACCGGAAGCGGCGGCATGAAGATATCTTCGCTGTCCTCGCTCTCCTCAGTCCATAAAAATGTATTCTTTGCTGCAGTCCTTCCGAAAGTTTCACTCTTCAACACTACCTTCTTCCACCTTTCATGCAACCTAAGAAGTTCTTGGCGTACCTCCTCATAGGTCCTTTCGTGCCACCCCAGACTCCTACGTAATTGGTGAGCCAACTCATTCATTATGGTGTCACTACCGATGAGTTCGTCCCATGGAACTATCCTATTGTCCACCACGAAATCGGTAACTAGACTCGGAAGAGTGCTGCTCATCCCCGGTGAAAACTACGATCGAATGGATAATGGGACATCTCGACTACACTTCATGGAATGCTTATCCACCTTCATGAAGGGGTTTTATAGATCTGAGAGGAGAAAATGGCGGGAAAGAATAAGCTGCGGTATGGCGGGAAAGGGTTGGCGGGAAATAAGGCGGAAGGATTGGCGGGAAATAAAGGCGGGAAGGATTGGCGGGAAGCGAATTGGCGGGAACATATGGCGGGAAGGGGTTGACGGGAAACGGGTGGCGGGAACCTATGGCGGGAAGGGGTTGGCGGGAAACGGGTGGCGAGAAAATACATTTCAGCATGAGCCATGCAACTTCGGCCTACATGAGACCGAAGTAGTACTTTTCGGCCTAGACTTGACCAAAAAGTCTATTTCGGCCTACAGTTGACCAAAATGTAACTTTTCGGCCAGGTGCCCCACTCTTCGGCCAAGTGATGGCCGAAAACCCTACTTCGGCCTAACTGTGGCCGATAAGTTTAGAGATGTGGAGAAGAGGCCATGAGCATGGTTAGTGAGAGAAAGGGCGTGAGAGTTGAACGCAGAAAAAATTCCTCTGGTAGAACCGATGGCCGGCAGCGAAGCGTTTTGGTCGAGAGAGCGCAGCAAGAAGGAGTTAATCTTAGTGATGGGGAGAATATATAGCTTGGTTTCCTGAAGGAGAGCAACAGACGGTTTAATTGTGACAAGCTCAGAGAGAATATCCTTACACTTATCGGTGTCCCCGAGCCCGCGAACATTCCAAGACAGGACAGAGAAATTAGACTGATTCATAGGCAAACTTCATTTCACTACAGGCCAGGGAGCGAAACAGCAAGGAAATACATAGGACGGATGTTCGAGCGGTGCATCGCAAAACTAACGTAGCAATGCACGTAAACAGACTAAGCCTATAGAGGAGTAAATTGCACAGAAGTATCATAATTAAGACATTGAAAGCAGATTGGTATCAAGATTGGTAATTTTTACATGTCAGTACCAACTTTGAGGCGAGGCGTTGCAAAAAAGGCTAAAACTGCTGTTTATACGTATTGACAGGGAATCTGATTGGTTGGGCCCGCCTGTCGGATGCTGACGCAGCAAGTTTTTTTGCAGAATACTCCCTTGCTTTGTGTGTAATCACGTAAATGACCAATTATTTCAGGGAAAAAGGCTCCTATGAGAGGTTTTTTTTCGTTCGTAATTTCCACCACGGATTCGGACTCGTTTGCAAATTTGCGTCGGTTTAAGCAAGTAAATAAAACGAACAAAAATTGAATCACGCAGGAATGAAACCGGCGACCTGCGGTACAGCAGGGCAGCGCGCAAGCCAACCCGCCAAGGCAGCGCTCGCGACACGAAGCAGGCTGTAAACTTTTTATACTAGGTACGGGCACCCTGGACCGGCCCACCGAGGCCTGCATTGTTTTTTCCTTTCTCACTTACCTGGCGTGCGTGTTGGGGCTCATTCGTTGCCCAGATTTCTTTACGTTTCATTTCCCTTACTTATTATGCTTTATTTTTTTCCGGTTTTGGTTTATTTTTAGGTTTTCTTTCTTATTTTTTCATTCACTAGGTTGGTTTTTCTCCTGGATTTTTAAGTGAACATTTATTTCATGTAATGAACTTTTGGTAATATACATTGAACATGTTTTCAATGCCAATTTAATATTTTTGTAATATATGTTGAATCTTTTTCTTAAGATATGATGACATTTTGCATAATGCGCGGTGAAATTTTCGTAATTTATGGTGAACATTTTCTTAATACACGATGAGTTTCAAGAATATTATGATTACACGATTTCTTAATTTATGGTGAACATTTTTAATACACAATGAACTTTTCTTACAAACAATGAACACTTTTCTAATAATATGAACGTTGAACATATTTTCAATGCAAATTGAATATTTTTGTAATATATGTTGAAATATTTTCTTAAGATATGATGAAAAGTTTACTTAATTCATGGTGATTTTTTTATAATTTATTGTGAGCATTTTCTTAATACACGATGAGTTTCAAGAGCATTATGGTGAACATTTTCTTAATACATGGTGAATTATTTGTATTTCAAGAAATGTTCAGCATGTGTTAAAAACTTATTGTGTAAATCATTCTTGCATTTCAAGAAACACATCGATTTTTTAAATAAAAGTTGAACAGTTTTAATGCATTTCGGAGATTTATTATGATTACAAATTTATTTTTAATACATGTTGTCAACTTTTTAATTAACAATGCATTTAGAAAATAAAATATATATGTATTAATATCATATCATGAATAAAAAATATATATGGTCCGTGCCTGTGTTCTAGTCTGGTGCTTGACACTTAATAACACTAATATGTAATCGCAAAATATATATGTATTAATATCATGATTAAAAAAACAGTAACCCAGCGCGCAGCCTCATCTTAAGTATAGTATAAAAAGAGCTCTCGCTTCTTGTAGGTCGCCGGGTGGCTAGCCCGTTGCGCTGCTGTACCGCAGGTCGCCGGTTCGAATCCTGCGCGGTATTCAATTTTTGTTCGTCTTATTTACTTGTTCAAACCGACGCAAATATGTAAACGAGTCTGAATCCGTGGTGTAAATTACGAACGAAAAAAAAGCCTTTTGTGGGAGCCTTTTTCCCTGAAATAATTGCGCATTTACGTGATTACGCACAAAGTAAGGGAGTTTTTTGCAAAAAACTTGCCACGTCAGCACCCGACAGGCGGGCCCAACCTGTCAGTTTCTCTGTCAATACGTATAAACAGCGGTTTTAGCCTTTTTTACAACGCCTTGCCCTAAAGTTGAAACTGACACGTAAAAATTATCAATCTCGATATCAATCTACTTCCAATGCCTCAATTGTGGTACTTCTGTGCAATTTACTCTCTCTCTAGAGAGTACATGGGGGCGAGGGATGGGCGCGGCTGCAACCGCGAGGGACCAAAAGCACCCTTCCGAAGGGTGCGCTCGCCTGGCGAGTCTTCCGTCATGCCTCATGGAGAAGGCAGAGCACCGGCAGCGCGAATAACATCGGCCTCGTCGGTGTCAGCACCGCAAACGAGCACGGTCTAGACCAGCTTGTCGTCATCCGCATCCGAGGCCTCTCCATCAGAGACACAAAGGGAGGAACCCTGGATAGCAGCAACTAGTTTGTCCGAAGCCTTGGCAAGGTTGAAACGAGAGGCTTTTAGGCGCGATGCCTTCTGAGCCATGGTGGAGTAGAAGGGAGTCTCCCGGTCGGCTATGCGTGCGCTGCGACGCAGCTTTGACGCGGAGACGAGGCGGTGGGAGTGGACGGCGCGTTTGCGGATTACATCATCATGGACGTCGAGGTTGGAGATCATGGCAGAGGAGGACGAGTTTTCGCCGTGTCCCCCGTCAGCGAGAGGGCCCGAGGAGAGCGCGTCTCCATCGAAGGACGCGGCCGTCAGGGAGATGGTAGCCGAGCGCGTCTGAGTCGGCGGGTCAGAGGTCGCAGCCAAAACAGGAGCAGCCGGGGCGACGGCTGGGAGGAGAGCTGCGTCGGTGACCAGGAGCGTCGCGGATGCGATTGAGTTCTCATCGCCGACATGCACCGGCGACGTTGGAAGCGGCAGGGCGTTGGTCGGAACGATGGAAACAACCAGGGTGACGGAAGCGGGGGATGGAGTCGCGCCGATCGCGAGCACCGCGGCCAGGCAGGTGGCCCCATCCGCGGTCGTCCGAGGCGAAGACAAGGCCGTGGCCGGAGTTGGGATGAGCAGAGCCGGCAGGGCTCCGCCCGGCTGCAGCGCAATCAAGGCAGGCTCGGAGATGGCCGAGGGCATGCCATCCGCCACGGCGCGTTGGCTCCAGAGGGAGCCGCGCCGAGAGGGAGGCGGACCTGTGCCTCTAGCCGGTCCGCGAACTCGCGGAGCGTCGCCTCACGGACGGCGGAAGCGTGGATGTCATAGGAGTCCGAGTCGCTGTCGTCGCCTGAGGAGAAAGGCGACGGGTCGTCGGGACCGATCCCGTGCGCGTGGTAGGCTCGCTGGGTGAGGGAGACAGTGATGAGCTCGCGCCCCGGAAGCAGCACCACCATGCCAGGCGGAAGGCGCTTCCCGCGGGTGATCATGAACATCGCGAGCACGCTGACGTAGTCACCAGCGCCGATGCAGTACTGATCAAGAACACAGACCGAGCCGAGGTGAGCGAAGAAGTACTTCACCCCGTCTTCGTGCCAAAGCTCATGCGGGAAATCGCTGGCTTCGATCTTGGTGAGGTCGTCGAAGTTGGCCATCGCACGGTTGTCCGTGTGCTCTACACGCTCAAAGGAGAGCGTGTTCCCTTCGAACTCGATGGCCCCGTTTCCGGTGACGTCCCAGCGGTGATCCCGGGACGAGAACGACAGCAGCGCCGCGCCGCGAGAAGAGGATGTGACAGCGACGGAGGGATTGTTGCGGTTTGCGTCAAGGGCGCGCTTGATAAAGCCGAAAGGGTTATGCATGGGGGAGGAAAGATGGACAAAGCAGAGGTGATCAATCTCAATAATGAGGCACGGAGGTGGGGCGATGAGTGGTAGCTCAGCGGCCAGGGGTGGTGGTATATATGGAGGGAGCATGTGGCCTGGTTCCGTGGCGAGGTGAGCAGAGCTGGCGTGTGAGGCCTGCGTGGGCGAGAATGTGGGTGGACCACGGTGGGTGGAGGGAGGCGTGGTGGTGCGCAGGAAGAGCGGCGGGCCGGAGGCGGCATCGTCTCTTGCTGCGGGAGAGAGGGGAGAGCTTGGCGTGGCCGTCCCAAACCGCATCGGGAGCGACGGCGTCGCACGGGTGTTGATGAAGTAGCAGTGCGAGCCGAACTAGATCGGGCGCGAGTCGTCGTCGTTCGCATTGGCGGAGGAGCCTGAGGCCGTGTGGGTGCCGGTGGTATGCGCCATGTCGCTACTGAGGAGGAAGGCTGGATTAGACTTGGGACTAGTTGGAAGGGTGGGGAAGAAAGAATGAATGCGTATCGCTTTGCACCTGAAGGAGCGGTGGCCGGAGCGCCAACACCTAGAGCAGCGGACCGGGTCCCGGCATGCGACGACAAGGTGGTCGTCGGCGAGACACCGGCAGCAGCGTGTGGCAGTTTTTTGTGGTGTGTGGAGCGATGTGAGTGGGAGGTGTGTGGCAACAAGGGCTTGATATAGGGGCTGAGCTCCATGGAAGCTGGCGGGGGTGGTGAAAGTAGGGCGTCTCTGTAGGAGCGAGGAGGCAAGGTGTCCGGTATTCGGGGGTAGCAGGTGGGCGTTGGTGAGGTGGGAGGCGTGTAGCAGCGAGGTTGCAGGTGATGGGAGACGTAGTTTTGGGAGCGGCCATGCCTGGCGCGTCGTGGGAGAGATTGGGGGAGGAGGGTGACGGGTGACTAGGAGGGGCTGTAGCGGGGTTGTTGGGTAAGCATGGGTCCGTGATTGACCAGCCCCTGGTCGTGGGTGGGTTTTGGCCACGGGTCCCACTGTCAGCAGAGGCAGCAAGGTGAACAGTGTGCATGGAGGGAGTGGACTGAGTTGCATGCGCATGGGGCATGCATGTGGAAGTTTCCCGCGACACGCGGGCAGTGGTCGTGGCTGAGAGAGGAGCAGGGGGGCAGGCAGGGGCAGAGGAGCATGCTGAGGGACAGGTTGAGCAGCGCGCTCGGTTCCTTTTTGTCCGTTGTCGATTTGAGGAGCAGCGGGACTGTTTGGAGGAGAGGCAGGGGTCATCTTTTTGGAGTGCCGTCAGAAGAGCATGGGCATGTGCCTCTGGCGCCGAGGGAGCGGTAGAGGTTGGGATGGAGCGGGCGTGCGTTCCGAACTTCCTGAGAATCGAGGGAGGCAGCAGCGCTGCGCGGGCCGCAACAATCTCGTCGCAACGAACAGCCACAGAAGCGTCCGCCTCCTGTGCACGGAGCGGGCAGGAGAACAGTACAATTTGAAATTTGAAAAAGGGATGGCGAGCGGCAAACCATTTCGTTCCTAACAGAGAAGGAGAAGGCTTGAGCCCGGGAAAGAGTGGCGCTAACCGGGATGCAGTTGTAGACGTTTTGAGACGCAAAGCGATGATCTAGAGCGCCGTTAATCTGCGTGGGCGAAGGGATAATGGCATCCGAGACAGCTACAACCCAAAGGGAAGCAGCATTTGGCTTTGTGGGTGGCGGTAATGGCGAGGTGACTTGGCATCTGTAGTCAAGCTTAATGAATTTACTGAACGCAAAACCCGGGCGGAACGGCCTAACCTTGTAGTTCTGACGAGGCCGGCGGCGAGAAGTCTCTGTTGAAGCTGAGCCGTGAACGAGCGCCGTGGACTGTCCCTCACCAGCGTTCTCCGAGGAAGCAGCGAACTCGCAGCTGCCGGCCCGACCGGAGAAGGAGACAACCGCAGAGTAGTTGGAGCAGGAGCCAAGGCAAGTGAAGGGAAAGTCGACGGCTGATCTCTGAGGAGAGGCGGCGTTGCGTTGATGTAGGCGAGGTAGTGGTTGGAGGCCATGGGTGAGCACGCGATGATGAAGTCTGCGACCTTGCGGCAGGCAACGAAGAAGGAGAAGCAGAGGCCAGAGACGAATTGGACGTTGAAGTCGGCGGCGACTCCGCCGAGGCGGAATTGCAGTAGCGTGGCGACGAGAGGGGGGTCAAGCCGCAACTTGGAAAGGCGGAAGTGGATGAACAACAAGGAGGCAGAAGAGCGGTCGACGCCTGCAGGAGACACCCTTGAGCGAAGCGACGACCAAACATGGTTCTGAAAGTCGAGACCGTCCGCCTCGTCCAAACACAGCTGGAAGCAGATGTACTCCCATGCATGGATGAGCCGGTCGCCCAGGTTGGGTGGCGGCGGCGAGGTTGCCTGAGGTTGTGGTGGCTGAGAGGAGGTGGAGGGAGCAGCGGTGGGAGGAGCCATCTCCCGAGAGGTCCGGCCTTCCTATACATCATATATGATACTTGCAAGGCAAGTAATCAAAGTAAACCACAAATAATGTGTTATGGGCATAGTTTGTCGTCATCTCATCAAGAAGCTTGGTGGTAAATCCTAAGGTAATTGCCATGAAAGTGCCAGCTGCAATAGGATCTAGCAAATTTCTAGACATATACTCCCTCTGTTCCTAAATGTAAGTCTTTTTAGTGATTCCACTATAAACTACATACGGATGTATATAGACATAGTTTAGAGTGTAGATTCACTCGTTTTGCTCCGTACGTAGTCCATAGTGAAATCTCTAAAAAAACTTATATTTAGGAACGGAGGGAGTACTTAAGACCATCATAGAATTTTTGCAAAATCACCCAATCCTTAAACCATGTGTACGATAATTCTTAGTCATTGTTCTTAACCTTTCTCAAGCTTGGGCTACATGCTCATGTTTGAAATTCATGATAAGATTCCTTAACTGAATAATTTTAGCTACGGGGTAATGTGTGCCAATGAATGCATCACTACATTTAGTCCATGAATCAATGACATCCTTAGATCAACTCTAGCTAATCTACTAAAAATGGTTAGAGGAGTTCACACATTTTGCGCAGCCCTGATTTGTTCTTTGTGAACCTCGTCTCGTTTCCAAGTTGAGTTCACTGCAAACCTATGCTTCCAATGGCACTTGTCGTGTGATCTCCTCACTTATGTGCTTGGGTGACACCTGTCGCGGAGAAGATGAAGCCGATGCTCGACGACGGGGTGTCAGGTTCCCGTCATTTCAGTTCGTAGGAAGTGCGGCGGTGGCGGCAGTAGCTCCTTCGACCTTTGGTGGATTCATCCTCTTCGTGATCGTTTTGCTCCTGGACTACCCGAGGGAGTTCGAGAGGAACCTGCTGAATGGGCTGCGGAGGGGCAACGACTATGACAGCGGGCTAGCACCATAGTAGCTTCCTCCCATCTGACGCTAATTAGTGTCAATAGACAGAGAGCACTTATACGATGCTTCAACCTCGAACACCGCAGGAGCTATTCCTCGCTTACTCGGAGGATAGCATAGGTCTCGTCCACTGTGCCCATGCGTTTGGGCCAGCCCACTGAAGTTTTTTTCTGGTTGTTCGTTCCATCGACCAATTCTTTCGTTGTTGTTGTTTTTCTTTTTCTCTTTTGGCTTACTTTGTTTCTCCCACTTTCCTTCGGTTTTTCTGTTTTTTTGTTTTTCACCGTTTCTTACTATTTTTCCATCTCGTTATATTTTGGGTTTCTCTGTTTTCATTGGTTTATTTTTTTATTATACTTTGCTTTTTTGGTTGCTTTCTTGGCTTTCTTTGTTTTCCTTTTTTTGTCGGTTTTCGCCGCCTCCTTTTTTGTTCAACACAGGTCTACTTTTTTAAGTAAACAATGTACATTTTTAATGCACACGTGAAACAATTGGCTAATACACGTTGACCATTTTGCAAATGCATGATGTACATTTATTTAAATACATGTTTTGTACACTTTTTGATTGCATAGTCAATTTAAAAAAAAATACGGTGAACATTTTTTCATGTTTTTAAACATTATTTGTATACATTAGGAACATTTTTTACATACATATTTAACATTTCTTTATACATCTTTAACATTTTTCAAATACATGAATAAAATTATATATAACTGATACATTTTTGGTGTACACGTTGAACATTATCTAAATACGTGATTAACATTCTTTTCAAATATATGTTTTGATGCGTATATTTTTCATACAAATTATGCATCTCTGGTGTACTTATTAAACGTTTTTTTTCTCTTTGTAACCATTTTCAAATACATGATTAACATTTAGTGACCTCTACTTGTTTCTATACACATTGTACATTTTTTCATACACCATGAACATTTTTTTATATATTTGTTAATTTGTTTAAAGACATGATCAACTTTCTTTTGAAATATATGTTTTTATGTCTATTTTTGTCATACACTTTGTACAAATTTTGTACACATCTTGAACATTTTTTATACTCATTTAGCATTTTTAAAATACAAGACTAACAATTTGCAAATATATGTGTTTGACCATTTTTTAATAGGTGTTAAACATTTTAAATGTCACAAACATTTTTTGAATGTCATCAACATTTTTTCTATTGACCTTAACAACTTGTTTTATTGTGTTAACATAATTTAAAATTCTGTAAATTTCTTTGATGTAAGCGAAATGATTCCAACACATATATAAGTTAAAAAAACGGTGTCCCTTATATAAACCTGACAGTTGTCTATCTATGAACATGCAAATATTATTAGTGCTACAGGTGATAACAACAAACCATTTAAACAAACAGGGTATCAGACCGTAAATTACACGTGAATTCTGCTGCATCCTAAAAGTACATATGACCAGCTATCTATGTGCTTAAGTAGCTATTTAAGTTCAGACAAACAGGTAATTCTTAACAGTAAGTATGAAACACACAGATAAGCGCAACCAATAATATGATTAACAGGCTATGGCATTATGTAATCAGTAGCAAACTAAATTAAGCCAAACAACGCAATTGAACAATTTTGCAATAAGTGGCTAAGTAAAATTCCGAGAAGCGGGTAACTGAACTTACGCTAGCTCTTTGTACAGGCACACTGCAACTTCTTTTTCGCTTACAAGGTTCTACGAAGGAGTCCATGGCATCAATTGCTTGGATACGCAGTCCCAATACTTCTTTCTTCCCACACTGCATTGGTAAGTCGAATGGTTAATCTGGTAAGATGTGCGTCCTTGATATGTTATATGAGGACGGGTAGTCAGGCTAGTTGTAGCCACACACATCACACTGGCTTTTACTTTATATTTCATGTGATTACATTTGGCATATCGAGATCTAAGTAATCTACAATAGGATGAAAAGACTTGACGAACTCAGTTGATAGAAACAAGCAATTCAACCATTTTGTGGGTAAATCAAAAGCGCCACTGGAATATTTTTCACTACCCAATCATACACACAAAAAGGGGCGACGCCACCGTAGGGGCTGGTATGGGTGGCCGCCTCAGGTGGATGGAAAGTGTGCACCTAGTTTGAGTCGTCCAGATTGGCCCAGGCTAGTTTTGTTCGTCCCAACGCACGAGCAGGCAATTAAAAAATGAAGAAAAACGTTTCAATTTGGACGGACCAATAACGTAAGTGCAAGGCAGGCCCTATAGCAGGCTCGCGGCCCAAACGAGCGCCTCCCATATCGATCGACAACAGGAAAAATCCCAATTCATTCTCTCCAGCCTCCAGTGTGGTTCGCTCCTAACCTAGCCGTCGCTGGACAGACCGACACAACACTTCCTCGCGCCCTTGTTGGAGGGCGGCCGCCGGGCTTCAAGCGAATGGAAGGACACGAAGATGAAGATCCAATCCTGGGTGTAGCCTGCGTAGGAGGCAGCGGCGGCAGCACGGGCATGGCATCGAGCTTGCGCAAATGGATAGTCGCAGCTTGCAAGAGCAGTATGCGCAACGAGCAGGTAAATCACATCATTGATTATATCTAATTCAACTGTTCAATTTCTGGCCAATAGTTAAACCTGACGGTGTTGTAAAATTGCTTGTATGTAGGGAATTTATGAGAAAATGAATCCAATTTCTGCTTATTTTATAACTCCCCCAATCAATACTGAACTGACTGAATCTGATGTACCTAGTCAAGTTTTCGGTGCAAACATACAAGCTCATGTTGTTCTTGAGCCTGAAGTGTCTAATGAACAGATTGCTAATGAAGGATTTGATGCAAACATTTTACATGTTCCTGGTGATGAACATATAATGTCTAATGAGGGACCTAATGCAAGTATTTTGCAAGCTCCCATTGAAGGATTTAGTGTCTAATGATGATCTGCTATGTTGAGAGAGACATAGAGATTTGCAAGCATTGATGACAAGCAAATTATAGTACATTTTCATGGCTTGAGGAAACGTCGAGGCCATCTACCAGAAAGTCCCCGTATCATGACAATGTAGCATAAATACTTTTCTAATCTGTTGTTTGAAACTATTGGCATACTTGTGCAGGATAGATATATTGATATGCAGTTTGCGCACTGGTTATAGGTGCAATTACACTTCGATATTTTCAGCCAGAGAACGAATAATTCAAGCAGGTACAAACCATGTTAGTAGTCCTTGTACACCATGTTGCATTTTGTGTTTTTGGTGCTTACATCATTTAGTGTTTTATAATCTGAACTACTTTGGATTATTAGCTGGTTTTCAAAGTGCAAGTAACTTCACATTTCTCAAGTTATGTTGATTTCTGGAGTGCAAGTGCCTTCGTATTTTTTAAGTTAAATGTTCGCCCCTGGTAACTTGAATTCGTGGATCCGCCACTGCACACAAATCATACACGCAGGCCAGTACGAATTAAATGAAATGCAGGGACTTACGCTAGCTCGTTGTACAGGCTCACTGCAGCTCTGCTTGCGCTTGGGATGTTCCATGTACAAGTCCATGTCACCACTTGCTTGGATGTGCAGGCCTTGTGCTCCTTGCATCCCCCTCTGCATTTTTGACACAACGAATGGTTGATCAAATAAGAGGAATCGACTTTGCTATTATATCAGAGGACAGATACTTACAAGGTTATACGGGTGTGCAGGATGTGTACCAGATCCCGTAGCGCCATCATGCTTCGCTAAAAAATGGTTTTGCTTGTTTCAGATGATATCTCCAGAAGAAATAAGAGTTAAAGTCGAGTTGCATAGGCGTGTAAGCTAAGAAAGCAGTGAAAGGATATCCAAACATCATCAGAACAGTGCACAGGGGAGTGATGTGTGGATACTTAGTTCGGGCCGGTGTTTGGGCATGCTCGGCTAGCTAGAGTGCGGGTCACTTCAGAGCCGTTGAGGGTGATGCATTGGTGTTGGCTGGCCGCGCACAGATGCAGATCTTGAGTGGCAGCGGAGCACTACGATGTGGTGGACTAGACCGTTCGTGAAGCTCCAACGGCCTCAAGGGCGGAGGTGCGACGATGTGCTCGTTGAAGTAGCCCTAGTGAGGTGGGAGACGGCGTTTGTGAAGCGCACTTGATGCGGTGGAAGTCGGTGTCTGTGAGGCACATCGGTTGCGGCGGCCGACATTGTTGGTGGATCACTCGGTGCGGTGGACGAAGGCGTAGATGAGGTAGCTCCGGTGTGGTGGTGAAGCGCGACCGTCGTCGTCGTCCGGCACAGAGGTGTGGGGAAAGAGACGAGACGAGGGGCGATTCGAACCTTGCTTGGGTTGGCGGCGAATTAGGGATTTGAGCAATCTGAGCGCGGAAGGGAACAGTGGAGAAGGGAGATTTTGCAGGGCTGGAATTGGGGTCGCCAGATATTTCAATCCGAAACATGGAAGCGCAAACTTATTTTGTCGTCGTTCTTTTTTTTAGGGGTGGGGGGGAGGGAGGGGGTGAGTGTTTGGGTGCTAAGCGTCCGTATGGCACACGCAACCACCACGACACGACCCTGGTCTGTCTGGTGCGTCTACATTTGAGAATGCAAATGAATCTTATTTCATTTGCAAACGAATCTGTATGTATTACCATGTCCGTGTTTTCCTTGCAAATAATTAGTCATTTGAAACAAGATACTATAAATTAATTCATGAGGAGTTATTTGAAAAAAACGAAATGATATCCACGCTAACATGGATTAGAGTGTGTGTCACATAATTAGTTATTTGAATTAGAGTGTGTGTCACATAGCGATCTCCAATTCTAACGTGGATTTCACATTTCACGGTATCCACGCTACTTTTTTAATACAAATTCATATGTATATGATGAACACCATGGTAGTGAGAAAACTTTGGATGGATTCAAACATATGACCTACAAAATAGCACAACAATCGAGTCATTGTCAACTTTTCCAAACCTAATATGGCACGGATTCGAAATAATTACCCATATGCATGGTCCTCAGTTGAAATCTTACAATGTACACCGAATTGAAACATCGATATTAAGTCTTGTACTATCTACATTCAAATGTTGTTTTTAGCCCCCCCCCCTCGGCACACACGCTACATACTTCCTATATCGGTCAATCTTCCTCTCCTAACCACCTTAGGAAGCTATCGGTTTCCGACACACGTTCATTCTTTCTCCCCATGTTTCGATCTCTAACTCTCTCAACTACACAGCCTCCCTTTTCCACTCTGTTACCAAATGTATTTACCTCACACACCCACCATTGCACCCCATGCCGAGCTCTCTTTCTCCCTCTCTCTCCCTCCCACCATCTCTCGCTAGATACATGCATTGCCTATCTAGCCCCCGAACCTCTCGTGCGCACGCACGCACGTTGTCTATCTAGGTCACTCCCTCGAGACTGTCTCACTCTTTCTTCCAAGACGGCAGCCACACTCACTCAATCTCGCTCTCTTTATCGTAGTCTCGATTAACCTCGTTTTCTTTCACACACAAATGATATATCTCCCTCTTCGGGCCTCGATCGACACACTCTATACTCTCTCACGCAGATTGTCTATCTAGGTCAGTCCATCCAAGCCGCCCCACTCTTTCGACCTCATGGCGGGCCACTCTCTCTCTTTCTCTCTGTATGTCTCGATTAACCTCGCTCTTTCTCAGACCCAAACGATATATCTCCATGTTTGAGCCCAGTTCGACATATTCATATTGTATACTCACGCACATTGTCTATCTAGGCCACTCACTCCAACCCGTCTTACTCTTTCGATCGCACGACGACCCAAACTCGCTCAATCTCTCTCCCTTTATATATGTAATCGATTGACCTTGCTTCCTCCCACGCACAAGAGAATGATGTGATTGACTTGACCCATTCCGTTAGCTTAGCATTTGATCGTTTAGTATATTGCTATTGCTTTCTTCATGACTTATACATGTTCATATGACCTATGAGATTATGCAACTCCCGAATACCGGAGGAACACTTTGTGTGCTACCAAAAGTCACAACGTAACTGGGTGATTATAAAGGTGCTCTACAGGTGTCTCCGATGGTACTTGTTGAGTTGGCATAGATCAAGATTAGTATTTGTCACTCCGATTGTCGGAGAGGTATCTCTGGGCCCTCTCGGTAATGCACATCACTATAAGCCTTGCAAGCAATGTGACTAATGATTTAGTTGCGGGATGATGCATTACGGAACAAGTAAAGAGACTTGCCGGTAACGAGATTGAACTAGGTATTGAGATACCGACGGTCGAATCTCGGGCAAGTAACATACCGATGACAAAGGTAACAACGTATATTGTTATGCGGTTTGACCGATAAAGATCTTCGTGGAATATGTGGGAGCCAATATGGGCATCCAGGTTCTCCTATTGGTTATTGACCGGAGACGTGTCTCGGTATTGTCTACTTAGTTCTCAAACTTGTAGGGTCCGCACGCTTAACGTTCGGTGACGAATGGTAATATGAGTTTATGTGTTTTGATGTACCGAAGGTAGCTCGGAGTCCCGGATATGATCACGGACATGATGAGGAGTCTCGAAATGGTCGAGACATAACGATCGATATATTGGATGACTATGTTTGGACTTCGGAAGGGTCCCGAGAGAGTTTGGACGAATATCGGAGTACCGGGGGGTTATGGAACCCCCCGGGGAGTGTAGTGGGCCTCATGGGCCTTAGTGGAGAGAGGAAGGGGCGGCCAGGGCAGTCCACGCGCCCCCTCCCCCTCTAGTCCGAATTGGACTAGGAAGGGGTGCGGCGCCCCCCCCTTTTTCCTTCCCCCTCTCTCCTCCTTCCTTCCCTTCTTCTCCTACTCATGGAAGGGGTGGAATCCTACTCCCGATGGGAGTAGGACTCTCCTTGGGGAGCGCCTACGAGGCCGGCCTCCTCCTCCCCCTCCTCCACTCCTTTATATACGGGGGAGGGGGCACCCCATAGACATACACGTTGATCATTGATCTCTTAGCAGTGTGTGGTGCCCCCCTCCACCGTAATCCACCTCGGTCATATCGTAGTGGTGCTTAGGCGAAGCCCTGCATCTGTAGCTTCATCATCACCGTCATCAGGCCATCGTGCTGACGGAAATCTCCCTCGAAGCTCTACTGGATCGTGAGTTCGTGGGACGTCACCGAGCTGAACGTGTGCAGATCACGGAGGTGTCGTACGTTCGTTACTAGGATCGGTCGGTCGTGAAGACGTATGACTACATCAACCGCGTTGTCATAACGCTTCCTCTTACGGTCTACGAGGGTACGTGGACAACACTCTCCCCTCTCGTTTCTATGCATCACCATGATCTTGCGTGTGCGTAGGAAATTTTTTGAAATTACTACGTTCCCCAACACTCTTGACATAACCACTGCCACAAACCCTAGTCACTTCGGTCTCACCGATAGGGATTTTGGTCTTACCAAGATGGGATTGCAAACTCTCTGTTTCCCTTCGTAACATTTCGGTCCAACTGAGATGAGCGATCGGTCCCACCGAGTTCGCAATGCAAACTCTCTGTTTCCCTTTCGTAACGTTTTGGTCTCACCGAAATGAGCGATTCGGTCGCACCGAGTTTGCCTGACCAACTCTCTGGTTAGCTTATTACCAAAATCGGTCCCACCGAGTTTGTGTAATCGGCCTCACCGAGATTACGTTATGCCCTAACCCTAATGCAATCGGTTCCACCGAGTTGACATGTGGTCCCACCAAAAAGCCTAACATTCACATTTTGAACTGAATTGGTCCGACCGAGTTTTGTGATTCGGTCCCACCGAGTTTGGTGATTTGTGTGTAACGGTTAGGTTTTGTGTGGAGGTTTTATATACCCCTCCACCCACTCTTCATTCATGGAGAGAGCCATCAAAACATGCCTACACTTCCAGCGTACATTTTCTGAGAGAGAACTACCTACTCATGTGTTGAGGTCAAGATATTCCATTCCAACCGCATAAATCTTGATCTCTAGCCTTCTCCAAGTTGCTTTACAGTCAAATCATCTTTCCACCAAATCCAAATCTGTGAGAGAGAGTTGAGTGTTGGGGAGACTATCACGTGAAGCACAAGAACAAGGAGTTCATCATCAGCACACCATTTATTACCTTTTGGAGAGTGGTGTCTCCTAGATTGGTTAGGTGTCACTTGGGAGCCTCCGTCAAGATTGTGGAGTTGAACCAAGGAGTTTGAATGGGCAACGAGATCGCCTACTTCGTGAAGATCTACCCTAGCGAGTCAAGTCCTTCGTGGGCGATGGCCATGGTGGGATAGACAAGGTTGCTTCTTCGTGGAACCTTCGTGGGTGGAGCCCTCCGTAGACTCACGCAACCGTTACCCTTCATGGGTTGAAGTCTCCATCAACGTGGATGTACGATAGCACCACCTATCGGAACCACGCCAAAAATCACCGTGTCTACATTGCGTTTGCTCCCTCCAAACTCCTCCATTTACCTTCATGTGCAATGTTTTACATTCCGCTGCTATACTCTTAGACTTGCATGTGTAGGTTGATTGCTTGACTAGTGCTAAGTTGCTAAAATTTGCCAAGACTTAAAACTGGGAAAAGGCTAGATTTTTATTTGGTCAAGTAGTCTAATCACCCCCCTCTAGACATACTTTCGATCGTACAAGTGGTATCAGAGCTTCGATCTCCATATTGCCTTGATTTCCATAGCTTTTGGTGATCATAGCCTTGGTTTCACAACCTAGGAGAGTATGGCGTCTAGCGAGGGAAATTACCACCATAGAGGTCCTTACTTTGATGGTAGTAACTTTGCTAGTTGGAAGCACAAGATGAAAATGCATATTCTTGGACATAACCCCGCTGTTTGGGCTATTGTGTGTATTGGCTTGTAAGGTGGATTCTTTGATGGGAGAGAACCGAACCGTGAAGCTACCGCAGAAGAGTTGAAGATGCTGCAATACAATGCTCAAGCTTGTGATATTCTCTTCAACGGATTGTGCCCCGAAGAATTCAACAAAATCAGCCGCCTTGAGAATGCAAAGGAAATTTGGGATACTTTTGACCGATATGCACGAGGGTACCGACTCACTAATTGGACGTGCTTCAAAGTCAACTTGACAAGTTCAAAATGAAGGATTGTGAAGGTGTCATTTGAAATGTACTCTAGGCTTGCTCTCATCACAAATGAGATTGCCGGCTTAGGAAGTGAAGAGATGACCGATAGATTCATCATCAAGAAGATCCTAAGAGCCTTGGATGGAAAATATGATACCGTGTGCACATTGATCCAAATGATGCCCAATTACAAAGATCTCAAGCCAACGGAATTTATTGGAAGAATTGTTGCTCATGAGATGTCTCTTAAGGATAAGGAAGAGCTTCACAACAAGTCAAGTGGTGCTTACAAAGCCTCATGTGATGCTCCTACATCATCAAGTGAGAAACAAACCTTCAATGAAGTATTGAGCCTAATGGTGATGAATTTCAACAAGTTCTACAAGAGTAGAAGCAAGGAAAGAAGTTCCAAGTCAAGGTCCTACAATGACAAAAGATCTTCAAGTCGTGAACGAAATTGCTACAATTGTGGAAGACCCAGACACTACTCCAATGAGTGTACGGCTCCCAACAAAAGAAGAGAATATTCTCCCAAAAGAACAGGTAGAAGAGAAGAATCACCACCAAGAGAGTGAAGGAGTAGAGATGATCCACTACAAAAAAAAGACACATCCGTGACATTTTGGGCCGAACAAAAAAAAATTCTGTCATACCTATGACACTTCTATGACGATAATTGTGACAAAACCCGATATCATCATAGATGTGGTGGGGTCCTACTTCTATGACAAAAAATCATGACCGAGAATGGGCTTTTCGTCCTGGGCGGGCCGGAGACGCAGCTGCATGACATTCTTCGAGCCGTCCATGACAGAAAAAACCGTGGTAGAAGCAAGGGCGAGGAAAATATCGGGGTGTTCCCGGTTACGGTGGGTGGTCGGGGCCGAGCGATGCGCGTTTCTCTCATACACGCACGCGCGTGGGTGCGAGGCGTTGGGCTCTAATCAACCCGAAGCGAGGCGTTGGGCTCTAATCGAACCCGAGCGATTGCACCGCAGTTACGTGTTATCAACCCGAGCGATCGATCGATGGTCGTTAATCGAACCCGATCGGCGATTCTTCGCCATCGCCGCTAATCAAGCCGATCGATGCCGCCTCTGGATGAACAAGTGGCGTTCTTTGGGGGTGTTTGGCTGAAACGGTTCCGGTGGGGGTGGATGAACAGGACCCCGTGGTGTTTCCTTTGGATGAACAGGACCCCGATCGATCGAGCCGGTTGGGGCTGGATGAACAGGACCCCGTGGAGGGCAGGATGAACAGGACCACCCCGTGGAGGGCTGGATGAACAGTATACGGTGGAGGGCTGGATGAACAGTAGCCCATGGAGGGGTGGTTGAATAGGAGCCCGTGGAGAGGACTGGTTGAACAGTAGCCGGTGGAGTAGTGCTGTGGAGGCTGGATGAACAGGAGCTCGTGGATGAACAGTCGCAGGTGGAGGCTGGAGGAGGTCGACGGTGGATGAACAGTAGCCCGTGGAGGCTGGAGGGGGTCGACGGTGGAGATGAACAGTATCCCGTGGAGTCTCGTTTTGTGGTACGCCACACCCCTCCCGATGAAAAGGACCCCTGTTTCGACCGTAGCGCTCCAAGACAAGTCCGTATCCTCCGTTTTGCGGTACGCCACACCCCTCCCGATCAACAGGACCCCCATTTCGACCGTAGGAGGTCCGTTTTCTCCGCTTTACGGTACGCCAGACCCCTCCCGATGAACAGGATCCCGTTTCGACCATGGCCGGTCGAACACAAGGCCGTTTCCTCCGTTCTGCGGTACGCTAGGCCTCGTTTCCATCGGCTGTTCCATCCAAGCCCTCCCGATGAACACGACGACGCATTCCGTTCCGACCCAGCCAGTTGGCTCCCCATGAAACAACGACGACGCATTTTCTCTGTTCCGACCCAGCCATGTACACGAGCCCTAGCCGTACGTATGCGCGAGTAGGCATTCGAGACCCTGCCCGTATGTACGTACGTGGCCTTATTTTCTTTCTTGCACACTTGCCGCTGTACGTACGTGTACATGCTACGTGCACGCCTCTACATCGACCAGTATGTATGTACACGTACGCGACCAGATTGACAACGCTACGTACGCTTCGACCAGGTGGGTCCCGACTGTCAGACACTTCCTTGCCTGCGAAGTTGTAGCTGGTGGGTCCCAGCAGTCAGGGGGGCGAATCGTTTTTTTTGCTTGGACGCACTTCCTTGCATGCGAAGATGTAGCTGGTGGGTCCCAGCAATCAGGGGGAAACATTTTTTCGCGAAATACGGTGGCCCGTCCGGTGGGTCCTCGCTGTCAGGTGGAGGAATAATTATTTTGCGTGTAATAAGGAGGCACTTCCTTGCTGCGGCTGTGGACCCAGCTGTTAGCCTCCCAACGTACAGTCCATGTCCGATGGAAGTTGTTCCTTGACCACGTTGACCATGCCGTGCCGAGAGCACCAGGGCGGTGGACGACGGCGAAGCCTAGGAAGGGGACGACACGGAGCCGGGGAGGACGCGGCAGTGGATGCCCACGCGTAGAGGAGTATTAGGGTTCACTGGTTCGCTGCGGTGTGAGGCTGCCATCGTCGTAGAATAACAGGGGGTGTGGGTGAGTAGAGGGATGGCCTGGCCAGCGGTGGGAGTAGTAGGGGTTGGTGAGGCCTCCGCCGCATCACAGCCGGCCACGGGAGGCAGGAGCACGAGGCACGACTGACGCTGGTTTGGGCGGCTGGAGCAAGAAGACCAGAGGTTGAAGAAGCACTACGGCCGTTGGATGGACATCGTACGGTCACTGGATCTAGAATCGTGCATATTGACTAAGTTGATAAAGCCCTCCGTCCTCGTCAACTTATAGGCCCACAAGTCAGCCTGCCACTATACTGGGTCCTAGCTAGCAGGGGGAGTATTCATTTTTTTATGCGTAATAAGGAGGCACTTCCTTGCGTGCGAAGATATAGTTGGTGGGTCCAAGCTGTCAGCAGCGGTAACGTTTTTTTCGCGAAATATAGAGGCCCTTTCGGTGGGTCCCAGATGTCAGGTGGAGGAATCATTATTTTGCGCGTAATAAGGAGGCATTTCCTTGCGTGCGACCGTGGACCCAGCTGTTAGCCTCTCGACGTACAGTCCACTTCAGATGCATGTCGGTCGTTGACCACATTGACCAAGCCGCGCCGAGAGCACCAGGGCGGTGGACAACGGCGAGGCCTAGGAAGGAACGGCGACAGTAGGCGGAAGACTCGGCGCTTGTTTCCCACGCGGAGGGGAGTACGACTCAGACGAGGGTTTACTGGTTCGTCTGTTGTCGCCGGAGAATAACAGCAGGTGTGGGTGAGTAGAGGGATGGCTAGGCCAGCGGTGGGAGTATGGTGGGGCGGTGAGGCCTGCACGGCAGCACAGCCGGTCGCGGGGAGGTGAGAGCAGGCAGTCCCGCCGGCGCTTGTTTGAGCGGCTGGAGCAGGAAGAGCAGAGATTGAAGAAGCACGGCGGTCGTTGGATGGACATCCAACAACACGCTCAGGCCAAACTTTTTTAGGAAAGCCTCAAATCTGTGGAAAACATCATACAACCCATCTGCCATTATTTCTAATAATTTACATCCCATTTGCTAATTCTTAAGGTTTTTTTTGGAGCCCATATTCGTTTTGTTAGCATTACAGCCCATATTGTGGCCACGGTTAAAAAATTATACGAAATTTTGCATATTTCGATGCGGTCTGAACTGTTTTTAATCCCAAAATTTCGAGTCACATTCAAACTGATTTTAAAAATAAATGTATATCAATATAAAATCCAAAAAATTGTCCACGCATACAAATCAATGCAATTTAAAATCTCAAAATGAAAAAAAAATCTAAAACTAATTGCTGGTTTGATGTGTTTTAAAAATGTACAGCCCATTTCTCATTACTGATAGACCATTTTCTCGGCCAGCCGAATGAAGCTCTCCTCGTCTTGAAAGATTTGCAGCCCAACAGGCCCCGACAAAGCGACTTACTTGGCAAATCACAAAAAATTGGGCTGTGGCCGTGGACCCGCTTGTCGCCTCTCCACGTCAAAGACTCTTCCGATGGAAGTCGGTCGTTGACCACATTGACCACGCCGCGCCGAGAGCACCAAGGCGGTGGACGACAGCGATGCCTAGGAAGGGGACGACACGGAGCCGGGGAAGACGCGGCAGTGGATGCCCACGCGGAGAGGAGTACGAGGGTTCACTGGTTCGGCTGCGGTGTGAGGTTTCCGTCGCTGCAGAATAACAGGGGGTGTGGGTGAGTGGAGGGATGGCCTGGCCAGCGGTGGGAGTAGTATGGGGGCGGTGAGGCCTCCGCGGTAGCACAGCCGGCCACGGGAGCAGGAGCAGGTGGCACGACCAGTGCTGCTTTGGGCGGCTGGAGCAAGAAGACCAGAGGTTGAAGAAGCACTAAGGCCGTTGGATGGCCATCATACGGTCACTGGAGCTAGAATCATTCATATTGACTAAGTTGACAAAGCCCTCCGTCCTCGGCAACTTAGTAGGCACACAAGTCAGCCTCCCACTATGGTGGGTCCCAGCTGACAGGGGGTATTCATTCTTTTGTGTGCTATAAGGAGGCACTTCCTTGCGTTCGAAGATATAGTTGGTGGGTCCGACCTGTCAGCGGAGGGACCGTTTTTTCGCGAAATCTGAGAGGCCCTTCCGGCAGTCCCGGATGTCGTGGAGGAAACATTATTTTGCGCGTAATAAGGAGGCATTTCCTTGTGTGCGGCCGTGGACCCAATTGTCGGCCTCTCCACGTCTGATCCACTTCCGATGGATGTTGTTCGTTGACCACGTTGACCACGCCGCGCCGAGAGCACCATGGCGGTGGATGACGGCGAGGCCTACGAAGGGAACGACACGGAGCCGGGGAAGACATGGCAGTGGCTGCCCACGCGGTGGAGAGTACGAGGGTTGACTGGTTCAGCTGCCGTCGCCGGAAAATAACAGGAGGTGTGGGTGACTAGAGGGATAGACAGGCCAGGGATGCGAGTATATGATGGGGCCTTGAGGCCTACCCGGCATCACAGCCGGCCACGGGAGGCGGGAGTAGGCGGTTCCGACGGCGCTGGTTTGGGCGGGGAAGGTGAAGATCGAGATCAAGAAGACGATTGCCGTTAGATTGACATCTAACGGTCTGACGCCGGTAGAGTCGATTGTTGACTAAGTTTCTTTTGATAAACCTTGTATGCGCATGAACTTAGTAGGCCCACAAGTCAGCCTCCAAATCTGTGCTGCATAACATAGAGCCCATTTGCTAATTTTTAATAATTTGCAGCCCATTTGCTAATTCTTAAGTAATTTATTACAGCCCATTTTCTGCCCAGGACCACGGTCAAAAAGTTCAACCTTATTTTGCATATTTCGGTGGAGTCCGAACTTTTGTAATCCCAAAATGATAAACTTTTTTAAGAACTTATTGATTTGCTAAAAAAATCGTTTTGTTTTTGTAAGCAAATAAGACGTGGGACAATTGAGTTGGTTTAAGGGAAAACTAGTGGTAAAACAACGACAAAAATAAGGATGTAAATATGAAAAGTGAATTTTATGTATTTTCAATATAATGATACGTGTATATGAACTAGTAAAACTATAGGTAGAGATTAGAAAACGGATGTAGGACATGCGTTTCAAGAGGAAAATAGAACTGGGTTGTGTGTTTGATTCAAGTAAAAAAGTACTGCGGATGTTGTAAGACAAAATATAACTAACGTCATGGCGGGCCAGAGGCCAGTAGATACCTGTTGGATCTTTGTGCCCCGTTGTCGTCATGGGCTGGGCCTATTAAAAACAAAACCAAGCCTGGGCAGTCTACAGCCTAGTTGAAACTTGCTCGACCTGAAAAAACAATATACGTGCTCAATAAACGAGAGAATTCTGCAAGTACAGGCTGAAAACTGGGATGCAGCAGGGATATTGTTTTTTCATCTTGATAATAAGAGCATACACTTGTTTCAAAAAAATTGGAGAACTGGGAATTCAAACGGCAGGTGCTTATGCTACCCATAAAATAAAAATCAGGTGCCTGAAAATTCGTTTCGAAACAAATGATTCAGCTTTATATCCACGTCGACCCTCGGCATGATGGTTGGAAGAAAATGCCAAGTTCATACCAAAAGATCGTTAACAACAATACCAACTTGCGGACGACAAGGTAGTACAAGTACCAATACCAAACTAACTTATAATCTTTTTACTCCTAGCCCTAGTGTTCGTCTGGTAGAAAATCTTGCAAAGGACCAGCTCCCGCTCCTTCTCTTGCTCTAGGTCCCCGAGGTAGTACTGGTGCATCACCCAGTTGGTCCTCTGATGGTCGAAGTTCTTCTTGGTGTGCAGCACCAGAACCTTTTTGCTGCCTGTCTGCCGGCCGTTGACCATCACCGGCAAGGTATTGCCGGTGTTGTGCCATATTGCGTGCATGTCGCACTCCGACTGTATCTTGCGACGCGTCCACGTGCCCCTTTTGAACACCCTGGAATTGCCCTGGAAGAAATGCTTGCTTAGGCCACTCAGTGTGATACCTGCAGTATTGTCGAATACAGATTTTAGTGTACGTAGTTGGCATTTTCATAACATCTTTGGCATGTTGCATTCACTTGTTTCACTTTTGATTAACTGTCAAATTGTAATTGCTTCACCAGGTCTGCGTCTAAAAAGAAAAATAGAGCGATAAACAAAGGAATATGTTTGTGCAAGTAGATGGTCGATCGATGTCTTACCTGGAAGTTTCTCAGGATGGGTGTAGCATATGCCGTGCTCGCTGTCGATGGTTGGTATGAACAAATCGATGAGAGGGTGAGATCTCGTGCTGTCAGCACTCACTTTGGCCTCAAGGTGATCGATCAGCTCCTGATCCGTGGGATCGAACTTGACGCCACCGGCAAAGACCGCCAATCCTTCTTCGACTTGCATGGGTTAATTTCAGTTATATGGTACTCAATGTATGATCAATCGATCGCTTTAAGTGAATGATGAAAGATTTCGACGTATAAGTGGTACTCCAAATCTGAAGTCCGTAATACCCGAACACGCCGGGATTCTTGTGTCACCTCACGTGCAGCGTGTTGTCACGTCAATTCAATGTGTGGATATGATGAATAATTTGACCGACGATACTAGTAATCGCATCTTGTACTACTTACTAGTCATATTTAGTGTCACATTTTAACCATAGGTTTAACTAACAAGTACGCACTTGAAGCCTAAGTGATATATATATACTGCACAACATCTCCATCATCATTATCAGTACATCTTGTGCAGGTGAGTTAGGATGCACTTGATCCCAGAAAGGTATCTATCCTTCAAACCAGAGGAGTGCTTCAAACTAACAATAGTATATAATATCCAACAAAAGAGGGTCGTGCTACATCAGCAGAATACATGGCTCAGTCTACATATCAATACGAATCAAATTGTGCATATTTGCTGTTAGCATGAACCACATCGCTGCATGTCGGGTTTGCAAAAGCCATCCATCGCATGGAAGCTTGATGCCTTTCACACACTGAAGATTATCTGGCAACAAGCTGTGTCAACGAATCTCTGGATATGGTGATTCATGAAACCCATGGTATCATGTGTAAACACAGTCCCCCCTGGCGAATGGAAGTTGCATAGCACGGTAATCATCGTCGGTGATATGATCGATGATTGGTTGGATGATCGGATAATTGAGCCCGAGGAACATGGAGTGGTTGCCGAGGCTGTAAACCCGCCTCCAGTTGAATATGCCTGGCCCAATGGAGCTGGGATCTTTCTCGAACATGAAGCAGCCATAGCCATCAATGTCACGAACGCCCCAGGCATTGTGCTGCATGTGGTTTGATGAAATGATTTGGTCAATTTGGTACGTGCAAATGAGCATCAAATGACCACCGCCAGCTGAACGAGCGATAAACCACCACCCATCGGCTGGTATGATTCCAGGTCCTGGAATCATGAAGGCCCAGACGCATTCGTCTGCTGCAACAATTCAAATTGGAGACCAAAAGGACAAAAATAAACAATCATGTTCAGAGTATGTGTGGAATTAAGATTATTATAACAGTGACACATATCATAGACAGAGAATTGCAATGCCGTGGTCATAATCATGCCCCAAGTTAAAAAAAAATAAGCCAATGGCTGTTCTAGCAATGTATCATGGTTCAAACATCATGTAACAATGAGAGGAAAACAGATATGACAGGGCCTACTCATATTCTACCATAGCACTTACTACAGTTATCATATCAACTCTAAGCAATAGCATGCGTTGTTATAAAAATCCTGGAAATGAGAGTAACATATAGCAATCATGAGGTTATACTCATAATATCTATTCTAACAATCATTAGATACCAATTGTTCTCATATCAACTCTAACAATAACATGCGTGGTCATAAAAATCTAGGAAATGAGAGGAACATATAGCAATGATGTGGTTATAGACACACTATATATTCTAAATTTGTAACAATGAACAGGAAGTCGTATTCTTAAGGTAAAGATGAGATGAGATAGAACAATTACACGATGATATATTCCACCAGTATAGGCAGCCAACTGCAAGGCCGACCGCATAAACGATGCCATCATGCACTATAGCATTAGATGTATGTTGGGTAAAGAGGATCGACGATGAGCCATAACCATGTATGGCGACTGGATTCCAGATAGACTAATCCCATGTTGAACACGGCAATGAGCTTGTAATCCATGTAGTCTTCTGATGGTGTGGGCACTTCGCAAATTACAACCTTAAGCAAACAGAGGTCGAGCCAAAAGCTCGACGTGTCTCGTGCGTAGTAGGCAGGAGTGTCCGGCGGGCCGCGAGGCTCGATGGCGGCGGTATCCAAAGATGGAAGGGTGATCTCTCGCTGGGTGTAGATATCCACGAGACGCCACAGACTACCGGATTGGTGGATGAGGACGATCCAGTTGGCCTTCATGCCCGCCCAGTAGTGGCCGCGCATGAAGGACAGGTGGACGGGTAGTGGTAGCATGTCGAGGGGCACCATGGAAACCTTTGTAGGATCATCAAGTCGGTGTCTGGGCCACCTGCGAGGATCGGGCATCAGCAAGCAGGGTGTCTTGAAAAGAGTCGGCCGGCTGCAGACGAGTAGACGGTACAAGACACCGAGCATGCGGCCAAACGGACGGTGCTGAGTAGGTCCATACGATTACAGATCTGCTCCAAGAGAACATCGGGGAGGGAATTCCAATCGCGGCTTTACGTGTCAGTTGGTTCTGCCATTGGGGTTTTGGTGCTCGCGAGCCGCCGGGAAGTGGATTCAAGCAAGGCGAAGAAGCTTCTCCTCGTGTGGCCGAGCAGTGAGCGGGGGGATATGGTACGCGCGAGCTACCAAGGAAGATAGCGCGAGCGGGCGAGCAGAGAGCGGGGGGAAATGGTGTGCGGCCGACGATGGGGAAGAGAGGAGGAAGAAGAAGAGAGGAGGAAGAAGAGTGGAAGACGGGGAAGAAAGTGCATTAAATCTCAATTCTACTACTACTACTACCAGGATATACCGTCCTTCGGAGTGTAAATAGTTACACCGATGACATATGTGTCTACCACAAGAGGGCCCATATGTCAGTTAATAGAGGATGTAAGCGTGCTCTCTTGGCAAACATGATGGCGATCTTGGGTAAGGCTGATTTAGTAACACCAACAAGCTGGTTCAGCTTATTAATTAAGTGTCCCATCTGCTGCAGCGTCTATTGTCACTTCACTGCGAAGACTAGTTGAATAGTTCTCTCTGACCGAGATGGGGAATAATGGATTAGGAAGACTTCCTTTCTACATTATCCTTATGCCTCTACTCTCACTTCACCCATTTTGCTCCGTACGTAGTCACTTGTTGAAATCTCTAGAAAGACAAATACTCCGTATTTGGGAACAGAAGGAGGACTTTACTCCGTATTTGGGAACAGAGGGAGGATTTTACTCCATATTTAGGAACAGAGGGAGTATCACCATATGGAGGGAACAGAGGAAGCTTGAAATATGAACATGTCAATGGGAGGGAGTAAGCCCCATGCATGCATGCATGCATGAACCATGCAACACTCACATGTACACATGGACGCACGCGACACTCATGCACCCATGCGGCACACAACACACGACGCAACACACACGCTCATGCTCAAGTGCTCAACCTACTCCCTACGTCCGTGAAAGACTGTACATTTAGAGATTTACATATTGACCAGGGCATAATTAACACCCAAAAGTAGCAGACTTATGTGTGCATCGACCATTTAGAGAAGAAGATTAAATGAAGGTCGTTGCATGATGTAATTAAGGATAGACATGTAGCTTATACCTAGAGCACAAGTTGGTGCATTAGTCAATCAATATCAATTTAGATTAAATGCTAAATGCATTGGAAGTGTAGATGTACTACACTCTTTGTTTTTAGCTGATTTCTTTGCTCTGGCAACTGGCAGGTGGTACCCAGAAACCAGGTGACAATTTAACCAGTTAACAAAGTGCCACGTCGAATATGTGGCCGGTCAGTAGGGTGCAATACGGTGCTCTATGATGAGCTAGTGATCGTATAATCACCGCAAAACTATATATAGTGACCGTAAAGAGCGTATTGTTACATACGTTGACCGCCAGTGTATTTTTCTCGTTTCAAATTAAGCCCTATTAACAGGAAAGGACGCAGTATGGACTAGTACTAGTACTGCTTTGATGTGTCCAGTCAACTCGCCGAACGAGGAGAAGCTTGCTTACTACGCCTCTCCCTCGCCCACGCGCGCGGTGGTTCGCAGGACGAGGAGAGGGTTTTGACTACAGCGCCCTCTCCCTCTCCCTCTCCCTCGCCCTCGCCCTCGCAGTGGACGTGCAGCAGTTCAATCGGTGTCAGATTGCCAGAAGCATAATGTGTACTGTAGTATCATCATTGTTGGACCTTCCGAAGAGGCGAAGAGCCAAGTGCAAGGTTCACACGAGTACAAACGGTTGAACCTCCCGAAGAGGCAAAGAGCCAAGCGCAAGGTTTTATAGGAGTTGTCGTCCTAGTAGGAGCGTACTACAACTATAGCGAACGATGCTACTGTATGATGCCGCCACGTCACGTATATCCAAAGCTGTGCCACCTTTTTTTCTCAAAGAGCGTGTTGGAGCCCGTGCAACAACCACACAAGTTGCACGCACACATAACACATTTACTAGTAATAAATTCTAAAGGACAAATGCCAGTATGCCACACAAGTTCATCTCCAATTCATGTGATAAATTTGTGCACGACTAGTCTACATATATTCACAACGCTACTGTTCACAATTTACCGTACTCCACTTACATGTTATAGATGGGCTACATGTCGTCCTCCGTGTTCCAAATTCCTGTGTGTTCTTCATGGATGGCATGATCCATAGCGGTGGGCAATGGGAATCATTGTCGCAGCTTTCTAGTCCAGCCCACACGATGGGGACTCATCCAAGTCAAGCGGCATAACTCGTGGATAGCGTGTCCCAAAGATGTCGCTCATCCGGGCGTGCGCGAAGACACAACCATGCTTCATGAACGGCAGGCCTTCCGTGTCCTGCACGGAAGGTGGCATCCGCTTCACAATGGGGTAGTTGTCCCCAATGAAAAGCGAGTACTCTCCAAGAGTGTTCCTCCGCACCCACGTAGCATCACGGGGGTCGAACTCGGCGCCGTTCATCTGGTACACGCGGCATCTCAGATCTGGACACATGGTGACGTACATAGTCAAGGTCCCTGCATAATAATGTTGTGCTCAAATATGGCGGTCAAGAATGTCTTTGTGCAGCAAATAGTACTACTCCGGTATAGAGGAAGTAAAATAACCGGCTTATTATATATAGCCACTCTTGGCTACATGGATGGGATAGTAAGACATGGAAAAACAAAAATGGTGGCAGCTAGTGGGTTCAAGTCTTCAAGGGCCTAGCTAGCTATACGCGTCCTCCAAGGCTAAAAGTACTCCTACTAGTACGTAAGTACGAGTAGAGTACTAGTACAACAATGAAAGAGAAGACGAGAGGGTTAAAAAATGGAATACTTGGGTAGATGGTGACGGTCCAATCGTGGTAGATTGTGTGACCATGTTGCACATCAGTGGTACCATGGGTAACGCATCGCTAAGATAGTTGATCCCAATATGCCAAAGTCAGCTACAAGGTTCCGTGTTAGACCGAATGGCGGATGCAAATGCACATCCAGGACCGGGCGATCTTATTTTGATCGCGGGATGACCGGTCCTCGCAAAATAATGGAGTACCGTTAGGGATGCAAATGATGGTTTGTGCATTCCGCTTGTAACCTCCGCATCGTAGGATGGCAACCAGATGAAACAAGTCCCGGCTTGTCACCGCGAAGATGCGGCCTAGATGGCGCATGGCGTCTTCGAACGTGTAGGGTACAAATCTGCCGCCGCCAACATGTGCCACCTCTGCCATTCTTGCCTCTTGCATTGATGGCAATCCTTATGTCGAACACCGCGATGAGATAGTAATCGTCGTAGCCGCGTCGCTTTGTCAGCGGGTCCGCAATTGCTATATTCTTCAATCTCATGTGCATCATCATATGTATTCAAGCACAGCCAGTCCGGAAGGCCGATCCCAATGGTGGAGAAGGGGTCTACCGGAACAGCCGCACTGCTGTGGATGTTGTGCAAAATGATGGTGGTATCCGGCCGAAGGTATGCAAGCCAACCTTCATTGGCACCGACCCAGACCTATATATAAGTCGGTGGGTAGCGGAGAAATTACGGGATGGAAATGTAATAACTAAGTACTACATGATCAAACTCCATTACTGACCTGCTTATCGGACAAAATCCGACTACCTCTCAACATCGGCAACTCTAGCGGAGTCAACATGCAACCATGGCCAGGGAGCGGTGGACTATTCGAAGGATTGTCCCATAGAAGAACCTTCTCCTCGAGGACGCATGGAATACCAACAAGCATGGCCTTTTCCCAAGCCATTTTAAGCACCGTCTTGAAAAAGTTGGTGCAGGAAGCACCGAGTCTTGCGACGGTGAGGACATCAGAGCGACGTGCGATTTCTCCCAGAGGATCGTCGTCCAAGCTCTCCCAGCCCTGACGAGGAGGAGAACCGCCTGACGAATCCATGGGAGTAGCAACGAACTGCCTTCTCTTCCCAAGGAGGGGAATCAAGTAGGAGGAGATAAGAGCGTAGTAACCACAGGGCCTCGCCCCTTCCAATCAGTAGATCATTCCTTCCAATCAGAAGCGAAGGGGTGAGGCTATTATTTACTACTATTACTAGCATTATGGGACGTTATGGGATTGCATTATACTGTAAATAATAGCACTAGTAAGAAATTTTTGGCACTAGCTAGTAGTTTTTGGCGTGGATAAAGAAATTTTGGGTATGTTTTTGCTATTTTTTGTACACGCCAACTAGTGTCAAAAAACGTCTTACATTATGTGACGGAGGAGTACGTACTAATACTGTAGTAGTACTAGACTACTTTCTCAACTAGTAGTGCGAGGGTACTACTAGTGCTATGTACTGTACTTCTAGTATAGTGCACCCGTTTTGAACTCTTGAATCTCAGGGCCAAGGAGCTACAATTCGAAGTGGAGGGTACTACTGTTCTCTAGAACCATCGATGTACTATCAATGCAGGGAAAGTACACCTGCGTAGTGGCCTAGTGGGTACTCTCGGTGCTCTATTCAGCCGCTCCTCTCACGCACACACTAGCAGCTTGTTTAGGGCCTCTTTGATTCATAGGATTGCAAAAACACAGGAATAGGAAAAACGTAGGATTGAAATGGCATGTCCATTGGATCCCTCTAGGATTTGAGTTTGTTTGATTGTGTCACTAGAAAAACAAAGGATTTCTTCCAAGAGATTGGAGTGGATATTAGAATTCCTGTGAAATATAGTACAAATGAATCCTTAGAAAAAATCCTACGGGATTCAATCCTACGAATCAAACGACCAATGTAGGAAAAATTCCTAAGGATTCTAATCCTTCAAATATCCTATCAAAATCCTTTGAATCAAAGAGACCCTTATCAGCGACGGTTACTGCGGGTCAGAACATTTGAGTTATTTGATACAGCGAGACTAGGCTTTTCGCTTCCATTTGTGGAGGTGTAATGGATCTCGTCGAACTTTGTTAGTAGTTCCTTCTTTATGAATGATATGAAGCAAAGCTTTTGCCTCCGTTTCAAAAAAAACACGTCAAGAGGAATTTCTTTTATAGTAGAGCCGATAATGGAGTGAATTCCATGCGTGCAACGCCACAAGCTACAGAGTAGTAGTAGAGCACTTTATGTACAAAGCCATATTGCACAGTTCTCAATGCCCCGCCAGGCTTTTCCGGCTCCTCGGGCTTAATTGGGAGGCGCTAGTTTAAATATGCTACCAGCTGATGAGGAAGCTGCAAGCGAGGTGCGGCTAGGGCGAGCACGCGAGCCACGAGATGCTGGGAAGGAGAACCCGTTCACGTGGCTAGGCTATCCAGTGCACCCAGATTGTGGTGCCTCACATCCGTTTGACTTCAAAACTCAAACTACCCGTGTAAAATATTGGCTCGCAGCGAAGTTACTATTTTTTAAAAAGGCCGCCGTGCGTTCGGCCGGGATCGAACCCACAAAATGAGGTTTACACTCCCGCGACTAGTAGTAGTACTCGTTGGAGTACAACGCAACCTAGAATCTCCTTTTGTCGCTAGTAGTACATTGTTCCTTACAAGAAACCCCTAATAATGCAAGAAACCACTAATAATGCCAAGAAACTACTACCACTTGCATACGTGGCAGACTTAAGATAAGACTACCTTATCAACCATTGTACATGCTCTTACCAACCAGCCCTACCAAGAAACGACTACTCTACAAAGTGCCGTTATAGGCACGTTTCAACCCATGGCCCTGTTTGGATACATTTGTTGTCAATCTAACCCTGCCATCCAAACACCACTTTGGTTAGAGTTAGTTCAGGGTTAGAATCTAACCTCTGACATAGAGTATCCAAACAGGCCCCATGTTGCCCATTAAGTCAACGCCTTCTATTCGACCGGGCGTTATGACTTGTGGGACCTACATGTCAGTCTGCACAAAAATCCCCGAGTGACCTCCTACCTCCGGCCCGTCCACCTAGTCATCCTCGGCCATGGGACGCAGCTACCGCCGCCGGCAGAAGGCGAGGTCAAAACCGCCGGCGGTGCGGAGCCCATCTTGCAGCAGCCCGGATGCCAGCTCCGTCCGGCGCTCGCGGCCGCTAGCTAGCCAAGATAGCTCCGTCCAGCTGCTTGTCTGCAAGGTTTGCTAGCTAGATTGGCACGGTGGCACGGCGGCTTGCTCGCTGGCCGCGCTTAAGGCCAGCCATCTGCTCGAGCGAAGGCAGCCGACGGCTTGATCGCCAGAGTCACGCTTGGGCCAGCTCGCCAACCCGTGCGGAGGCCAAGCGGCGTCCGCCCATCCGTGGCTAAGCGGCCAACTCGCTCATCACCGGCGCCACCGACGAACACGCAACGGTACTGTTTGAAGTAATGTTCAGGAAAAATAATGATTTGAGGGGAAATAACAGGATAGAAGGTCAGATGTTGGTCCCTCGTGTCAACGGTCAAACAAAATGTGTTGGTTTAAGCTGCCTTGTCAGCACGGACGTGTGGGCCAACCCTGTCATAAATGGGTTTAAACTAACCTAATAGGTAGGTAGTAGTTTTTGGCGTGGATTAAGAAATTTTGGGTATGTTTTGCTATTTTTTGTACAATAGATTCTTCCTAGGGCTGGTTGAAAGTGGTAGTTTTTTGTTAAATACTCTACATATTGTAAGTAGGAGTGAAAGTTAAGCTTTGGAACCCAATAAGCAAGGCTAGTTACATAGTGCATATGTGTACATGATTGAAAGTAAATATCAACCATGAGTGACTAATATCTTGATGGAAAACTCGAAACTATGGAATACTAGGGAAAAAATTTGCTTGGTTGGAAATACTAGCAATGTTCATGTGCGTTGCAACGAATCATAATTAGAATAATACTTATTCACAAACTTGATAGAAAACACTCTAATTTTGATATACACATATCACTAGAGATATATTATGTTTCAATTAGAATATATTCCTTGGGCTATTTTGGTGAGGTCAGGGAGGGATGTGGTTGGTTTTAAGATACTAATTATGGGTTTTTCTGCAAATTGGTAGACAAGTGGGATGTTTGTGAGAAAAGGCAACAACTTACCTCACAGTCATTAGATGTAGATCTAATGGTCACAAACGACGGATGGCAGACACACCATCATCACCAACTTAGTCTTCTGTAGGAGTACTAGCAAGATCCGTGCATTGCACGGAACATCAAGATGCATTCTTTTATAAAAACACTCGTTGTGATTGACCCATGCGGGAGTAATCCCATGTGTAAAAACTAATGATATCTCGAGAAATAGGAGATAAGGTGAAGAGGAGTGGGGCGTGGTGGTGATTGGTGGTGACCGAGCGGAGGCATGGGGATTGACGACGCCAGTAGCGTGCCACTGTGCCGCTTTGTTCCAGAGGCTTCCTTTCTTAATTGCTCAACAATGAGGTTGTTGGAGATAAGGATGAACGAGGGAAGGCCTTGTCTGCAAATGTGGAGAGGGTGCGGGTATCTTTTAGTTTAATTTCCATCACGATATAGATCGGACGGTCTATATTGCAAGATGGCACACGCATCATCATCACCAACTCGGTTTTTATAAGAGAAGAAATATAAGTATGGAGATACAAACGTATTATCGATACTTGTTTCCGTAAACTAGCATCTACATTCTATTCAACGCCTCAACATGTGAGGCCTTAGCACAATGACTTCTCGATTGTTTAAAACAAAGGTTTTCCCGTCGCCGATAAGGAGGGGGTGACGGCGGCGTGCTTTTTGGCTTGCTCTAGTCCTAGTAGTCATACTAGGTGGTCTAAGCATGTGTAGATTTATTCTTTTTCACGTCTCGTGTTCGCCAGATCGCCACGATTTGTTGATGAAGAGACGGTAAGTTATTCACGGGGAAACCCTTGTTGAGCGTGTTTGCGAGAAAGAGAGACAGTGTGCGTGTGTGATATGTCTAGAGACTGAGGCAATGATAATATATTCTTTGTGTCTATGTGTGTGGAGGATAGAGAGAGACATGTACATGGGGCTTTGCATTGTGTAACGTGGAGACACATATACATAATTAGAGAGTGAGTGTGCGAGATACACATGCTGACATGGGGAGAGATGAGGATCCAGATTAATGGGTGTTTGTGCGTGTCTGTGTGTGTTTGTGCGCGCGTTTGTGTGTGAGAGGGAGTGTGTGTATGTGGAGTAGAGAGACCACTAATGATGTAAACCTAGTATAAGGGAAGGGGGAATATTGTGACATGTGTAGTAGCGGGATAGCATGGGTGCGGGCGGGGGGAGTAGACTATTTGGAAGAGACATCGATTGTGTATGGAAGAGGGGTGTGGGAGCGAGAGAGAGAGAGAGAGAGAGAGAGAGAGAGAGAGAGCTAGCGACGAAGAGAGAGAGAGAGAGGAAGAGAGGGGGTGAGAGAGGGGGTGTTTGTGTCCATAAATGGCGTATAGATAGGGAGACAATATTGATGTTGTTTGAAATTGGCCTATGTAGGGAGACGCAAGGGAAGCGAGTCATCATGTGTGTGATAGGGACTTCTTGAGAGATCTGGAATAGAAGGTGTAGATAACAATGTGCGAGATCGAGAACGATGATACATAAGGGAGCTATGGAAAGAGTCACGACATACATGTATACATGGAGGAGCTGGGGCAGGCCCGCATGTGGGAGAGATGGAAAGAGGAGAGTGGTGCACAAGGAGACGAAGTGTGCTTGTTTTGCAGTGGGGGTGGTGTGTGAGGTGAGTGTGCGAGAACCACATAACTAGGGAGATATACATTTGGGGGTGACGTTTTGTGTGTATGGGAAAGATACACTCTACATAGTGCGTGTGCTTGGGAAAGAGAGATGCCGGGAGACCTAGCTAGAGAGTGGGGGAAGAGATGTGTGCATGCCCAAGAGACAAAGTGATAGACCTATATTGGGGCCCGGACTTTAGAAGAGAGAGGGGTGTTAATATGCTCGTGTACAGTTGGTGTTTGGGGGAGAGAACGACTTCTCTGTGTGTGTGGGGGGGGGCGACGAGGGGGGGGGGGGTTGGCTTCAGATAAAGAGTGAGGTGTCTATATTTGAGGGACTTTAGCGTAATTGGGATATACATGGTCAATAGTGTGTGCACTCAAGGTTGATCAACTTGTTTCACAGTTGGGACTATGAGATAACGATACTTTTGAACATGCGTGATATACTTTGATGTACCAGAATTACAAACCTAAGATTGGAATTTTGGAATTCGAATCCATCATTAGCTTTTGTAATTCATTTAAACGGAGGTACATTTTTAAGCTGGGATTTCGTGATTTCAAATTCATATATCAAACCTAGAGATATACACATACTGGCATGTTCAAACTTTATAATCGTCCACTTTATTCATACACATACACATTTTTGCTTTTGTCATCATATTTAGGATAAACACATTTGGAATTTCATTTGAATTGGACCATATGATGGTATTTGCTTGTAGTAGCTCAATGATCCATATTTGAATTGAATGGACAATCTAAGTTTCGAGTTGGAGACATTGATTTTCAAAACTTGCACTTTTTTTTTGCGTGCAAAACAAACAAATTCTCGGCCATGATATCATAGTCGGCCGTACAAGAGCAGAATATAATTTCAGGCGCCAAAAGCTTTCAAACTTCCCGCTCACATCGAAATATCTCGCTACCGAAAGTTTAGCCCTGCGATATTCCTGTTTTACCCTGCCATATGAACGGAAAAGGGCTGCTTTGGTAACTCCATTGTTTTCCCTCTTGCCCCCAACATTCTTCCCAGGCCCCTCCCTTCCCTCCCCGACTTCAACCACGGCAAGCCGCCAAATCTAGTCCTCCGCCGTAGCGGTGGACCTCACACCTGACGGATCTACCTTCCGCACCTTGGAACCCCAACCGCCAACTCACCACTTCACCGAGCCGCTCAGCGACCGGGCTTGTACACCGCTCCAGATCTCCTTGACCGCCATCATGGTCCACCGCACCGGATCTGCTTAACCGGCGCCCTCGTCCACCATAGTGGAGGCCCTTCACTGACTCCCTCGTCCATCCCTTCGCTGGCCCTTCATACAAGCCCTCGTCCGCCGCAACAGATCCACCTCACCAAAGCACTGTACAACGCGCCCGCCGAAGCCTTCGTCCACTGCACCGGACCCGCTCCACGGATGCCATATTCAACTCAACCGGCTCTGCTTTACCGACGCCGCAGCCTCATCAGGTTATTTTGATCTGTACTCCTTCGGTTTTTCTCTTTATCGTGCAACTGTTCACTTACCACAGATGAGCTTTCTTGTATGTTGTGACAAAAGTGCCAACAGAGCACCGAGCCGCTTCAAAGAACGGCGACAGCCGGCACAAACTCAACCGCAACACGAGCACCATCGCCGATCCTTAGCTATCAAGTATGCCAACGATAGCCATACGTCACCGAGAATCAGGTACTATTATCCAACGGCCGGCACCTACGTTCACTTTCTTAGCATAAGCACCGCACCTTTGAATTTCTTCAGGGCATCATTCAGTTTTTCATGAGACGCGTTATTCTGCTTGCACCTGTAGGGCCATAGTTCTGGTAGTGAACATGTTACATGTGCTAAATTACATACCAGTGCACATATAGTTAATATTCTTTAGTTTTGTCCTAAGTATTAATGTACTTCCTAGATATCACTGCCTACTATTTTACATCTTGCATGCTATATTTATGATAATGGTATTGTTTTGATGCCACTTGTTGGTTCCATCAGACTGCTTCATGTTCTGTATGCTTAATTACACATCAGCAAACTAGCATGTGGTTCTGCTGGTTTTTGTTTGTTTTACCCTACATTTTCTGATGCTAGCCATTACATCATTACTACGGGCCTATATTCATTACTTTTTTGTGTGTTCTTGATCTTCCCAAGTTGCATGACTAATTTGATGCTTCTATTAATTATGGAGCTGCCAACCCCATCAAGCAAAATATTTGTTCTTTTGGGGCTGGCACCTCGAACAAGCATAAAAATAGAGGGAAACAGATATATTGTCGTGTATGCACACACCCTTCTTTCATTAGTTTAGATGAACCATTGATGATCAATTCGAACCAGTGCATGCGATTAAAATTAATTTTACATAAATAGAGGGTGCAGAATATGCAAAGGGTGTTTATAGTTACTATGATATCAAACAAATTGAAGATTTTGTCATTTTTAAGGGTACTCATGAAGTTGCTTCTTTGATTGAAAAGTATGATTTTACTCTCAACAAATCTGAAAATTATGTCATACTTAAATATTTCAATGAAAACCTTGCTCATAATGTCTATGTCCAAGAATTTATTGAAAGAATGACCGTTGCTTTGGAAGAAAATAATGATATGCATGAATCTATAGATAATTGTGATTCCGATGATTTAATTAAAATATCCCTTGATGAACATGATGCTTGCTATTCTTGTGGCCATGATGCCAATATTTATGAAGATGAATTTGCTATAGTTCCGTATGTTAAACATGAGATCGTTGCTATTACACCCATGCTTGATAGTTCCCTCGATGAAAAACATGATTTTAATGATTTTACTATAAATTCTCTTGATGTCAATTGTGCTAATAATATGCAAAACCCTAAGCTTGGGGATGCTAGTTTTGCTATGTCTACTACTTGTTGCAATGATCATGATTGGGGTGATTCTTCTTATGATCTTGAAAATCTATTTAATCCCCATGATGAATATGAGATTGATAATATTGTTTGCAATAATATTGTAAGTGGGTTTGGAAGAGTGTTAACTTTAGATCCCACATACTTGGAGAATATTCAATCTTATGAAATTTTTGATAAAAGTGGGTTTGGAGAGGTCATGACTTTAGTTAATGTTAATCCCACTATTTTGGAAGAGTGTCAACTTTGCATACATGTGGATCGTGTTAAGAATATGTTTTGTGATAGCTATATTGTTGAATTTTCTTATGATTCTACATGTAATTATTATGAGAGAGGAAAATATGGTTGTAGAAATTTTCATGTTACTAAATTACCTCCCGTTATGTTGAGATTACTATTGTTTCTCTCCGTTTCCTTGCATATGCTAGTTTTTTCTTGCCTTGATAATTTGTTTGCCTATAAGATGCCTATGCATAGGAAGTATGTTAGACTTAAGTGTGTTTGTCACATGTTTTATGATGCTCTCTTTGTGCTTCAATTCTTGTCTTTCATGTGAGCATCATTGAAATCTCAATGCCTAGCTAAAAAGGCTTTAAAGAAAAGCGCTTGTTGGGAGACAAACCAATATTTTTCCTTGCTGTTATTTAATGAATAATCCATCTAGCCTCTGTTTAGATGTGGTTTTATGTTTTAATTAGTGTTTGTGCCAAGCTAGACCTATTGGATCTTCTTGGATGATAGTTATTTGATCTTGCAGTAATTTCCAGAAACTTTGCGCTCAGTACCCGAATTATTAAAAATCACCAGAACGTGATAAAATACTGATTCCAATTGCTGCTGATCAATAAACAAATTGTCTAGGTCTTCAAATTTTGTTAGATGTTTTGGAGTTCCAGAAGTTTGCGTTAGTTACAGATTACTACAGACTGTTCTGTTTTTGACAGATTCTGTTTTTGTGTGTTGTTTGCTTATTTTGATGAATCTATGGCTAGTAAAATAGTTTATAATCCATAGAGAAGTTGGAATACAGTAGGTTTAACACCATTATAAATAAAGAATGAGTTCATTACAGTACCTTAAAGTAGTCTTTTGTTTTCTTTCTCTAACGGAGCTCATGAGATTTCTATTGAGTTTTGTGTTGTGAAGTTTTCAAGTTTTGGGTGAATTCTTTTGATGGATTGTGGAACAAGGAGTGGCAAGAGCCTAAGCTTGGGGATGCCCGTGGCACCCCCAAGATAATCCAAGTACACCAAAAATTCAAAGCTTGGGGATGCCCCGGAAGGCATCCCCTCTTTCGTCTACTTCCATCGGTAATTTACTTGGAGCTATATTTTTATTCACCACATGATATGTGTTTTGCTTGGACAATCTTGTATTATTTGCGTCTTTGTTTGTTAGTTTACCACAATCATCCTTGTTGTACACACCTTTTGAGAGAGCCATACATAAATTGGAATTTGATAGAATACTCTACGTGCTTCACTTATATCTTTTGAGCTTGATAGTTTTGCTCATAGTGCTTCACTTATATCTTTTGAGCGTGATAATTTTTGCTCTAGTGCTTCACTTAGATCTTTTAGAGCATGGTGGTGGATTTGTTTTAAAGAAACTATTGATCTCTCATGCTTCACTTAGATTATTTTGAGAGTCGTTAATAGCATGGTAATTTGCTTAAAATTAATATACTTGGTATTCAAGATATGTGAAACTTTCTTTTGAGTGCGTTGAATACTAAGAAAAGTTGGATACTTGATAATTGTTTTGAGATGTGGAGGTAGTGATATTAAAGTCATGCTAGTTGGGTGATTATGAATTTAAAGAATGCTTGTGTTGAAGTTAGCAAATCCCGTAGCATGCACGTATGGTTAAAGTTGTGTAACAAATTTGAAACATGAAGTGTACCTGGCTTGTGCATCCTTATGAGTGGCGGTCGGGGACGAGCAATGGTCTTTTCCTACCAATCTATCCCCTAGGAGCATGCGCGTAGTACTTGATTTTTGATGACTTCTAAATTTTTGCAATAAGTATATGAGTTCTTTTGACTAATGTTGAGTCCATGGATTATACGCACTTTTACCTTTCCACCTTTGCTAGCCTCTTCGGTACCGTGCATTGCCCTTTCTCACCTTGAGAGTTGGTGCAAACTTCGCCGGTGCATCCAAACCCCGTGATACGATACGCTCTATCACACATAAACCTCCCTATATCGTCCTCAAAACAGCCACCATACCTACCTATTATGGCATTTCCATAGCCATTCCGAGATATATTGCCATGCAACTTTCCACCGTTCCATCATGACATACTTTACTTTTGTCATATTGCCATTGCATGATCATGTAGTTGACATCGTATTTGTGGCAAAGCCACCATGCATTATTTTTCATACATGTCACTCTTGATTCATTGCACCATCCCTGCATACATCACGGAGGCATTCATATAGAGTCATATCTTGTTCTAGTTTCGAGTTGTAATCATTATGTTGTAATCAATAGAAGTGTGATGGTCATCATTATTAGAGCATTGCCCAATAAAAAAAGAGAAAGGCCAAAAAAAAAAAGAAAGACCCAAAAAAAGGGCAATGTTACTATCTCTTTTTCCACACTTGTGCTTCAAAGTAGCACCTTGTCCTACATGTAGTAAATCTCATATATTGTGCTTCAAAGTAGCACCTTGTTCTTCATGTAGTGAGTCTCATAAATTGTGCTTCAAAGTAGCACCATGTTTTTCATATAGCGAGTATAAGTTGTCTTTTTCATACTAGTGGGAATTTTTCATTATAGAACTTGGCTTGTATATTCCTACGATGGGCTTCCTCAAATGCCCTAGGTCTTCGTGAGCAAGCAAGTTGGATGCACACCCACTAGTTCTCTTTTGTTGAGCATTTATTTATAGCTCTAGTGCATCTGTTGCATGGAAATCCCTACTCCTCATGTTGACATCAATTGATGGGCATCTCCATAGCCCGTTAATTATCCTCGTCAATGTGAGACTTTCTCCTTTTTTGTCTTCTCCACACAATCCCCATCATCATATTCTATTCCACCCATAGTGCTATATCCATGGCTCACGCTCATGTATTGCGTGAAGATTGAAAAAGTTTGAGATTATTTAAGTATGAAACAATTGCTTGGCTTGTCATCGGAGGTATAGAAGTTGGGAACATCTTTTCTGTGATTTAAAATGAAGCATAGCCTAACTATATGATTTTGTAGGGATGAACTTTCTTTTGCCATGCTATTTTGACAAGACATAATTGCTTAGTTAGTATGCTTGAAGTATTATTATTTTTATGTCAATATGAACTTTTGTCTTGAATCTTTCGAATCTGAATGTTCATACCACAATTAAGAAGATTTACATTGAAATTATGCCAAAGTATCACTCCGCATCAAAAATTCTCTTTTTATCATTTACCTACTCGAGGACGAGCAGGAATTAAGCTTGAGGATGCCTGATACGTCTCCAACGTATCTATAATTTTTGATTGCTCCATGCTACTTTATCTACTATTTTGGACTATATTGGGCTTCATTTTCCACTTTTATATTATTTTTGGGACTAACCTATTAACCGGAGGCCCAGCCTGTAATTGTTGTTTTTGCCTATTTCAAAGTGTTTCAAGAAACGGAATATCAAACGGAGTCCAAACGGAATGAAACCTTCGAACGTGATTTTCTCACCGAACGTGATCCATGAGACTTGGACCCTACTCCAAGGAACAAAGAGGCGGTCACGAGGGTGGGGCCTGGCGCCGCCCCCTCGTGGGCCCCCGTTGCTCCACCGACGCATTCTTCCTCCTATATATACCTACGCACTTCCGGCAGATCAAATACGGAGCCAAAAACCTAATTCCACCGCCGCAACTTTCTCAGATCCACGAGATCCCATCTTGGGGCCTGTTCGAGCTCACGGAGAGGGCCATCATCACGGAGGGCTTCTACATCATCATAGCCCCTCCGATGAAGTGTGAGTAGTTTACCTCAGACCTTCGGGTCCATAGTTAGTAGCTAGATGGCTTCTTCTCTCTTTTTGGATCTCAATACAATGTTCTCCCCATCTCTTGTGGAGATCTATTTGATGTAATCTTCTTTTTGCGGTGTGTTTGTTGAGATCGATGAATTGTGGGTTTATGATCCAGCTTATCTATGAATAATATTTGAATCTTCTCTGAATTCTTTTATGTATGATTGATTTATCTTTGCAAGTCTCTTTGAATTATCCGCTTGGTTTGGCCAACTAGATTGGTAGTTCTTGCAATGGGAGAAGTGCTTAGCTTTGGGTTCAATCTTGCGGTGTCCTTACCCAAAGGATGTAAAGGGTTGCAAGGCACGTATTGTATTGTTGCCATCGAGTATAACATGATGGGGTTTTTATCATATTGCATGAATTTATCCCTCTACATCATGTCATCTTGCTTAAGGCGTTACTGCTTTTTAACTTAATACTCTAGATGCATGCTAGATAGCGGTCGATGAGTGGAGTAATAGTAGTAGATGCGTAATCGTTCGATCTACTTGTCACGGACGTGATGCCTATATACATGATCATACCTAGATATACTCATAACTATGCTCAATTCTATCAATTGCTCAACAATAATTTGTTCACCCACCGTAGAATACTTTTGCTCTTGAGAGAAGCTACTAGTGAAACCTATGGCCCCCGGGTCTATTCTCATCATATCAATCTCCATTACTTTTATACTTGCTTTGTTTTTACTTTGCTTTTACTTTTCACTTTGCATCTATATACCAAAAATACCAAAAATATTATCTCTATCAGATCTCACTCTCGTAAGTGACCGTGAAGGGATTGACAACCCCTAATCGCGTTGGTTGCGAGTAGCTATCGTTTTGTGCAGTGGAGGGACTTGTGCGTGGCCTCCTACTGGATTGATACCTTGGTTCTCAAAAACTGAGGGAAATACTTACGCTACTTTGCTGCATCATCCTCTCCTCTTCGGGGAAATCCAATGCAGTGCTCAAGAGGTAGCAGAGCTCTCCAGGAGCGTTCGCAGATCTTCCCCGTAGTGTGTCGGATGCCGCGGAGTTTTACCGAGCTGAGGAGGGGAGCTCGACGGAAAAGGTGTTCTGGTCTCAGTATACTGGGATCGAACACCCAATGCCCGTGGCGACCAGTTCAAGCAACCGTCGAAGCTTCACAAGGCGGCCGAACAGGCCATGAAGGGTCTTATAGTCCGGATGTGGCCTGGAGAGCTCCAGCCTGGCAGCTACTTCGGTCTGGTGAGGCGGCTTGTGGATGCCTGCCCACGGCTTGAAGTCATAAAGCGGTCCGTTTGCATCAAGGGTGCACGCCGGGCTTTTGCCCGGGCGAAGGTGAAGCTGGTGAAGGAGGGGCCGCCGGAGGGCAAGGAGCATTGCCGCCCCGAGATGTATTATAACAGTGTCTTGAAGGGTGCCCGCCTTGTGGCGGAGGAGTGTACCAAAGATGTAATTTTTGAATGAACGTGTTCATTTGATCCCGCAATGTGAAAACTAGTTCATTTGCGCTATGCAACACTTTTGAATTTCAAATATTACCTTCTGTGCGGTCGTTTATCAAATCTGAGAGTTGGCCAGTCGTCGGCTTCTGCCCCCATGCAATTAGTACTGGGGTGTTCGGGATAAATCTGAGCACTCTTTTTCCCATTTTTTGGGTCCGCCGAGGGAGGTGCTCAAATAACGAACCAGGCAATCGGACTATAATGCTTTATCACTCTCACTTAGCCATAGAAGTCTACAATTTTAAATTTTGGCGAAGCCCCTAGTATTCGGAAGGCCGGATATGGGGCGCTATATACGCCTAAGTCGGACAAGGCCGACTCGTCGCCCGAAGTGGAAAAAGTCTTTAAGGACTTGAGACCTCTCGAACAGCGACCAGCTCTCGCCTTATCATGACAGTCAGTTTTGGCTTTCTCTACCGAGGTGCTCGTCCAGAAGAACCGAGACACAATCGCAGTAGTTCTCCCAGTGCTACCTTAGTCGATATTGTGGAACGTAAGGTACCAAATCATGGGAGCCGGGCAAACCCAACTATTGACCCAAGACATGATTCGGAGCTGATGCATATAATGCTATAAGTTCGGGGTGCCGCACTGTCAAAAGTGTACGGACTTCTCGCGCCGTATTATGGGGTATATGAAAACCCCTGGCGTACTAGTCGTACCAGAATGTACGGGTGCTGATTGTCATAAATAAACATATAAAAAAGAATAAATAATGCAATAATAGACTAATGTTGTGCACCGTTACTGAAAGAATACGTTGAAGCGTATTTATACAAGTAGTGCAATAAGCAAAAAATAGGACTATTTGACATGTCCTATCCAAGGGCAAGCTGCGGACTGATACGTCCATTTTGCATCATGCTTTTATACCGATATTTATTGCATTATGGGCTATTATTACACGTTATGTCACAATACTTATGCCTATTCTCTCTTATTTTACAAGGTTTGCATAAGGAGGGAGAATGCCGGCAGCTGGAATTCTGGGCTTGAAAAGGAGCAAATATTAGAGACCTATTCTGCACAACTCCAAAAGTCCTGAAACTCCACGAAAGTCATTTTTGGAAATAATAAAAAATATCAAGCGGAAGAAGTTCACGGAGGGGGCCCACCTGTCCACGAGGGTGGGCGCGCCTACCCCTGTGGCGTCCTCCTACCTCATGGGCCCCCTGTTGGCTCTCTGATGGCCATCTTCTGCTATATGAGGTCTTTCGTCGAGGAAAAAAATCATAAGCAACCTTTCGGGATGAAACTCCACGCCACGAGGCGGAACCTTGGCGGAACCAATCTAGGGCTCCGGCAGAGCTGTTCTGCCGGGGACACTTCCCTCCGGGAGGGGGAAATCATCGCCATCGTCATCACCAACACTCCTATCATCGGGAGAGGGCAATCTCCATCAACATCTTCACTAGCACCATCTCCTCTCAAAACCCTAGTTCATCTCTTGTATCCAATTCTTGTCTCCAAGTCCGGGATTGGTACTAGTAGGTTGCTAGTAGTGTTGATTACTCCTTGTAGTTGATGCTAGTTGGTTTATTTGGTGGAAGATCATATGTTCAGATCCTTTATGCATATTAATACCCCTCTGATTATGAACATGAATATGCTTTGTGAGTAGTTACATTTGTTCCCGAGGACATGGGAGAAGTCTTGCTATTAGTAGTCATGTGAATTTGGTATTCGTTCGATATTTTGATGAGATGTATGTTGTCTAGCCTCTAGTGGTGTTATGTGAACGTCGACTACATAACACTTCACCATTATTTGGGCCTAGAGGAAAGCATTGGGAAGTAATAAGTAGATAATGGGTTGCTAGAGTGATGTAAGCTTAAACCCTAGTTTATGCGTTGCTTCGTAAGGGCTGATTTGGATCCATATGTTTCATGCTATGGTTAGGTTTACCTTAATACTTTTGTTGTAGTTATGATGCTTGCAATAGAGATTAATCATAAGTGGGATGCTTGTTCAAGTAAGAACAGCACCTGTGCAATCGTCCACCCACATATCAAATTATCAAAGTACCGAACGCTAATCATATGAACGTGATGAAAACTAGCTTGACGATATTCCCATGTGTCCTCGGGAGCGCTTTTCCTTATATAAGAATTTGTCCAGGCTTTTCCTTTGCTACAAAAAGGATTGGGCCACCTTTCTGCACTTTATTTACTTTTTTTACTTGTTGCTCGTTACAAATTATCCTATCACAAAACTATCTGTTACCACTTATTTCGATTTTGCGTAAAATACCTTGCTGAAAACTGCTTATCATTTCCTTCGCTCCTCGTTGGGTTCGACACTCTTACTTATCGAAAGGACTACGATAGATCCCCTATACTTGTGGGTCATCAAGACTTTTTCTCGTGCCGCTGTCGGGAGTGAAGCGCCTTTGGTAGGTGGAATTTGGTAAGGAAAAATTTATATAGTGTGCTGAAATTCATCATCACTTGTTACTATGGAAAGTAATCCTCTGAGGGGCTTGTTCGGGGTATCTTCACCCCGACCAGTAGAGCAAAGAGTTTCTCCTCAACCTACTGAACCTACTGAACATGAAAATATTACCTTTGAAATTCCTTCACGTATGATGGAAAAACTGCTAGATAATCCTTTTTTAGGAGATGGAACAAAGCATCCTGATGAACACCTAATATATGTGGATGAAGTTTGTGGATTATTTAAGCTTGCAGGTATACCCGATGATGTTGTTAAGAAGAAGGTCTTCCCTTTATCTTTGAAGGAGATGCATCGATATGGTATAGGCTATGTGATGACACGGGATCATGGAACTATAAACGAGTGAAATTGGAATTTCATCAGAAGTATTATCCTATGCATCTTGTTCATCGTGATCGCAATTATATATATAATTTTTGGCCTCGTGAAGGAGAAATCATCGCTCAAGCTTGGGGGAGGCTTAAATCAATGTTATATTCATGCCCCAATCATGAGCTCTCAAGAGAAATAATTCTTCAAAATCTTTATGCTCGGCTCTCTGAAAACAATCGCACCATGCTCGATACTTCTCGTGTTGGCTCTTTTATGATGAAGACTATTGAATTCAGATGGAATTTATTGGATAGAATTAAATGCAACTATGAAGATTGGGATCTCGACGAAGGTAAGGAGTGAGGTATGACACCTAAGTTTGACTGTGTTAAATCTTTTATGGATACCGATGTTTTCCATAAATTTATCACTAAATACGGACTTGACTCTGAGATAGTAGCTTCTTTCTGTGAATCTTTTGCTACTTATGTTGATCTCCCCAAGGAGAAGTGGTTTAAATATCATACTCCCATAGAAGTAAAAGTAGCTGCACCTTCTAAAGTTGAAGAAAAGATTGTCACTTATAATGATCCTATTGTTCCCACTTCTTATGTTGAGAAACCACCCTTCCCTGTTAGAATAAAGGATCATGCTAAAGCTTCAATAGTTGTTCGTAAAAGTAATATTAGAACTTATACACCTCCTGAGCAAGTTAAAGTTGAACCTAATATTGCTATTTTTAAAGATCTCTTGGCTGATAATATTGATGGGCATGTTATTCAATTCTCATGTGAAACTGCTAGAATTGCTAAACCTTGTGCTAAAGATAAACATAGACCTATGGTAGGTGTGCCTGTTATTTCTGTTAAAATAGGAGATCATTGTTATCATGGCTTATGTGATATGGGTGCTAGTGCCAGTGTTATACCTATTGCCTTATACGAAGAAATTAAGCATGAAATTGCACCTGCTGAGTTAGAAGATATTGATGTCACAATTAAACTTCCCAATAGAGATACTATATCACCAATTGGAATTGTTAGAGATGTTGAAGTCTTGTGTGGGAAAACTAAATATCCTGCTGATTTTCTTGTTCTTGGTTCCCCACAAGATAGCTTTTGTGCCATTATATTTGGTAGACCCTTCTTGAACACTGTTAATGCTAAGATAGACTGCGAAAAGAACGTTGTTACTATTGGCTTGGATGATATGATTCATGAGTTTAATTTCTCTAAATTTAGTAGACAACACCGTGAAGAAGAATTTCCTAGTAAGGATGAAATTATTGGTCTTGCTTCTATTGCCGTGCATTCTCCTAGCGATCCTTTAGAACAATATTTGCTAGACAATGAAAATGATATGTTTATGAATGAAAGAAGGGAAATAGATGAAGTATTCTTTAAGCGAGGAACCTATTCTCAAACACAATTTACTCTGTTGAAATCCTAGGGGATCCTCCTCCACCCAAGGGTGATCCCGTGTTTGAGCTTAAACTGTTGCCTGATAATCTTAAATATGCTTATCTTGATGAAAAGAAGATATATCCTGTTATTATTAGTGCTAACCTTTCAGAGCATGAAGAAGCCGGATTATTGAAAACTCTAAAGAAACACCGTGCTGCTATTGGATATACTCTTGATGATCTTAAGGGCATTAGTCCCACTCTGTGTCAACATAAAATAAATTTGGAAGAAGATGCCAAACCGGTTCGTGATCATCAACGATGGCTGAATCCTAAAATGAAAGAAGTGGTAAGAAAATAAATACTAAAGCTTCTGGAGGCAGGTATAATTTATCCCGTTGCTGATAGTCAGTGGGTAAGTCCTGTCCATTGTGTCCCTAAGAAGGGAGGTATTACTGTTGTTCCTAATGATAAAGATGAATTGATTCCGCAAAGAATTATTACAGGTTATAGGATGGTAATTGATTTCCACAAATTAAATAAGGCTACTAAGAAAGATCATTACCCTTACCTTTTATCGATCAAATGCTAGAAAGAGTTTGCAAACATACACATTATTGCTTTCTAGATGGTTATTCTGGTTTCTCTCAAATACTGTGACGCCTAAAGATCAATCAAAGACCACTTTTACTTGCCCTTTTGGTACTTTTGCTTATAGACGTATGCCCTTTGGCTTATGTAATGCACCTGCTACCTTTTAAAGATGCATGATGGCTATATTCTCTGGCTTTTGTGAAAAGATTTGTGAGGTTTTCATGGACGACTTTTCCGTCTATGGATCTTCTTTTGATGATTGCTTGAGCAATCTTGATCGAGTTTTGCAGAGATGTGAAGAAACTAATCTTGTCTTGAATTGGGAAAAGTGCCACTTTATGGTTAATGAAGGTATTGTCTTGGGGCATAAAGTTTCTGAAAGAGGTATTGAAGTTGATAAAGCCAAGGTTGATGCTATTGAAAAGATGACATGTCCCAAGGACATCAAAGGTATAAGAAGTTTCCTTGGTCACGCCGGATTTTATAGGAGGTTCATTAAGGACTTCTCGAAAATTTCTCGGTCTCTGACTAATTTATTACAAAAAGATATACCATTTGTCTTCGATGATGATTGTGTAGAAGCATTTGAAATACTTAAGAAAGCATTGATCTCTGCACCTATTGTTCAAATACCGATTGAATTTACCCTTTGAAATTATGTGTGATGCTAGTGATTATGCTGTAGGTGATGTTCTAGGGCAAAGAGTTGATAAGAAATTAAATGTTATCCACTATGCTAGTAAAACTCTAGACAATGCTCAAAGAAATTATGCTACTACCGAAAAAGAATTCTTAGCAGTTGTATTTGCTTGTGATAATGCCTGCATCTTTATATTGTTGATGCTAAAGTAACTATTCACACTGATCATGCTGCTATTAAATATCTGATGGAAAAGAAAGATGCTAAACCTAGACTTATTAGATGGGTTCTCTTGCTACAAGAATTTAATTTGCATATTGTTGATAGAAAGGGAGCTGAGAACCCCGTTGCAGACAACTTGTCTAGGTTAGAAAATGTTCTTGATGACCCACTACCTATTGATGATAGCTTCCCTAATGAACTATTAAATGTTATAAGTACCTCTTGTAGCACTCCATGGTATGCTGATTATGCTAATTACATTGCTGCTAAATTTATACCACCTAGTTTCACATACCAGCAAAAGAAAAAGTTTTTCTATGATTTGAGACATTACTTTTGGGATGACCCACATCTTTATAAAGAAGGAGTAGATGGTGTTATTAGACGTTGTGTACTGAGCATGAACAGAACAGATCTCACGCAAGTGTCACTCCAAAGCTTATGGAGGACACCACGCTGGAGATAGGACTGCACATAAGGTATTGCAATCCGGTTTTTATTGGCCTACTCTCTTCAAGGATGCCCGTAAGTTTGTTTTATCTTGTGATGAATGTCAAAGAATCGATAATATTAGTAGACGTCAAGAAATGCCTATGAATTATTTGCTTGTTATTGAACCATTTGATGTTTGGGGCTTTGATTATATGGGACCTTTTCCTGCCTCTAATGGATATACACATATTTTAGTTGCTGTTGATTACGTTACTAAGTGGGTAGAAGCTATTCCAACTAGTAGTGATGATCATAACACTTCTATTAAAATGCTTAAAGAAGTCATTTTTCCGTGGTTCGGAGTCCCTAGATATTTAATGACTGATGGTGGTTCACACTTTATTCATGGTGCTTTCCGTAAAATGCTTGCTAAGTATGATGTTAATCATAGAATTGCATCTCCATATCATCCACAGTCTAGTGGTCAAGTAGAATTGAGTAATAGGGAGCTCAAATTAATTTTGCAAAAGACTGTCAATAGGTCTAGAAAAGAATTGGTCCAAGAAACTTGATGATGCGTTATGGGCCTATAGAACTGCATATAAAAATCCTATGGGTATGTCTCCGTATAAAATGGTTTATGGAAAAGCATGTCACTTACCTCTCGAATCGAACATAAGGCATATTGGGCTATTAAAGAGCTCAATTATGATTTCAAACTTGTCGGAGAGAAGAGGTTATTTGATATTAGCTCACTTGATGAATGGAGAACCCAAGCTTATGAAAATGCCAAGTTATTTAAAGAGAAAGTCAAAAGATGGCATGACAAAAGGATACAAAAGCATGAGTTTAATGTAGGTGATTATGTATTGCTATACAACTCTCATTTAAGATTTTTTGCAGGAAAACTTCTCTCTAAATGGGAAGGCCCCTACGTTATCAAGGAGGTCTATCGTTCCGGTGCCATAAAAATCAACAACTTCGAAGGCACAAATCCGAAGGTGGTGAACGGTCAAAGAATTAAACACTATATCTCAGGTAATCCTATAAATGTTGAAACCAATGTTATTAAAACCGTAACCCTGGAGGAATACATAAGGGACACATTCCTAACGTTTCATTCAAAAGGAATAGGTATGTGGTACGGTAAGTAAACCGACTCCAAAACAGTTTTTAAGGCAATATTTCTCCATTTTGGAATATTTAGAAAAATAGAAAAATAAGTAGCAGTCCGGGAAGGACACGAGGGCCCCACGAGGGTGGAGGGCGCGCCCTACCTGGCGCGCCTCACCTCGTGGGCACCTCGTGTGCCTTCCGGACTCCGTTTTCTTGCATGATACGTATTCTGGTCGGTAAAAATTAATTATATATTCTCTCGAAGGTTTTGACTCCTGTATCACGCAATTATCCTTTGTTTTCGTTTCGAGCTGTCCTGCTACAGATTAGAGCAACATGTCGTCCCAGTATTCAGAAGGGGAAAGTTATGTGGCTGATTACCTTGCAGACCCTAAGGTCTATGGAGATGTGGAGCATTGTGGCTGGACTACGGAAGAAGAAGAGGACTATGAGCCCAAGAGAAAGGAGGAGACGAGCTCAGATGAAGATGAAGTCCCGTTACCTCAACCTAGGGACATGCATGTGGAGTTCAAAAAGTCAAGCCTCCCTGATAGAGCAAAGAAAATTAAGATCGAGTTTATCCCTTTCGCCTCTTGCAGGAAAAACAAGCAGGAATTATGCAAAAAGATATTAAGCATGGAGCTGGAGATTAATGACTTGAGGGATCAAAATTCTGTCCTCAAGCGCAAATTAAGGAAGAAGACCACTCCATCAAAAGCACTGCCACCTCCTTCACCAGCAAAGGAGATATAATCACATGGGTATGGGCACTCCCTGTGCAACTGCCAAGCTTGGGGGAGGTGCCCCGGTATTGTATCACAATCACACTCCTATCTTTACCGTTTTTCTTAGTTCGATCTTATTAGTAGTATCTTGATCTAGTAGAATAAAGTTTATGGCATGATCTAGTTTTGAGTTTTGCTTTATTATCTCTCTATGTAATCGAGTCCGTGAGCTATAAATAAAGATTAGTATTGAGTCAAGGGCTTGATTATTTTGCCATGGTCTAGAGTGAATAAAAGAAAAGAGAAAAGAATAAAAAGAAATAAAGAGTTCATATTCATCTTATTGAGAGTAATGACTTCACATAGAAAGAATATGATGATTAAAAGTTGTTGGGAGTTGGCAAACATAGCTTTGGTCATCATTGCAATTAATAGGAAGTAATAAGGAAAGAGATGTTTCACATATAAATATACTATTATTCACATATTTTATGATTGGGAGCACTCATTAAAATATGACATGCTAAAGAGTTGACGTTGGACAAGGAAGACAATGTAATGGGTTATGTTTTCTTATATCTAAGATAAAGTATGTTGTCATGGATCATCCAACATGTTGAGCTTGCCTTTCCCCCTCATGCTAGCCAAATTTTCAGCACCAAGTAGAGATACTACTTGTGCTTCCAAAACCCTTAAATTAGTTTTGCCATGAGAGTCCACCATACCTACCTATGGATTGAGTAAGATCCTTCAAGTAAGTTGTCATCGGTGCAAGCAATAAAAATTGCTCTCTAAATATGTATGATTTATTAGTGAGGGAGAAAATAAGCTTTATACGATCTTGTGATGTAGAAGTAATAAAAGTGACGGACTGCATAATAAAGGTTTATATCACAAGTGGCAATATAAAGTGACGTTCTTTCGCATTAAGACTTTGTGCATCCAACCCTTAAAGCGCATGGCAACCTCTGATTCCCTCTACGAAGGGCCTATCTTCTATTATTATCCTCTATCTTATGCAAGAGTCATGGTGACCTTCACCTTTCCTTTTTACATTTTATCCTTTGGCAAGCATAGTATGTTGGAAAGATCCTGATTGAAATATCTAATTGGATGTAGGGGAGCATGAGTTAGTATTGTTGACATTACCCTTGAGGTAAAAGGTTGGGAGGCGAAACTATAAGCCCCTATCTTTCTCTGTGTCCGATTAAAACTCCGTAACCACAATTATCGCATGAGTGTTAGCAATTATGAAAGACTAAATGATGGTTGAGTATGTGGACTTGCTATTAAGATCTGACATAGACTCTTTCTGATGTTATGATAAATTGCAATTGCTTCAATGACTGAGATTATAGTTTGTTGGTTCTCGATAAAGTTTATGATTCGTACTCTGCATTGTGAATGGATTATTACTTGAACATAAGAAATCATATGACAATATCTATATATGTTGCTGTTATGAGAATAATCACGATGCCTTCATGTCCGTATTTTATTTTATCGACACCTCTACCTCTAAACATGGGGACATATTTATCGTTATCGGCTTCCGCTTGAGGACAGGCGAGGTCTAAGATTGGGGGAGTTGATACGTCCATTTTGCATCATGCTTTTATATCGATATTTATTGCATTATGGGCTGTTATTACACGTTATGTCACAATACTTATGCCTATTCTCTCTTATTTTACAAGGTTTACATAAGGAGGAGAATGTCGGCACTGGAATTCGGCCGAAAAGGAGCAAATATTAGAGACCTATTCTGCACAACTCCAAAAGTCCTGAAACTCCACGAAAGTCATTTTTGGAAATAATAAAAAATATCAAGCGGAAGTAGTTCACCAGAGGGGGGCCCACCTGTCCACAAGGGTGGGGGGCGCGCCCTACCCCCCAGGGCGCGCCCCCTACCTCGTGGGCCCCCTGTTGGCTCTCCGATGGCCATCTTCTGCTATATGAGGTCTTTCGTCGAGGAAAAAATCATAAGCAACCTTTCGCGACGAAACTCCGCCGCCACGAGGCTAACCTTGGCGGAACTAATCTAGGGCTCCGGCAGAGCTGTTCGCCGGGGACACTTCCCTCCGGAGGGGGAAATCATCGCCATCGTCATCACCAACGCCTCCTCTCGGAGAGGGCAATCTCCATCAACATCTTCACCAGCACCATCTCCTCTCAAAACCCTAGTTCATCTCTTGTATCCAATTCTTGTCTCCAAGTCCGGCATTGGTACTAGTAGGTTGCTAGTAGTGTTGATTACTCCTTGTAGTTGATGCTAGTTGGTTTTATTTGGTGGAAGATCATATGTTTAGATCCTTTATGCATATTAATACCCCTCTGATTATGAACATGAATATGCTTTGTGAGTAGTTACGTTTGTTCGCGAGGACATGGGAGAAGTCTTGCTATTAGTAGTCATGTGAATTTGGTATTCGTTCGATATTTTGATGAGATGTATGTTGTCTAGCCTCTAGTGGTGTTATGTGAACGTCGACTACATAACACTTCACCATTATTTGGGCCTAGAGGAAAGCATTGGGAAGTAATAAGTAGATAATGGGTTGCTAGAGTGATGTAAGCTTAAACTCTAGTTTATGCGCTGTTTCGTAAGGGCCTGATTTGGATCCATATGTTTCATGCTATGGTTAGGTTTACCTTAATACTTTTGTTGTAGTTGCGGATGCTTGCAATAGAGGTTAATCATAAGTGGGATGCTTGTTCAAGTAAGAACAGCACCCGTGCAATCGTCCACCCACATATCAAATTATCAAAGTACCGAACGCGAATCATATGAACGTGATGAAAACTAGCTTGACGATATTCCCATGTGTCCTCGGAGCGCTTTTCCTTATATAAGAGTTTGTCCCAGCTTGTCCTTTGCTACAAAAGGATTGGGCCACCTTGCTGCACTTTATTTACTTTTTGTTACTTGTTGCTCGTTACAAATTATCCTATCACAAAACTATCTGTTACCACTTATTTCAAGATTTGCGTAAAAATACCTTGCTGAAAACTGCTTATCATTTCCTTCTGCTCCTCGTTGGGTTCGACACTCTTACTTATCGAAAGGACTATGATAGATCCCCTATACTTGTGGGTCATCACGGACTGGTATTTAAAGCAGGTATTTCGCTCGTTATCAGAGACCGCCTGGGGATTCCTTTGTACGATGTAGCTTCCTGCCTCCTTGGTTGTTGTATTATGTGTCCGGCAATCGCACTGCCGGATAGGGCTTCCAGAGAATAAGGTCCTGAAAGAGAGAAAATGATAAAGGTATTCAGCCCCTAGGGCGGTTGAGCCGCACTGTGGGACGTGCCATGGTCGTGCCCCCGCCTATGCCCATGGTATTTTCAATGCGTAATTATGTACGCGCGGCACGGATTTCGCCGTTTGACTGGGACTAGGGCGGGGGCCGAATTGCTAGGCGAGCTCTCAACGTGTCAGGCGATCCTGCTGCAGGTTACTCCGGACTCGCTTGACGGTGTCCGGGGGCTGTATCTTCAAATTGGCGGTTTGCCTTAAAAGACTGTTTTGTGCCTCTGTTGCGAGGGCCGCGGTGTGCTCCTCTGTGCGGAGCGAGCGCTCTGTGTTGCCGTTGACTGTTATGACCCCCCTAGGTCCTGGCATCTTGAGCTTGAGGTATCCGTAATGCGGTACCGCATTGAATTTTGCAAATGCGGTTCGCCCGAGCAGTGCGTGATAGCCACTACGGAACGTGACGATATCGAAGATTAACTCCTCGCTCCGGAAGTTGTCCGGGGATCCGAAGACCACTTCCACTGTGATTGAGCCCGTGCAATGGGCCTCTACACCTGGGATGACACCCTTAAAGGTAGTCTTGGTGGGTTTGATCCTCGAGGGATCTATACCCATTTTGGCGACCGATCCCGATAGAGCAGGTTCAGGCTGCTGCCGCCGTCCATGAAGACTCGAGTGAGGTGAAATCCGTCAATGATGGGGTCTAGGACCAACGCGGCAGATCCGCCATGACGGATACTAGTGGGGTTGTCCCTGCGATCGAAGGTGATTGGGCAAGAGGACCATGGGTTGAACTTTGGGGCGACAGGCTCCATCGCATAGACGTCCCTTAGTGCACGCTTCCGTTCCCTCTTGGGAATGTGGGTTGCGTATATCATATTCACCGTCTTCACTTGTGGCGGAATCTCTTCGTCCTCCTGTGTTCGGCGGCCGGGGCTCCTCCTCGTCGTTGCTATGCAGCCCCTTGTCCTTATTTTCGGCATTCAACTTGCCGGCCTGCTTGAACACCCAGCATTCTCTGTTGGTGTGATTGGCAGGCTTATTGGGGGTGCCATGAATTTGACACGAGCGATCGAGTATGCGGTCCAAACTGGACGGTCCCGGAGTACTTCTTTTGAACGGCTTTTTCTGCTGACCGGATCTAGGGCCTCTGAATCCGGCATTGACTGTCGTATCTTCAGCGTTATCACCGTTATTGCGGCGCTTGTGTCTATTACGACGTGGTCTGCTGTTAGCATCTTTAGTATCTGAAGTGCCCGGATTCCTTGATGTGTTGTTGCTGCGAGCCAGCCAGCTATCCTCGCCCGCACAAAAGTGGGTCATGAGTGTCGTGAGGACTGCCATAGATTTCGTCTTCTCCTGGCCGAGGTGCCGGTCAAGCCACTAGTCACGGATGTTATGCTTAAATGCCGCTAAGGCCTCAGCATCCAGACAGTCGACAATTTGGTTCTTCTTAGTTAGGAACCGCATCCAGAATTGCCTGGCCGATTCCCCTGGCTGCTGAGTTATATGGCTCAAGTAGCATCCGGTGGTCGCACATAAGTGCCCTGGAAGTTGTCAAGGAATGCATCTTCCAAATCCTTCCAACTGCCGACGGAGTCTGCTGGCAAGCTATTCATCCAATGCCGAGCTGGTCCTTTGAGCTTTAGTGGGAGGTACTTGATGGCATGTAGATCGTCGCCGCGAGCCATGTGGACTTGGAGGAGGAAATCCTCAATCAATACTACGGGATCTATTGTGCCATCGTATGATTCAATATTTACGGGCTTAAAACCCTCCGGGAATTCGTGATCCATGAGTTCATTAGTGAAGCATAGGGGGGGTGTGGCGCCTCTGTGCCGGGCTATATCACGACGCAGTTTATATGAGTCTTGTCTGCTGTATTCGTCCCGACCGGATTTACTTTTAGTGTATCCGGCGTGACGGTCACCGTCCCGCATTGGTGCGCGCCCCCGTGACCCATATATCGATCTTGCATGTTTTGCCCTACTTTCCAATTCATCTCGCAGGTCCCGCGTGTTGCCCCGGGCCTTGGTATTTTTGTTTGAGTGGCGGCGGGGTGCATGCTGAACTTCAGGCTGAAACGCATCTCTATCTCGGCCACGCGTTGGCCGGTCAGCCGCATCATACGCTGGTGAAGTAGGTTTCGCTCCTTCCTCCTCGAGTAGCAACCTGCGTCTTGGGTAACTCTTGGAGGGGCGTTCGAGTTCGTATTCCTCGGCCGCAAGGACTTCGGTCCATCTGTCTGCTAGCAAATCTTGATCAGCTCGAAGCTGTTGTTGCTTTTTCTTCAAGCTATTTGCCGTGGCAATAAGCCGGCACTTGCAGCGCTCCTGCTCGACGGGATCCTCAGGCACGATAAACTCTTCGTCGCCGAGGCTCACCTCGTCTTTGGAGAGGGGGCATGTAATTGTCATCCTTCGTTTCTTCATCTGCTGCCTGTTCTGGAGGGCTAGCTTGTTCATCCTCCTGCTCTAAATCTGGCTGGAGGGGATTGTCAACGTCTTCGGCACTATCCGGGGTGTTATTGTCTCTTGTGCCGGTATCATTGCTTTTGCTATTGCGGGACTTAGAGCAGCACCGCTGACGCCGGTGCCTGGGTTGCTTCTTGGAGGGGTCATCCTCCGCTGTCTTGTCGCCATTGCCTTCTTTGGGGGTATCCACCATGTATATATTGTATGATGAGGTGGCGGTCCAGTGCCCTGTGGGCGGTGGTTCCTGTTCGTCTCCTGCATCGTCGACCATACCGTCGATGTCTTTGGAGTCGAAGTCGAGCATGTCGGTTAAATCGTCCACAGTGGCTACTAAGTGGGTGGTGGGTGGGCAGCAAATTTGTTCGTTGTCTGCATCCCATTCTAGCCAGACATAGTTCGGCCAAGGCTCTCCTGACAGGGAGAGAGACCTTAACGAATTTAGCACGTTGCCGAAGGGCAAGTGCTGAAAGATATCCGCGGAGGTAAACTCCATGATCGGCACCCAATCGGATTTGATAGGCACGGGCGCAGGCGGCTCGGAGTCCTCGGCCGGAGATGAACCCAGTGGTTCGGCATCACGGCTATTGTGAGGGGTGAAGTCGATCCCGCTCTATCGCCCGAGAGTACGGGCCTCCATGGCGGGTCTATCCACCCGCCCTGATGGCGCAATTTGCTCCGGATTGAAGGTCGGAGTAGTTGCCGATGCAATCTCCCAAACATCGCCCAACGAAAGCTATATCATGCTCGCCGTGATCGTCGCAGTGCACTGGCATGGGCTCGAATCCGTCAAGATCAAGTCCCCGCGGATGTCGGCAGTGTAATTCAAGTTCCCGAACCTGGTCTGGTGGCCAGGGGCGTAGCTCTCGATCTGCTCCAGATGGCCAAGCGAGTTAGCCCGCAGAGCGAAGCCGCCGAATACGAAGATCTGTCCGGGGAGGAAAACCTCACCCTGGACCATATCGTTACCGATTATCGAAGGAGCCATCAGGCCTTATGATGACGACACAGTGGAACTCTCAATGAAAGCACCAATGTCGGTGTCAAAACCGGCGGATCTCGGGTAGGGGGTCCCGAACTGTGCGTCTAAGGCGGATGGTAACAGGAGGCGGGGGACACAATGTTTACCTGTGTTCGGGCCCTCTCGATGGAGGTAATACCCTACTTCCTGCTTGATTGATCTTGATGATATGAGTATTACAAGAGTTGATCTACCACGAGATCATAGAGGCTAAACCCTAGAAGCTAGCCTATGGTATGATTGTTGTTCTTGTCCTATGGACTAAACCCTCCGGGTTATATAGACACTGGAGGGGGCTAGGGTTACACAGAGTCGGTTACAAGGGAGGAGATCTACATATCCGTATTTGCCAAGCTTGCCTTTCACGCCAAGGAGAGCCCCATCCGGACACGGGACGAAGTCTTCAATCTTGTATCTTCATAGTCCAACAGTCCGGCCAAAGGATATAGTCCGGAGACCCCCCAATCCAGGACTCCCTCAATGTCGCGGCCCCACCTAGGCACAACAAAGAGGTCAGCACGTCGGTCTAAATTCTATGCGTGCAGGGGTCTGGGCCCATCACCCATTGCACACCTGCACGTTGCGTACGCGGCCGGTGAGTAGACCTAGCCTCCCTTATAGAAGAGCAGGCATTCCAGTCGAACCCGGCGCGCGCCACTCAGTCGCTGATGTCAAGAAGGCTTCCGCTGATACCACGACGTCGAGTGCCCATAACTGTTCCCGCGTAGTTGGTTAGTGCGTATAGGCCAGTGCCCAGACTCAGATCAAATACCAAGATCTCGTTAAGCGTGTTAATTGAAGTATCCGTGAACGCCGACCAGGGCCAGGCCCACCTCTCTCCTAGGTGGTCTCAACCTGCCCTGTCGCTCCGCCACAAAGTAACAGTCGGGGGCCGTCGGGAACCCAGGCCCACCTCTACCGGGATGGAACCACCTGCCCCTTCAAATTTCATCTCCTAACAAGTATCATAAGTAATGTAATAGTATAAAGTATATAGCATATGCCCGTGATCACCTCCCGAAGTGATCACGGCCCAGTAGTATAACATGGCAGACGGACAAGAGTGTAGGGCCACTGATGGAATACTAGCATCCTATACTAAGCAATTAGGATTATGGTAAGGGTAACAATCAGAAGTAACAATGACAAAGCTATGCAAAGCAAAATAGGATTAACCGAAAGCCGTAACATGCTACACTAGTCTAATGCAAGCAGTAGAGAGAAGGAATAGGCGATATCTGGTGGTCAAGGGGGGGGGGCTTGTCTGGTTGCTCTGGCAAGGAGGGGTCGTCAACACAGTAGTCGATCGGGGCACCAGCAGCGGCGTCAGTCTCGTAGTCTACCGGAGAGAAGAGGGGGAAGAAACAATGAATACAATGCAAACAGGTGCATAATGATGCCTGACAAGACAAGTAACGGTGTCAGGTGTGCCCTAACGCAGTAGGAGGTGATACCGGCGAAGGGGGAAACAACCGGGAAAGTATCCTCGGTGTTTCATGTTTTCGGACAAATGAACCGGAGGGGGAAAGTTGCGTGTTTGCTATGCTAGGGATGTGTGGCGGACGAACCGGTTGCGTATCCGGATTCGTCTCGTCGTTCTGAGCAACTTTCATATACAAAGTATTTTCATCCGAGCTACGGATTATTTTATATTAATTTTCAAAGATTTAATCAATTTTTAAATTATTATTATTAAATTAATTTGAAAATAGCATTATTGGATCAGCACGACGTCAACATGACGCTAGCAGTCAACAGAGGTGTTGACTGGGTCGCTGACGTGTGGGTCCTGCATGTCATTGACTACTAACTAACTAACCAGGTTAATTAGTTTAGTTAACAAATTAGTTAAGTTAACTATAGTAGTTAATTAGGTTAATTAGTTATTAGTTTAATTAAACACAATTAATCAAGTTAATTAATTTGGTTAATTAATTAATTAATATGTTTATTTATTTATTTATTAATTCTCTTTTTTAATAAAAACATTCTGGGGTGGGGCCCCCTTGTCATAGGCCCGGGGGCCTAGCGGGCAAACGGGTTACGGGCGCCGGGCGGAGCCAGGCGCGAGCGCCAACCCGCCTGATAGGGCGTTGCGGGGAGACGTGCAATAGGCGGGTGCGCGGCTTGGCGCCGGCGGCCATGGCCGCGGCCAAAGCGGTTGGGGGCCGGCTCGGCAAGGCGCGACGCGTCTGCTGCAGAGGCGGTGGCCGTGCAGAAGCGGGACGAGGGGAGCAGGGCGGCGGTGGGGTGTGGGCGCCAAGCGGATGCTGCTGCAGCATCGGCGCGAGCGGCCAGGCGGATGCGGCGGCGCAGATGGAGGCGCCGGCGCAAGAAGGGACAAAGGCGCAAGGGCGGTGAGGTAGGCGGAAGTGGTGGCGGGCGCCAGATGCGGCCTGCGTAGATGACGAAAGCAGCGAGAGCGAGGCGGGGCCACGGGAAGGAGGCCATGGCGTGAGCGCGTGCTTGCGAGGGAGAGAGGAGGAGGGGTAGCTCACGGGGGCGTAGGGATAGGGCAGTGGGGCGGGGGGAGGATGTCGGGGACGACAACGACGCAGGGGAGGAGGCGACGAGGCAGCGTTGGCGATGGAAGAGCGATCCAGCGTCGGGAATCGGCGGCAGCGTCGGTGTGGTTCGTTCCCCCCTTCCCAATCCAGATCGGGATCGGGGGGAGAAGGAGAGAGCGACGTGGGGGGAGTGGGAGCGAGTGGGGGTAGCGGGCTCTAGGGTTAGTGGGGTGGGGGTTATACAGGGGCACCAGGTGGGCCTACCTGACTGGTTTCGGCTAGTTGGGCCAAGGCCCAGCGAAAAGGGTGGGCTCTCTTCCTATTTTTATTTTTCTGTTTCATTTCCATTTTCTTCTTTGCTTTTTACTATTTTAATTTTATTTGGTATAGTAAAATATGATGATAGCTCCTAGAACAATGTTTCAGCACAACCCACTACCTTACAAAGTTTTACCCCGATATAAAGAGGTTAATATTTTATAAAATACCAAAGGTGTTCAAACAGTTGTTTTTCTACTGTTCAAATCATATTAGTGCATTTAAATATTTTAATTAAATGTGGGTTCTTCACCATAATTCCCTATGCATTATTTGTCACCTCTAGAAAATTTTAGTTCTAAAGTTTGAAAACTTTTATAGTTTAGCTTTATTTTCAATTTGAATTTGGACGAGATTTGAATCCTCGCAAGACTATCAACAGTAAGCGTGGTGACGTGGCATCATTAGCGGGGGATCACTGTAGCTTAATTATCCGGGCATCACAGCCCTGCTCCGACCAGGACACGTGCATCGCCCCGACCCGGCGGCCTCGCGCCATGCGACGGCCAATCATTGCCGTCGCTCGCGTGCCGGCCCGCCCGTCGATCCACGTCACCCGCCTCCGTCATGTCTGCAAGGCTCTGCGGTCTACCTCACCGGCCTTGTCCTCGATTGCGTCGGGCTGACTGCGTCAGACTCGGCGGCTACCTCAGCTCAGGCCCCGCTGCTACGTTGGTCGCTCGGGCCTCGCTGCCCAGGCGCCGGCGCTGCTTTGGCAGCCCGGGTGCCGGTGCTGACAAGCTCTTCCGCACGACGTCCCACGCCGTCCGTCATCGCCGGCCTCATCCTGGACTCCGCCGCCACCACTCCTCCATCGAGCGGCGTCCCCGACCTCGCGCGCGATCGGCTTGATCACCCGCTCGCCGCCGCGATCCGCCTCCTCTACGCCGCGTGACCGACCTGGCCGGTTGGTGACGCGCGCCTCCACAGGTCCCGTGAAGATCGTCCCGAGTACCGCGCGCCTCTCCGCCGATCGCGCATCGGGCTGCCGCTGCGTCGCCCCTCTTGCGCCTGCGGCTCCATTGCGGCTTCCTCGACACCGGCCAATCTGACTCGACATCGACCACGACATTCTTCACACGGCTACCTCGATACGGCTCCACCACACACGCTCTTGGCTACATCGACAACCGGCACAAAGGGCTACCGCCTGCTTGAGCAACCTCGTTGGTTTCCACTCCAGCCATGACTCTGTGATGCGTCGACCGTTACGACCGTGGGGGGGTGTCCGTCGGTTTGCCTTCGATTCTTCTCCGCCTCACCGTCTGTGTCGCCACTGCTAGGATCATGGGGGATGTTGAGTAACGTGATTGTATTAGGAAACATAGGTTAGACTAGGAAATATTCTGGCTTGCCTTGTACTCCAAGTAGATCATGTACTCCTATATATATGCCCACGAGGCTCAAGCAATACATCGACGACTATTCCACCAAATCCCTCTCTCCCTTCTAACAATGGATGACCGTCATGATTTCCTCCTCTGTGTCGTTGGGTAGAAGCCCGCCTCGCTCAATCTGATGGTACCCATGTGAACACTAGGGTCACATCTCGTCATCTCCCATCCGGCACCGCATCCAACCCTCCCACTCCGTACTCGGCGAGCCTTCCATCTCTTCGACCAATCCTGATTTGATATAGTGAAGCACCGGTGTTGCGCAAAAACAAGTAGGACTATGAGAGAAGGTGAATGGACCATATGCATAGATTGAATCATGGAGGGCAGTTGTCACGCCCAGTTCGACCAAATTAGTGTTTTGAAGTTTTAGAACATTCCTTGAATGAGCACAATGACAGGTGTGACATGCAGTGGCGAGCTCATTGTTCTTGGATTAACCATGTTTGGATGTCTTGTGATCAGTTGAACACCATGGCCATCGTGGGTGAGGATGGGGAGGCGGATAGGCATGACATGTGGGTTGACGTGTTGAAATAGATGACATGGATATGTTGGTAGTCTTGAGTCATGTTTATTGGGCTAGAGGCATTATAAACAATTTTCCTGCTGTAACGCATACGGGCATGGTTGATAGTGATCCACATGCATTCAAAGTTGACACTCTTTCAAAATAGTGGGATTATGATCAAATAAAGTCATGACCTCTTCAAGCCCACTTTTATCAAAAAATTCATAAGATTGATCATTCTCCAAAGTAGTGGGTTTACTATTACCTAGAGTTGACACTCTTCCAAACCCACTTTCAATATTATCTCAAACATATTCATCATGAGGGTTCAATAAATTTTCAAGATCATAAGAAGAATCACCCCAATCATGATCATTGCAATAAGTAGTGGACATATCAAAATTAGCATCCCCAAGCTTGGGGGTTTGCATATTATTAGCACAATTGACATTAATAGAATTTATAAAAACGGGCAGTCCATTCGCGAGCTCGCACAACTGTTGTACCTGTGCATCCCCAAACGGCGACGTAATTCTAGGACGGTGGTGGAAGGGCTGCTTGGGAACTCCTGGGCACATGACATCCAGGGAGTCCTCGGCCTCCACGAGATAGGCCAATACCTGATGATCTGGCAGAAGGTGTGTCATACCGTCCTATCGAGCGACCCAGACCGGCTGCTATGGAGGTGAACATCCAACGGCACCTACTCGGCGCAGTCTTGCTATGCGGTCACCTTCCACGGCTCCACACATTGCACCTCCTGGAAGCTAACTTGGAAAAGCTGGGCGCCACCACGAGTGAAATTTTTTCCACTGGTTGGTGAATCAAGATCACTGCTGGACGGCAGAAAGGCTCGCTCCTCGCAGACTGCAGCATCACCCCAGGTGCCTCCTCTGCGACCAAGCCACTGAAACAATTCAGCACACCTTCGAACTGTCGCCTTCGCCGCAAACATGTCATGCCATCCTATCCTGGCTGCGCCTGCCGATCCGTGCACCGACCAATGAGACCACTGTCATGGCATGGTAGCAGCAAGCAAACTCACATGCACCGGCAACGCATCGCAAGGCCATGTGCATCTACCGATGTACTGGGGTGATGCACAGTCTGTTGCAACAAAGAACAAACTACCAAGGAGCATATTTGTGTTGGTCCCAATTTTGTTATCTTTAGACACCTTTCCCTATGTGAGTGCAGCAAATCTAGTCCTGCTCAAACTCTACAGCCTTGTCCCCCAAAACAAAAGATCAGTTCGTTACAGATGTGCTTACTGCGTTTGTCATTGTTTTCCCTTTTCGACCAACGTAGGTGCTGGATAGCCAGTCTGTAAACTAGTACTTTCCCCACTTCCTTTCCTCCGTGAACCACGTCCTAGATTTATGCTATACTAATTTCCCCACTACTTTCCCCCATTCCTGTCCTCTTTGAACCACATCTTAGATTCATGCGATACAACTTTCCCCACTACTTCCCCCCTTCCTTTCCTTTTTGAACCACGTCCTAGATTCATGCTATACAACTTTTCCCACTACTTTCCCTCATTCCTTTCCTCTTTGAACCACGTCCTAGATTCATGGTATACAACTTTCCCCACTACTTTCCTGTTTGATCCAACACCTAGATTCGAGTGCAGAAGCGGAAAAAGCCCACATGCAGCTAGAGCAATGCATGTGGAATAAGTAAATTATACCTTAAGGTTCTTGGGGTGTGGTTCGGTGGGCGACCGGAGGCCGTTCGACCCACACTATGTACGGCGGCAAAGAAGAAGGGGTCGGAGGCCCTCCCGCGCCGCCGCTGGGTGAAAGTGAACAGCTGCGCCGGTAGTGGATTCCCTCCCTCGCTGACGGCGACAGCGTTAAGCCTCCTTCCCTTCCCGGCGGACGGCTCTTTGACCAGCAGTGAGGGGAGAGAGGGAGAGGCTAGTGAAGTCTTGTTTAGATCTGGAGAGGGTGAGAGAGTGTGGAGAGCAACTACAAGCAGACCAGCAGTGAGGGGAGAGAGAGAGGACAACGAAGTCTTGTTTAGATCTGGAGAGGGTGAGAGAGTGTGAAGAGAGCAACTTCTAGCGTTGAGGCTCCAAAGCGTTTATATATATCTTGGAGAGAGTGTGAAGAGTGCAAACCCTAGAAAACAAGCGCCCGAGGCTGCAGCTTATACGTGATGAGGTGATTATACGGTCACTACGAGATCGTATAGCTCAGATCCATCCATTTTGACCAGTCAAAGAATCCTCCCGCACGAATTATGCTCAAGTGTAGTTATCGAACCCGAGACCTCAAGTTTGATGAGCGAACAGGCTAACTTGACTACACAACCCTCCCATTATGTTCAACGGGAGGAAAATAACCTTTTATACATTCCTGCATTCGTGTGACAAGCATGCCGTGTTTTTTGTGTGTGTGGGAGTCATTGGGATTTAAATCATAATCGTGTCATGTGGCTTTGGTGGTAAGACTATCCACAATGGTGCAGAAATAATGCAGCCTTAGTCACCTTACCTCTCTCCACGTAGTACGTTGGGTCCCACCAGTCAGAGGGTGAAACAAACAAATTAATAAGAAAAATTAAAAGTGCCAGCAGTGTATCTTACCTCACACATCTCGCTACTGCTCGGGAACACTGTTCAATTGATCCCTATGTTCGCTCACGTACTATTTTAAGTGAATCCTTATTATAACATGAACACAATTTTGGGCACTTGTATTCGACCTAAGTCAGTGTTCCACCGTATCTCGTATGATTCCCTCCGTCTAGGTGTAATAAGTCACGTTAGAAGGTGCAGCGGGACCAAGGTGCAAGCAGATTGGAGGAGAAGGAGAAACTTGACCGGTCATTCCTCCAATCAAAGCCCTGATTTCTGTCTCTAAACGCAACAATTAATCCAAACAACTAAGAGATGACTCTTCTCTTCTTGTACGTACTCCATTTGTATCTCACTTCCTGTGGCTTCGCACTCGCACGATTTTCCTATTCTATGAAACTGTGTGTGTGTGTGTGTGTGCATGTTTGTGTTTAACAGCATGTGTGTGTTAGAGAGAGTGACAGATCGACCTACTCCTACAGAGAGATGGTGTGTAGTGTACGATTTTAGCCGCGAGAGTTGGTGCATCCTCTCGTTTCCGGGCGTCCATTGAGACAGTGCACAGCTGCCACGCCCGCTCCTGACCAGCCTGTCCCACCCAAAGCCCCTCCATCGCCCGCGGGCGCTTCCCGCCTAAAACGGTAAGCCGCTCCAAAGAATCGGTGCCGCATTCATGCCCGGGCAGAGCGGATGCGACCTCTCACTGGCGCTTGCGTTGAAGGGAGAAGCGAATTCAAGAGTGATGGTTGCTTCGCCCGTCCAACTTACTGCAGGGTCTATGTGATTTGACGGCTCATTGGTCATTATTACTGAGGTGGTAGGACTGCTGGATGTCCCACGCTTTCGGCGAAAGGAGGTACTACTAGATTAAAATTTTCTCCATTCTTACGGCGGAGGAGTGCAAGAGCAGTGAAAACACGCAGGCTCAGTGATTACATGGCCCACCTCACACTATCACCATATTTTCTGGAGACCATGCGACACCTAACTCTTTACATAGTACTACTTGTATAGTACGTATTGTAATTTATCAGCGAGATAGAACAATGCTATGAAGCTTCCAGCTTCTGTTACATGTATCTTGCGTCCAAGGTTGCCCGTTGCAACATTTCATCAAATACAAAGGAGACTAACATGCATGCTATTGCATCTCAATGATTGACATATCATAGCAAATATGTACTCCCTCCGTTCCAAAATAAGTGTCTCAACTTTATGCTACATACGGAGCAAAATGAGTGAATCTACACTCTAAAATACGTCTATATACATCAGTGTTTGGAGTAAGTACTAGTAGTTCATATTAAAATCTACTAAAGGACATATATATTCCAAACAGTATGATAATCTCTCTAACCAAGGTAGTAGGGACGAGGAGTAAGCGGAGGGAGTAGTAAAATTTTCTCCTCGTCCAGCGAGCTACCGCGCGCATGGGCGAGGGAGCGGGCGTAAGGTGTACAGTACTACTACTACTACTCATGCAGCCCCTAGCCATTGAAACAGAGACAGCTAAAGAAAAAAACGATCCATGCAGTCCCTAGCCCTTGAACCGTAAACCATAACCAGGCTTTAATTTGTCAGCAACGCCGGCGCTTCCTAAGAAATGAAGTTTGCAACCCTTTGACCATCGGATCATTTTGTGCAGTTTCACCAAAATCGAGATGAGCATCCCTGTGGCAAAGAAATTGAAGACGCGTGATGAGAATAAGATTATTGGGACTAGTTGTGAGACATAAACTCATCAGAAATACAGTACGTAGACGCCAGTAGAGGTATGTGCGGGGCAAAGAAGTAGAGAAATATCCACATGGAGTGATGTGGGCAGCTGAAGCAGTGGTGCAAGCCGGCTGTAAAGGGAGTTGTACCTAAGGGATGTCGGGACGTAGCTCAACCTAGAGGAGGGCGGCGGGAGGAGGCAACTACCCACGTCGCGGCAGTGAGCAATGGACGAGGCAACCTCACCAGCTTTGTGAGAGAGAATGGCGGGGACCCCTGATCGGGACGTGCCGACACTGGGTTTTCGCCGTCGGTGACGGCGACCGCATCTACACTAAGCATCCACCCCTTCCCCCGGCGGACGTGATCCGCTGGGATGTTAGAGATGCGGCCACAGTGGTTTTGTGCGAGAGAGTGTGAAAACTGAAGAGAGCAACCCAGCAAGGAACCATGTAGGCTCGTCCTGCCTATGTATATAGTGGAGCGGTTTCCTTTTATCTCCATATGAACCTATTTATATTGCGTACATGCCACTGAAGGAAAAAAACTTTATTTTATAAATGACGCGGCACCTACTACTCGTTCTCCTATAAACCTTGCGCTTGCCATCTCCAAACTATTAACCTTGCGATTGGCTCTTCGCCTCTTCGGGAAGTCGAGCAATAATGGTACCGCAGTATATATCGGTCTGGCTATGTGAGACCGAATGAATTGCTGCACGTCCACCACGTGGCGAGGGTCGAGGCGAGGAGAGTGCATTATTACGTCCTTTTCAATATGGACTACGTACGGAGCAAAATGAGTGAATCTAGACTCTAAAATACGTCTATATACATCAGTGTTTGGAGTATGTACTAGTAGTTCATATTGAAATCTGCTAAAGGACATATATTCCAAACAATATGATAATCTCTCTAACCAAGGTAGTAGGGACGAGGAGTAAACGGAGGGAGTACTAGTAAAATTTTCTCCTCGTCTCCGCGAGCCATCACAAGGCGTGGGCGAGGAGCGGCGTGGGCGTAGTAAGCAAGCTTCACCTCATCCTGCGAGCCACCGCGCCCGTGGGCAGGGGAGACGGCATACTAAGCAAGCTTCTCATCGTTCTACGAGTTGATGGGACACATCAAAAGTACTCCAGTGTATAGAGCCTTGCCTCTAAGGTAGGCCCCACATGGTTTGCCTCTTTTTAACATAACGCGTCAAGTCGCAATTTGTTTGTTCACCCATGGTAGAGGATCTTCCCTCCAACTGGTGGACAACCAGTACAAGTGTCGAGTTACCACGTGGGCTGCCTTTTCATACAAATGAGCTCCACCGTGTACCCACGCGGGTGTGGTTGGGAAAGAGATGGGAGTACGTGCGCGTCGTGCACCTCTTCTCTCCACAAGACGTCCCCCACCCTACGTTGGTGTGTGTGAGAGATACAAACCTAGACAAATGGCTTGTGCGTTCGTGAGTGTTTTTTGTTTTTTTTGGGAGGTTGACTTCGTGAATGTATTTGTGGGAATATGTGTCGATGACATCTCAAACAAAATTTTGCATGCAATGTGTGTGAAATGGAGGCCTATCCATATCATATATAGAGGGTAGGGCGACCCACGAGAAGAGAGGGAGGGGTCATAGATATCGATAGAGTCGAAGAGAGGATCAAGTGGGTGGGTGCGAGATCGATGAAGAGAGCCATCGAGATTGTGTGTGTGTGTGTGTGTGTGTGTGCAAGTCAAAGATATAGGGCGACTGACCTAGCTACCAGAACATCAGAGGGCACGGGTCAAGTTTGTGTGTGGCAGGGAGACATGACTAGAGCGCTCGATGTATCAGTGTGTGTGTGTGTGTGTGTGCGTGATAGATCTGTCGAGACACATCCATGGATGATGAAGGGGAACCATGTGTTTGGTAAGCAAAGCTAACTAGACCGGTAGATCAATTGTTGTTTGTCGGAGGAAGGGAGAGACATAACTAATGAGTTACATCGATCGACGCGTGGGGAAACTGAGTTATAAGGACCTAGCTAGCTATATGTATAGCGGGAGATCGGTCGGTGTACGTCCATTTGTTAGAGGCAAATAAGGCCCGATGAGACGGATAGACAGAGAGAATGGAGCGACGAGGTGGTGCGAGAGGCCCAGCTACTAGCTAGATAGGGGGAGGAGTGTGCGGTTGTGAGATCGATGAAAAGAGGGGCGAGAGTTTACACGTGAGTGTGACCGTATGAGAGACACGAGGCAAGGACACATAAAGGAGGAGATTGAAGGTGCGTGTGTATGTTGTAGGCGTACATCATTTGGAGAGGTTTATCGATGGGTGTGTGTCGGAAAGGAGTTGTGGAGACTGTGGGAGAACGACCTAAAGAAGAAGAAAAATGAATGTGTGTGATGGATAGAATGCTGAGGGAGGGGGAGGGCGAGGAGGGCGTGTGCATGCACGAGAGGAAGTTAGTGGTAGCTACAAAGGTTAGAGGATTGTGTGGGTGTAAGAGACTAACAAAGATCATAATTTGACATGAAAGTGGATTCATACATTTGAATAGGAGATCATAGTGCTTTAAACATATGCATGCATGAATATAGCGGTGATACGCGTGTTGTGGTTTTTCACATGTTATACCATAATGTGATAATGCATGGCGTTTGCAACTCACAGCTAAATGTCAAACAATCTAAACCATAGTATGCATCGAACAATCTCACATTTTATTTGAATTTGTGATAATGTGTGGCGTTTGCAGCTTACAACTAAATATCGAACAATCTAAACAATACTATATATCGAACATTCTCACATTTTATTTGAATTTGTGGTAATGTGTGGTGTTTGCAACTCACATCTAAATACGTGTAGGCGTAGGGGGCGGGGCACCACACATAATGTGATAAACACATTATACATATGAGACATGGTTTAGTTTGTGAAGATCTAGCTAGAGCTTGAAATGTACTATGATTTGAAATCAACATAAAGTGGATTCAAAAAATCGAGTTCGACTTCATATAGTACACATAGTTCATATGTAACTCGAGACTAATCATGTGGTGTGCTGTGAAGATAATACACAAACGATGGTTTAACTTGACAATAATGACGATTGTAGATCTTATTAAAACAGAGAAACGAATTCAAACGCTTTGACTTCACAACAATCATTATTGTAGATCTTATTCAAATATAGAAACAAATTCAAATTTAGTTAATATTGACCTTGATAGTATATACGATTGGAATGCACTAAAACGTTCATTTGAGTACTAGGTTGCATGCATTATACACGTAGCGAAATATTTTAATTGAACATAACATGAATTCAAAGTTTTGAATGACATTTGTAGTGCGAATTGATTTGGTACAGTACACGTTAGGCTTGTCCGGAAATTTCAACCCGCACCTTGTTAGCCCAAAATATTTAAGATATATCATTGTCTCGTTGTGCTCCAACAACTCCCTCCATCTCAACCCGCGCCTTGCTATTCCAAAATTACAACGCGCGCGAAAACTCCCACCTCCTGTGAAATCCCGACATGTGAAATGCCCGTGATACCCCTGAATCGAAAGAACCGCCTCAAATCGGTGGGGGTACTTTTGTAACTTACCCCACATTTCGGACAAGCGCGTCCCTAAGCCATGGTTCCCCACTCCCATCCCATCCGCCCACCCATTCGTACACCGAGGCCAGGAAAACCGCCAAGCCCCACACCTCCTCCGTCTCGCCACCCAGCAGAGCCTCTTCCCCGACGACATCGTCACAGCAACACCTCGACGTCCCTCATCCACCGTACCGGATGAGGATCCATCGTCGATCTGGTCGTCCCGCCGGTTCAGCCACCCCGTCCTCCACCTCCAAGGAGCTGCCCCGATGTTCCCCTCGTCTTTCGCACCACCTCCATTCCCACACCGCCATCTTCACCTACACCACGGAAAGAGCATCAGCATCACCGTTTCCTCGGATGAAGCTGCAGCCTAATCGGCGCCACCAAAGAGGTTGTACACTAATCGCCGCATTTTCTTCTTGATTCAATCTCACGGTGCTGCCGGCGCTCGGTCCTGAGCCGACACGGCGCGGCTCCATCCACCGCGGCGTCGCCGGCCACTTCCTCCATGGCGTTGCTCCCTCGGCGGCGACGTCCACATCAGTAGGAGCTATTGCTGCTTTAGCTCTCGCTTCATTCTTGCTCTGCTCTTGCTCTCGGTCCCCTGCCTGATGCTTTTTGCTCTTGCTTGCGATGCTGCTCTGATTTAGCTACACTTCAGTCGACTGAATCGACTTTTGGGTCAGTCGATTTTCAGGGGGGGCTCGCCGGAGTTAAGGAAGAACCAGCCGCAGCGGGGAGGGGGCTCGCCGGAGAAGTACCCCACTATCTATCTTAGGGTTCAGGGTGGGGGCGGTGGTCGCCGGCGGTGGTGGGGCAGTGGCGTGGGGATCGCCGGAGAAAAAGCTCGGCATGGGGGGTGTTGGGGATATTACCACTAGGCGTAAACCGGTCAGGACAGGCCGGGTTAGCTTCATCAGTAGTTGAGTATGTTAAAGCCCAAGTAGGCAGATGAGGGCTTAAGGCCCATAGCCGGTTTAAGGCCCAGAATGTAAACCGGCGCCGATGTAACTTGTATTGTAAGTTAGGAATAGCATAGACCGAGCCGGATACATCTATGAACCAGCGTCGGGACTCGTGAACCGACGGGCGCCACCCATGTATATAAGGGGACGACCCGGAGGCGGTTCAGGGACGACAGACAACAACTCGAGACTTAGGTGAAGCTTGTTTGCTCCCTAGTCACCGAAACCCCCATCAATTCCAATCACAACTAGACGTAGGCTTTTACCTTCATCGAAGGGGCCGAACTAGTATAAACTCTCTTGCGTCCTTGTGTCCGCTTTAACCCCTTCAAGCTAATCCGTAGCGATGGCTCCACGACTAAGTCCTTTCATGAGGACATCTGCCGTGACAAAACCACGACAGTTGGCACCCACCGTGGGGCTATCGCACGATGGTTTCAAGTTCTTGGAGGGCAACTTCGAAGGACTCAAGGGTTCTGTTGTGGGCGGATGACCAAGAGTCGTCGCGGCAAGCTCTACATCGACGATCATGCAGTGGGGCCCGAGGTCGGCTCGATTGAGTACAGTACCGGGTCCCCTTTGGTGGCATACACGTCTTCATCGGCAAGATCGGTGAACGGGCCCTGGCCGGACATCTGCACCGACCTCATCAAAACGGGCTCAGCGTAGGCGAGATCTGCCCAGATAAACCGGCCGTGAAGCATGCCTTCGTGGGAGTCATCCACGGAGGAGAATTTGAGGTGGATCGAATCTGGTAGCGAGACCGTCGTTTATTCCGCGACGTGTCCTCGACCGGAGAAACCAAATCATTGTATCGCCATTACAAGATGGCTGGATTGGGGCTGTTCCGATGGTGATGATATTCCGGACCCTCGATCTGCCCAACCGGTTGGGATATTCATGGCGGTGCACAGGCGGCGATCCACTCTTCGACCGCAGCAGACAATGTTCTCCGGGTCGGCCCGGGCGGCGGCAGGCAGAGGCCCTGTGCACCCGCCGGCTCAAGTTTTATCTGATCTGTTTGATGCATTGGTCGCGCTTATGGCGGAGGCTAACCCGGCGGATCAGGACACCCGCAACACAGAAATTGCAAAGGTGAGGGAACAGATCACTCAGGCCAAGGCCGACCTAGCAGCCGAGAACGACAGGATGGCCGCGGAGCGGGCCGCTTTGGATCTTGCAGCCTATAAGCTTATGCCGACCGTAACGCGTCGCATGAAGTCCCGAAAAGGAAGCATCGGTCTCGCCGCCTACGATTTTCGACGCCGGAACCTCTTTAACACCCTGTAAGGCAGGAACTAGTAACCCGCCGGTGATAAACCGGCGGGCGCCAAGCGGTGCGCCGGTTCAGCCTCGCCGATGGAGCCGCCTCGACGTATCAATTGCCATGCATCAGCCTGTCCAGACACCTCCAGGTCATTATTCTAATCCAATGGACAATCTTATCGTCGCCGCTTCACGGCTAGAGGCCATCCCAATTGAAGGTAATTCTCCGCAAGCGGTGGAGACGCACCGAGTCAAGGAACTTCTTCGAACAGCCTTGGTTCAGCAGGAAGCATATTCATATAGTCGTGACTGAATTCATTCCACCCCCCATCCAAGCTGGAGTTACAGCAGGCGGATGGATGAACCGGCCGTATCTAGTAATGCACAGAACCGTGAAGCGCCCTGTGGCAATAACCCAGCAGGTGATGCTCAGGAAGTGGTGGACCGGGCCCGAGCGCGCAGGGACGCCGAGTTAGCGGTGCAGCATGAGGCTCGTCAGCTCACGCCGGTTTGTCCAACCACCTCGATTGAGCCAGGAGTCACTTCTAGTTCTTTGGGAGTGCCTTGTCTTGTCCCCGCTTTACGCAATGTGCGCTTGCCCAAGGATTTCAAGGGCCCGCGCAAGGTGCCAAATTACACAGCCGATTTGTCTCCGGAAACATGGGTAGAGAGCTATGAGATGGCAATGGAGATGCTTGACGTAGATGAAGCGGCGTGTGCAAATTATTTCACCGTGATGCTTGAAGGGACAGCCTGTATTTGGTTAAAGAGCTTACCGGCCAATTCTATCAGTTCATGGGCCCAGTTGCGAGCCCGGTTTATCCAGAATTTCAAGTATTGTTAAAGAGCTTACCGGAAAACACGGGACGAAGGAGTCGCCAGCCAACCACCTTTGGAAGGATTGTTATATTATGCAGGAGTTCAAGAATTCTAATGTTTTCCGGTACGATCACGGATCAGGTGGTGGCTCAGGATCCGGATTCCATGGGCCGGGTCATGGTGGAGGAAATGTCGGTTCAGGCTTCAATGGAGATCAGGGTGGACATAACCATCAAATAATCAGAATAGCCAGGGTGGTTACAACCAGCAGCAGCAGTCGGGTTATCAGAGCAATCCAAAGCAGTTGAATAGCGGGCAATATCATGTATTCACCACTAGCTTGGATAAACGAGACCAGAAGCTTCACAAGCGGCGGTGAATTCATTGAACCGCCATGCCTCATTATTTACGCTGGTCCGAACAACCAATCATATGGAGCAGAGAGGATCACCCTCCCCGGGTTGACAATCCGGGTCAGCTAGCGTTGGTGGTGGCACCTCGGGTGGGAGGTTATAAGTTCACCAAGGTGCTCATGGATGGAGGAAGCAGCATTAATATCTTATACTATGAGACCTTCCACCGTATGGGGCTAACAGACAAGAATCTTAAACCGTCAATACGGTATTCCATGGTGTGGTACCTGGTAAGTCAGCATATCCCGTTGGCAAGATAGCTCTGGAGGTGGCCTTTGGAGATGATCATGATTCCAGGTCAGAAATATTGATTTTTGAGGTGGTGAAGATCCGAAGCCCATACCACGCTTTATTTGGGCGGCCGGCTTATGCCAAATTTATGGCACGACCCTGTTATATTTATCTGCAGCTCAAGATGCCAGGTCACAAGGGGACCATAACCGTTCATGGAAGTTGCAAGATTGCCTTGGAGTGTGAAGAAGGTGATGCGGCCTATGCGGAGTCGGTTTGTGCCACGGAAGAGTTGAAGTACTACAAGGATAATGTTGATCCGGCGGACATGACTCCGTTGAAGAAGCCAACCACAGAGCATGATCCGGCTCTAAAGTTCAAATCGGCGGCTGAGACTAAGCTTGTTGACTTCGTACCTGGCGATTCGTCCAAGCAGTTTAGTATCAGCACCAACTTGGATCTGAAATAGGAAAGTGCGCTCATCGAGTTCATCCGTGAGAATCGGGACATTTTTGCATGGAAGCCTTCTGACATGCCAGGTGTACCGAGGGAACTCGCTGAGCACACTCTTAATGTTGATCCTAAGTACAAACTGGTGAAGCAGTTTCTCCGCCGGTTCAACGAAGAAAGGCGCAAAGCTATTGGAGAGGAGGTGGCCAGGCTCTTAGCGGCTGGCTTCATTGTTGAAGTGTTCCATCCTGAATGGCTGGCTAATCCTGTGCTGGCCCTTAAGAAAAACGGCACCTCGCGCATGTGTGTGGATTACACAGATCTTAACAAGGCTTGTCCAGCAGATCCTTTTGCCCTCCCCCGCATCGATCAGATTATTGATGCTACGGCGGGTTGTGAGAGTTTAAGTTTTCTGGATGCGTATTCTGGTAATCATCAGATCAAAATGGCAGTTAAGGACCAGGAGAAGACGGCGTTCATAACTCCCTTTGGAGCCTTCTGCTATGTATCTATGCCCTTTGGGCTCAAGAGTGCCCAGGTAACTTATCAACGGTGTGTACAGAATTGCCTTCATAAGCAGATCGGCCGTAATGTGCATGCCTATGTGGATGATATAGTGGTTAAGTCAAGGGAGAAGGAGACTCTGGTTGATGATTTGAAGGAAACCTTTGATAACCTACGGACATACAAGATGATGCTCAACCCGCCAAGTGTGTTTTTGGTGTACCGCGAGCAAGTTATTGGGTTTTCTAGTGTCCAACAGGGAATTGAGGCTAATCCGGAGAAGATCACAGCTATCACCTCCACAGCTAAACCAAAATGTATCAATGATGTCCAGCGCTTGGCAGGCCGGATTGCTGCGTTGAGCCGGTTTATCAGCCGCCTCGGTGAGAAGGCGATCCCTTTGTATCAGATGCTGAAGAAAGCAGATCCCTTTGTATGGAGTCCGGCCGCTGATAAAACATTGGAGGACTTAAAGCGGCAGCTAGCCAATCCACCTGTTCTTGCTGCTCCGATTGACAAAGAGCCATTGCTACTATATGTGGCAGCTAATGCTCGTGCAGTCAGCGTACCTATTGTGGTGGAGCGCAAGGAGGCAGGCAAGGAATATCCGGTTCAGCGTCCGGTTTACTATATCAGCGAGGTGCTTATCGAGTCCAAGCAAAGATACTCGCATTGGCAGAAGCTGGTGTATGGAGTTTTCATGGCAAGCCGGAAGCTTAAGCAATACTTCCAGGGACATCCCATCACAATGGTCAGCTCTGCTCCTTTGGGAGATATAATTCAGAACAGGGAGGCAACTGGCCGGATTGCCAAGTGGGCTATAGAGCTTGAGCCGCACGGTTTGAAATACGTGCCTCGGACGGCGATCAAGTCTCAAGCACTTGTGGATTTCATCAATGACTGGACGGAGCTATAAGCACCTAAAGAAAAGCCGGATCACACCTATTGGACTATTCATTTTGATGGGTCCAGGCAATTGGAGGGCTCGGGGGCTGGAGTCGTATTAACTTCCCCACGAGGTGATAAGTTCTGTTACGTTCTCCGCTTAATGTTCCCTTGTACTAACAATGCAGCTGAGTACGAAGCTTTACTCCATGGTCTCCGTGTTGGGGAACGTAGCAGAAATTCAAAATTTTCCTACGTGTCACCAAGATCTATCTATGGAGAAACCAGCAACGAGGGGAAGGAGAGTGCATCTACATACCCTTGTAGATCGCTAAGCGGAAGCGTTCATGAGAACGGGGTTGAAGGAGTCGTACTGTCGTGATTCAAATCACCGGAGATCCTAGTGCCGAACGGACGGCACCTCCGCGTTCAACACACGTACAGCCCGGTGGCGTCTCCCATGCCTTGATCCAGCAAGGAGAGAGGGAGAGGTTGAGGAAGACTCCATCCAACAGCAGCACAACGGGCGTGGTGGTGGTGGAGGAGCGTGGCAATCCTGCAGGGCTTCGCCAAGCACCCTACGGAGAGGAGGAGGTGTCACGGGAGGGAGGGAGGCGCCAGGCTCATGTGTGGATGCCCTCCTCCCCTCCACTATATATAGGGGCAAGGGAGAGGGAGGCGCAGCCTTGCCCCTTCCTCCAAGGAAGGGGTGCGGCCAAGAGGGGAGGAGTCCATCCTCCCAAGGCACCCCTGAGGTGCCTTCCCCTTGAGGACTCTTCCCTCCCCAAGTTTCCTTGGCGCATGGGCCTCTTGGGGCTGGTGCCCTTGGCCCATATAGGCCAAGGCGCACCCCCAGCCCATGTGGCCCCAGGCAGGTGGACCCCAGTGGACCCCCGGACCCCTTCAGCACTCCGGTACAATACCGATAAAGTGCGAAACTTTTCCGGCGACCAAAATAGGACTTCCCATATATAAATCTTTACCTCCGGACCATTCCGGAACTCCTCGTGACGTCCGGGATCTCATCCGGGACTTCTAACGTAACCACATACAAACTTCCTTTATAACCCTAGCGTCACCGAACCTTAAGTGTGTAGACCCTACGGGTTCGGGAGACATGTAGACATGACCGAGACGTTCTCTGGTCAATAACCAACAGCGGGATCTGGATACCCATGTTGGCTCCCACATGTTCCACGATGATCTCATCGGATGAACCACGATGTCAAGGACTCAATCGATCCCGTATACAATTCCCTCTGTCTAGCGGTATTGTACTTGCCCGAGATTCGATCGTCGGTATCCCGATACCTTGTTCAATCTCGTTTCCGGCAAGTCTCTTTACTCGTTCCGTAACACATCATCCCGTGATCAACCCCTTGGTCACATTGTGCACATTATGATGATGTCCTACCGAGTGGGCCCAGAGATACCTCTCCGTTAACCGGAGTGACAAATCCCAGTCTCGATTCGTGCCAACCCAATAGACACTTTCGGAGATACCTGTAGTGCACCTTTATAGTCACCCAGATTACGTTGTGGACGTTTGGTACACCCAAAGCATTCCTACGGTATCCGGAGTTGCACAATCTCATGGTCTAAGGAAATGATACTTGACATTAGAAAAGCTTTAGCATACGAACTACGATCTTTGTGCTAGGCTTAGGATTGGGTCTTGTCCATCACATCATTCTACTAATGATGTGATCCCGTTATCAATGACATCCAATGTCCATGGTTAGGAAACCGTAACCATCTATTGATCAACGAGCTAGCCAATAGAGGCTTGCTAGGGACATGGTGTTGTCTATGTATCCACACATGTATTTGAGTTTCCTATCAATACAATTATAGCATGGATAATAAACGATTATCATGAACAAGGAAATATAATAATAACTAATTTATTATTGCCTCTAGGGCATATTTCCAACACTCCGGATGGCTAAGGAGATGAATCTCAGCCGAGTTAAGTGCTTCGGTGACTCGGACCTGGTGGCCCAACAAGTGTCTGGTACTTGGGATTCTAAGGACCCGCTCATGGCAGAATACCATCGTGAGGTGGATATTATTGCAGGCCACTTCAAGGGATATCAGGTGGATCACGTGGACAGACGGAAGAACGAAGCGGTGGACGCTTTAAGCCGGCTGGGCTCTCAACGTAAACCGGTCCCGCCTAATGTCTTCTTAGATGTCCTGCATAACCCGTCGGTCAAGCTCCTTGGCGAAGAGGATTTGGCTATTCCTGATCCGGAGGCTCAGTTGGTGGAGGCTCTGCATGTCATTCCGGATTGGACGGTTCCTTATCTTGTGTACATGAACCGGGGCGAGTTACCAGAGGATGAGACGCCGCCGTAGATAATCCGCGATCCAAGTCCATGACTATATTGTCCATGGCGAAGTTGCATCATTCTGATTAATGTCGGGGAGCATTTCAACGTTGCGTGTCGCCGGAGGAAGGCTATGAAATCTTGCGTGAAATCCACGAAGGAGATTGTGGTCACCACGCCGGTTCAAAATCTCTGGTGGCTAAGGCGTTTCGTCACGGTTTCTATTGGTTGACTGCTCATGCTAATGCGAAGGACCTGGTTAGGCGATGTGACGGCTGTCAGAAGTTCTCAAGATGCGCTCATGTGCCGGCTCAAGAATTGAGGATGATCCCAATTACTTGGCCGTTTGCGACTTGGGGGCTGGATATGGTGGGGCCTTTCAAACGGTCCAAGGACAAGAAGACCCACCTTTTGGTAGCAGTTGACAAGTTTACAAAGTGGGTGGAAGCGGAGCCCGTCAGCAAGTGTAATGCAGCCACGGCGGTTCAATTCATTAAAAAGGTGATTTTCCGGTTTGGCTTTCCACGGTATCATTCTGCGATAATGGTACCAATCATCTAAGGGTGCTATGAAGGAGTTACGTGAACGTGAGCACATCCGGCTTGACGTTTCATCGCTGGCTCACCCACGGTCCAATGGCCAGCGAGAGAGCTAACCAAGAGATCTTACGAGGCATCAAACCCCGGCTTACGGTTCCTTTGCAGCGGACGCCGGGTTGTTGGGTTGAGGAGTTACCATCTGTATTATGGAGCATCAATACTACACCCGACAGATCGACAGGATACACACCATTCTTCATGGTCTACGGAGCGGACGCGGTTCTCCCCAGTGATATCCGTCATGATTCACCTCGTGTAGCAGCTTATGTTGAAGCGGACAACGAGGTAGCACGGCAAGACGCTTTGGACCTGTTGGATGAGGAGCGTGACATTGCAGTTGCCCGTTCGGCGATCTACCAGCAGGATCTTCATCGCTATCACAGTCGCCGAGTTAGAACCAGAACCTTTCAAGAAGGAGATTTGGTGCTCCGGCTCATCCAAGACCAGATCGATATGCACAAGCTATCCCCACCTTGGGAGGGACCTTTCGTGGTCGCACAGAATCTGCACAACGGGTCGTACTATCTGATTGATATTCGAGAGCATAAAGACTCACGTACATCAGAGGAGGAGACCAACAGGCCGTGGAACATAGATCATCTTTGGCCCTACTTTACTTGAGCCATAGGCTCTACTTATGTACATATTATGACAATTTATATATTATGATCAATACAATAAACCGGAGCCTTAGCTAAAGCGGGGTCTCTGTTATTTTAAAGCGGAGTGGTTACACGGAGTTTTTATCTTAAAGCGGTCTCCGGTTTACCCCTTGAGTTAGCTTTTTAACAAAGCTTTATATCATGTCACTTGGGGGCTTGGTCGTGTCCGAACCAATGCAACACCTTTTGATAGGCGAAAGCCATGGAATCACTTGGGGACTTGGTCACGTCTGAACCAGTCACGCCTATTGATCGGCCTAAGGCCACAGAATCACTTGGGGGCTTTGGTCGAACCCGAACCATCGCTACACCTCTTGATCGGCGTAATGCCACTGCATCATTGGGGGACCTGGCTGGCATGAACCATAGCTACGCCTATCGGGGGCTTGGTCGTGTCCGACCATGGTAATGCCACTTGATCGGCTCAAACAGCCTCTTTTCGCAAAAGAATTTTGTCTTTGCCTTTGCTTGAAATTCGTTTCTCTTTTTGCATATTTCTCTTATAGTGTTCTTAAACCGACAATATTAAACCGATTCGACAGTCAGTTGATGGAACACGGTTTGTTTTTCATCCGGAGACACTTTGCCCGGTTTGATTTTTGATAAACATCCTATTATGGAGTAACACCGGTGTTCATCAGAACCGGAGCAGTTTACCTGATAAACCGACCCTATATACACAGGAGCTATTTTCTCCTCCAGCAGAGCGGGTTTCTTACAACTCCGCTTCAAGATTGGCACAGCCAACTTCATGCCCTATGATGGCAGGTATCATACATTCCTATATTTTATCATGTGTTTAATCTAAGGTATTATCTCTGATTTCACATACATAGATATGATGACCCGCCTGGTTATACAACCACAATGGCGTTTTAAGCTTTTTTGCTATAGGCAACAGTTTAGCATTGGTGATTCAACGGAAGCATAAGTTGCAATAAATATGCACGAAGGCATATCAATACAAAGTGTGGCAGCTAGTCTATTACAAGGCAGCACGGTGCCCAGATAAGATAATAGTTTTTCTGCATAACATAAGGAAGCAGTAATGTAAACCGGCCTCCGGTTCATGCTTGGTCGCCACTTGGCACGATGGTTGCGGGTCATCTGCGCCGCTTCAACTTCGATTCCCTACCCGGTAATTTGTAAATCAACAGTTATCCAATCGATTCCCATTAATGCTTGGAATACACTTCGTCATTGATCAAGAACGACGGTTCAATATCGTGAGCGTAAGTATGCTTACGAATTGGAGGTATAAGGTTCTCCGCTTCAGAATCGGTGCGCACTCGCTTATTTTCACCATCATATTGGGCTTGATAGTGAGACAGATTTGCCTCTTCAGCCAATTGACAAGCCAAAGGCGCACTTCCCGGTTATAGCTCGGAGATCTTCTTTGCTGAATTACATCCCGTCTTCCTTCAAGCTTGGGAAGCCACAGGCGCTTCAACAGGATCAAAATCCGGCACCCACGCTTTGGCCCGGATTAAAGGCGTTTATGGCACCGGTTCTAGCAGCAGATTTCTTTAACTCGTCAACCCGGGCAGGAAGCATTGACAACCTTTTAATGGTGTCCTGGATCAAGGTCGGTGCCGGGTTGTTATGAGAAGCAGTGCTGATGATCCGCTGCGCACCAGTATAGAGTTGCTCTATCAATGTATAAGAGGCTTTCAATTTCTTCCGCACATCTGATCCCAAGTGGCCAATACGTGTCCATGTATCATTCAAAGGGTTAATAAACCGGCAATTACATAAGAAGGCCTCATTACGTCAGAAATCAAAAAGGCTTACCAAAGACAGCAGCGGTCATGGCATGCACTTGCCGCTTTACACTGGTCAGTTCATCAACCACCGGTTTAAGGGCAGCCTCAGCATTCTCTGCCCGTTGAGTTAAAGCAGCCTTTTCAGTGGCCCAATCTGCCCGCTCCTTGTTGAAACCCTCTTTAAGCTTTTCCATGACGCTTAAAGCGCTGGTTAATTCATTCTTTGCTTTGGAGGTTCGACTTCTTTGTCGATTTCGTGTTTTCTTGAAGATCAGTGATTTGATTTTCTTTCTTGCTCAGATCAGCCTACATACAGATAATCATTTGGTAAAGATTAAGGAGCAGAGTTGAAGTACCAACCATGTAACAAGTTATGCTCTTGGTACTTGGGGGCTAATGCATATTTGCTTTTCATCCTACAATTTCTATATAAAGTCCCAAGCTCAATACGAGTATTTAGTTTGGCACTTGGGGGCTAATGCCTATTTGCTCATCCTTGAGGGATCTGGATTTCTTATGGTATAAAAGTCCCGGTTTAACTACATTAAGTTGAACTGCCCTTGAGGGCTACTTTCCCAAAAGTACACCTTTGCTCAGATTATATTAGGAAGTCCGGTTTAAGTTCACATCTTAAAACCGTCACTTGGGGCTATTAGAGTTGTGATTGAAATATACAAGCGAGAGTCATATGGAATTTACCTCGTATTTGTCCTTCAAAGATATTTACCAGACCGGCTTCATAATCACGGCTGGTATATAACCGATTCAGATAACCGGAATGAAGATCTTGGGGATTCAAAGCGGCATAAGTAGCTAAATCGCATTCCATTTGCCTTTACCAAACGCAGTAAATTCATCCTTTGCAGTGTGCTTGGACAAGGCGACATGATTACCTGGCTCGGAATGGCCAAAGCCAGTAATAACAACATCATCATCCTTGACTTCGCCGGTTCGCACTAGGGTCGCCGGTTTATCCGTATGCTTTGGTGGACTCGATGTTTTGTCAGTTTGAGCAGGACTCGTGGGTTGATTTGAAGGGCCGGTGACATCAACATGTGCCTCTTCAACAGTAACATCATGATCTTGCAATGGTGGGTCGTTCAGCATATCATCCTAGATGTGCTCTTAGGGATTTGGTATTTTGGTCGGTTCAGGAGCGTCGTCTTCTTCTGCCGCTTTGTCCAGATGAGCTTTCTTGCTTGGCCTAGGTTTGGCCCTGAAAGGAAAAAGGCGGATCAGTCCAGTAAACATTGAAAGTGGTATATCAAACAGCATTATCAGAAATATGGCTCATCCAAGCACTGTCTTGAGTGGTGGGAGTTGGGTGGCTGACGACTCACCGGAGGAAGAATGAGAAGTAACCTGATAATCGGAGTCAGAAGGATTAAGAGGTTGAAGAACGCAACCCGCTTTAGGATAAGCATTGACGAAATAGTTAGAGACCTCTGAACGGTTTCCGAACCGGACTCTTCGGTAAACCGGCGGAGGTAACTACTGGCATTTGTCTTGGGTTGCGAGACGAGCTTCATGCTGTTGTGTCTTCATAAGAAAGTTTCGGTCCAAATAAGCAAGAGGATGAGAAAATTTAACTTTCCGGTTTGCCCGATGGATTTTTACTGAAGGTAAAGGGTTTGAATCGGAAGAAAGAGCAATTACCTCTACAACATCAACATGACTGACTTCAGCATCATCCTGGCAATAATCATTATCAATAAGGCGTGTGAAAAATAAACCAAGTGAGTCAAGTTCTACCTCAAGATCTGGATTACCCACATCATCGTCAGCTGGTGGATCGGAGGAGGCAGTGGTTTTCTTTCTATTGGATGGTTTCTTCACAACTCTGGTCTTGGGCCGGGTTATTTTCTCCGGTTTCTCTTGTGGAGGCTTCTTGCTCCAGAATGGATCATCACCCTGTTTGAAAGATGTTAATATCAACAAAGGGTACTTAAACATAGTCAGATTTCATAAATGCATAAGATATGAGTCTTACGGCTGGCGGTTTGTTAATGGCGTAAAAGGGAGGCTGGTTTGGGCGCAAGGCGACTTCCGGTTCATTTAACATCCTCTTAACAGCCTCGATAACTTCATCGTCTGTCAATTTGGATCTCAATATGTCGTGAAGGGTCTTTCACATCTTACGTGTATTTGCACATCAAACTGGCCTTGAGCTTAAGGCGATATACTCCAAGATATCCAGCGGTGAGCAAGGTCAACTCCTCACAACCCGTTGGCCATGAAGGCCGGAGCTTGGATAGTTGAGGGGCATATTTGCTTCTTTCCTTAGCAGTCAGTCTTTGAGGGAAGGGATGTGTGTTGCTTAGCCGCTCCGGACGGTAACCCAGTAAAGGATTTTCTCCGTCAGGAGAGGTATCTTTGCAGTAAAACCATGTTGAATTCCATTCTTTGGGATGGCTGTGCAGTTTGGGGTGAGGGTAAGTGACCTCTTTCCGCTTTTGAATCGCCATACCACCTAACTCGGTGTTGGGACCGTCAGTAAATTCGGTGCGGCGGTTTAGATGGAAGCAATCTCTGAATAATTCAACTATGGGCTCCTCTTGAAAGAATACCTCACAGAGCACTTGAAAGTGATAGATGTTGGTTACGGAGTTGGGGCCAATATCGTGTGGACGCAGTTGGAAGTTGGCCAAGACATCCCGATAAAACTTTGAATCGGGCGGACTGAAGCCCCGGGCTAAATGGTCAGCAAAAACAACAACATCTCCATCCTTGGGTTCTGGAGGACTCTCCGGGCCAGGGACCCTCCAGTGAATGACGTCTTTTTTGCCTAAAGCGCCGGTGCTGACTAAGTTATCCAGTTGAGTTTCAGTCACCCGAGAAGGGACCCAGTTACACTCGTACACTTGCTTGGCCATGGTGCAATCTGCAAAGCAGTAATACCGGTTCAAGAATATGTTAGAAGGCTATACATTGATACATTCATTGTTAAACCGGAAGAAGTTGCTTATAAACCGGAGTTCTGCAAGGTGGCAATACATAGCTGGGAAATCCTGGCGGTTCAACAAGGGGACTAATGGTATATGCCGAGTTGTCAATTTTTCTACAAAGTTAAACCGCCTGGTCTGAAACATTGAAGAATCAAGAGTGGATGTGCGAAAACAGGTTTCACAAAAGTATTCCGTAGTTTTGGATCTGGAGCATTTTCAGAAACGGAGCGGTACCAAATCAATGAGCAAGGATGCAGGGAGATCTATGGCCTTGAGATGCGCAAGTGACAACGGATGCTAAAAATTACCGCTATGCAGAACAAGGATTCACAGACTTGACTAAGAGTTATCATATGAACAAGAAGCAAGCGATGAACGCTGAAGAACATGGAAACCCTAGAACAGATCTATGGTGAAAAGATAGAAGACTTACCAAAGCTGAGGAAGAAACGGAAGACCGCCGCGATGCTCTGGTATACTCAGGGTGATGCAGCAGCCAAGGTTGGTGCAGAAGTTGACGGCGGCGGTGGAGCTCCGAAGCTGGGCGGCGCGAGGAAGACGAAGCAGAGGGGCATGAAGGGGAAAAAAGAAATGACCCTTCGGTCTTATTTATAAAGCAAGGGACATGTGTCAGGCGCAAAAATCAAGGGGCCGCGAGTTTCCAAACGGAGCTGTCGCCTCGATTGTCGCAGATATATTAAACCAAAAAAGGTATTGTGGATAACTTTATAACAGGTGACGTCACGCTGGTTTACGACAACCAGAGAAGATGACATCATGGTGGTTCACCCAATTACACAAAGATGCTGAAGATGAATTTTTTTGCTGAGGATTGACATGAACCTGTTCAAATCAATCTGGGGCCTAATGTTGGGGATATTACCACTAGGAGTAAACCAGCCAGGACAGGCCGGTTTAGCTTCATCAGTAGTTGAGTATGTTAAAGCCCAAGTAGGCAGATGAGGGCTTAAGGCCCATAGCCGGTTTAAGGCCTGTAGCCGTAAACCGGCGTCAGTATGTAACTTGTATTGTAAGTTAGGAATAGCAGAGACCGAGCCGGATACATCTATGAACCGGCGTCGGGACTCCGTGAACCGACGGGCGCCACCCATGTATATAAGGGGACGACCCGGAGGCGGTTCAGGGACGACAGACAACAACTCGAGACTTAGGTGAAGCTTGTTTGCTCCCAAGTCATCAAAACCCCCATCAATTCCAATCACAACTAGACGTAGGCTTTTACCTTCATCGAAGGGGCCGAACTAGTATAAACTCTCTTGCGTCCTTGTGTCCGCTTTAACCCCTTCAAGCTAACCCGTAGCGATGGCTCCACGACTAAGTCCTTTCATGAGGACATCTGCCGTGACAAAACCACGACAGGGGGACTAGAGGGATGGCCGGGGCGGCGGCGGACCGGCAGTGGGGAGTGTTTTCGGGGCGGGCGGGGCGGCTGTTTGGCCGGTGGTGGCTGGCGGCTCAGGGGGGTGGAGGTTGAAGATGAACTGCAGGCCCTTGGTTTCGTATCCAATAGCTGCAAAATTGACTGACCAGAGATGAAAAAGTCAGTCAACTGATGTGCCTCACCTCTAGTGCGTTCAGTTTCGATAGTAAAATTCAGTTTCGACAGCAAAATTCAGTTTCGACAGTTAAGTTCAGTTTCGACAATTGAATTCAGTTTCGACAGTTAAGTTCAGAGATGACCAGCTGATGTATACATCTAGAACTTTGTGGTTATGTATTTTACGTCATCTATTGGAGATGCTATTAGAATTCCACTCAGGTTAACATTGTCTCTCTTGTCCTGCTTCAGCCTCGGCGTCGTACAACTCACCGGAGCTGCTCCGACGACGAAACCCTCCATCACAGCTGTAACATCCCAAAATTCTAAATTTTGGAATGTTATATTAAATAGATAACTATGATTGTTGTCTGATTGTTTGTCTGATTGATTTAGTGAAATTTAGTGGAATTTGAAAACTTTTGAAAGTTGAATGAGAGGGAATGAAATGACTTTCCCAAACTTTCCCCTTTTGCCTTTTGGATCCCAATGAGCTCAAGTTCATTGCAACAGCAAACCCTAGAGTGAAGTTGACATGACTTCATCCATGTTGAAATGAAAAGGGTTTTGGAAATAGATTTGAATTCCATTTGGGAATATTTCAAATTCAAAGCTTTATGCAACTCAATGATTTTCATGAGGGAAGATAAAATGACTTCTTCAATTATATGAAATATGAGTTGGAAGTTAAAAAGTATCAAGTTGAAAGTCATTTGAAAGTGCCTTGAAACCCTCTTTCAAATTTTGAGTTTTGAATTTGAATTCAAAACTTTGGCAAGTGGGAAACATTTCAAAAAAACTAAACCTGATAAATACTTGATCAAAAGTATGAGAGGAGCAAACATGACACTCCAAAATATCGGAGGAAACATGCCAAAAGTTTTGGATTCAAATCTGAATTTTATTTGAATTTGAAAAAATGGATTTTTATAAAGTTTGGATTTTGCCTTGGGAAAAATGTTCAAATGATAGGAATATTCCCTGATCATTTTGGTATATATATACCCTATATAAAATATTTATAGTTATTGTTTTAATTCTGTTTTTGTTTTATTTAAAAAATAAATTTTAAAAAGAAAAAAACCCTCCCAGCGCCATTTAGGCCACCCCAGCCGGCCAGTGCCATGACCACCACTGCCCGACCAGTGACCCACCGCCAACTGCCAGCCCACCCGACCGCCTCACTCCCCCTCGCCCGAAAACGCTCCGCTTCGGCCACCCGCTCGCTCCTCACCCCTCTCTCTCTCATCGACCATGAGGCCCACCCCATCTTCTTCCTCGCCACGCCTCGCCAGACCGCTGAGATCGCCGGATCCCGAAGGATCCGGATTACGATCCGCCCGATCGCCTGGCTAGCCGAGGCCACAGCTATAAAGCCCCCGCCCGCACCCCATTCCCCTAGCCCTCATGAGCCCCTCTCCCTCCCGTTCAAGCTCACTGAGACCCGAGGCTCCGCCCGCCAAAGTCGCCGCCACGTCGCCACCCTAGACCACCCGGCCTCCCCGACCCCACCAAACCCTCCCTAAGCTCCCCACCCCTTGCAGCCACTCAAGCCAGGCTCCCCGACCGGAACCCTCGGCGCCTCTCACCGCCCGCCCGCCCGCCGTCGGGCCTTGATGAAATCACCGGAGTCCCCTTCCCCGTCCGATCTCGGATCGACGGCCCGATTAGAACCGAAGGGGTATCTTTTTTAAAGAAACCGGCCCGGTTCTTTCCGGTTTATTATTTTAGTTAGGTTTTTATTTAGCCCGGTCCGTTTAGTTTAACCCGAGGCCCGTTTAGACTATTTGACGCTCAGGGCACAGTATAGGCCCATTAGGCCTTTTTCTTTTTATTTTGATTTTCTGTTTTAGCAGAATAGTTCTTGTTTTGAAAAATTGATATCTTTTATTCTGTTTAATATTTTTAGATGATTCTTTTTTTGTTGGTTTGAAAATTTTATGTAGTTTCTGTAGAATATATATTTAGCTATGTAAAAATTAATTAAAATTGCTTTAATTTAGTTTTAGTCAGAATAGTAAATCTGATATAACTTGAGTTAGAAAAATTATTTTTGGATGATTATTTTTGTCCCAACTTTATTTTGACATTGCCAAACCATAGAAATTAATTTGGGTATTTTAGGATAAATAAATAATTAGTTTTAAGCAGAATCTTGTTAATCCTAATTAATTAGCTAGCTACTGTTTTCCTATTAATTTAATTAGTAAATAAATTTATTTTTAACATGTGATTGATTATTCAAGGATAGTTTCTGTCACTTTATAGGATGAACTTTTATTTATAATAAATAAAAGTTTTATTTTATTTTCCTTAATAGAAATTGAATTAGGCCTAATAGGAGTTTCATATTAGATTTTAAATTAATTCTTTTTGCTCCTAGTTGCTTAATGTATCCTTCTCTGTTAAGTTAACATAAAACCATGATTAGGTTATGTTAGAAATTTTTGTTCTATACATCTATTCTTGTTGTTATTTGAAGTAGGAAAACTTTGAGTTGTTTTTCTTTAAGTTTTCCCTTTGGGTTTTGCTTTGTTGGTTTTGGTGTGTTACTTTGTTATGTTATTGTGCTAAGTGATGTTATGCTATGTGCTTATTATAGTTATTGTTTGCCTCGGTAGATTTTCCGGAGTGCGAAGATTGCTACTACGAAACCCTAGTTTTCGAAGATCGTCAACGATGCAAGTTCACTTTGACCATGCTTTCATACCTATATTTTATTGCATTTAGTGACATCTTTGCAACCACCCCTCGGTAGTGATATTGAAATCCTTGTAGTTGAGTAGTATGCATGAGGTAGGAACCCATCACCCTGTTACCAAGCCCGGACGATATTTTATTTTGATGCTACGCTATAGTAGACGGGTTTGGTATGAGTGCACGAGAGTGGTGTGAAGAAGGAGGATTCTACGTCAATGACGACAACTCCATGATGGAATCTGCAAGGACTGCATCTTCAAGACCTCAAGACTTCAAGACTCGAGACAGAATTCAATACACACTCTTGGGTGAAGGACGGTTGACGGGCACCTGGAGAACCCAGTGGTTGGCGGGATGCATGGAGAAGCGCCATGACATCTTGCGGAAAGCTTCACCCAGACTCAAAGAGACGGAAGAATACTTCATGCCCGGAAGCTTACTGTGCAACCGCAAGTCATTATGGGCTCGCTTGGTTGACCTTAGTGGTGACTCTGGCTGGGACGGTACTAGCAGATGTAGAACTACGGTAGGATGGGATGAGTACGGACGGTGGTCGAGGAGCTCTTGAAGACCATGTTTGATCGTCTTGTTCTCAAACACCACAAAGTGCGAGCGTAAAAGAGGGATCGAATCTTGCGGGTAAAGTGTACAAACCTCTGCAGAGGGTTATAACCTAATCGATTAGCCGTGTCCCGATTACGGACAATTTGAGCATCTGGACTTGGATCTATCTCGGAACTCTCAACACCGGATTGATAACTTAATTGTGGGCAACATATGATGATTTTGGGCTATGAGACATCGGTTGGCGGAACCATGTCATGATAGAAAACTCCATAGTACAGACTTCATTTATTCCTTTGATGTAGGGAAAATAAAATCAGCTTTTACGCAAACAAAACTCGAATCTGAGCCACAAAGCCAAATTGCATATAGTATAGTTTTACCATCTGCTTATTCATGTTGTGATCTTGCCGTACATTCAATGTCTTGACCTACACGGCTGCAACGTATCATGTTGCGTATATTTCCTCGACGAGTAAGAGTTACGATACTGGTTACGGTCTACACTCTACCTGCCGATGGCGTTGATGGGACTCCACACCCGTTTGTTTGTTTCCGCTGAGTATTATGAGGTATATATCAGTTTTACGTTTATTATACATGTGATTGCACTTTGATATATACATTGATGTACTGTGTGTGCCAGCATACTGATCCAGGGATGGCACAGCAACACAAAGGCTTGACCGTCTGAGGTCGGGTCGCTACAACAGCGGAGCAGTACCTCGGGCTCCATCTCCAGACGCCTATGATCTTCTTCCCCTCCTCCGACGGCCAAGTCAGCCGGAGCATCCTCACCGGCCAACCCAATCACGCTGAGATCGACATGGCTTCGCCAAAGAGGTTGTACACTTCTTGTGGTTTGACTTAATCTCACCATACTTCTTTGCATCCTGTGATCTTCCAATTCTTGTGAACCAAACACCCAGATTGGCAGAAATCCTGTGTTTTTAAATTCTTTGTTTTGCACGTGCATTCCTATCCTATTCCTGTCTATTTCCTATCCCTGCATTGTTAGAATCCTCAAATTCAAACAAGCCCTTACACAATTACTTCTGTTACAGATATGTGTCAAAGAAAACCTTGTGTGGTTTGACTGCTCTGTGGTCTTTGTGATCCACCCCATTTCACCGCTCCAACGACGGAAGGGTTCACCACAAAGGGATCCACTCTCCGGACTGTCTTCGCCGCCTCGGATCTTCTTCCTCATTGGCAGCCATGACAATCGTGCATTACCATCATCAATCGAGCAGATGACCTTGAGGACTACGGGTCCGCAAGAGAGGTCACACTCTTCCGTGTACGCTTCGTTATGCATCGCTTAATATGATGACATGCTACTTTATCGTCGTGTTCACCTATTAGACTCGACTCAGGTCCAAACTTATCTTTGAAACTTGAGTTTTTAAATGGTTGTGGGGTACATATTGGGGCAGCAATCGGTACTATCATCTACTATCCGTTAATCTCGGGTGTCTACTATGAGTTTCATGTTGGGTGCAAACAAACATTAAAGGAGCCATTATCTGTATTTTTAACTAAAGCTTTTATCTACTCGCTATCATTGGTTTTGGGTCTATCCACAGTTTGCTACCATCACTCCGGATTTGTGCATGCACTCCTTACATAATCTCACTATGTTTTATTCCTATGCATGTCAGTTATTGTACACAATGGAACTGAACATGTAGAGCAAAAGAAACGAGCCTTGCGTGGCAATAAAATTTCATGCAGACGTCACTCCATGGTGGGCGCAAAGGCAGCCCCCCTCCACCCATTTCTGATCGTAATCAAGAGGAAGATAACTGTTCGAGGGGATTCGTGCGTAAGACCACTCCTATTTACCCCATGAGGTCTTTGCTCTAACTTGGCATGCCGATGTTGGTTATATCATGCATATGGTGCCTTGCATTGCTTACTTTATACATCAAATACGTCAACTGCTTAGTTTAGACATGCTTTGTGTGAATGCCATCTGCTTAGTTTATTCATCGCTTATGTGAATTATGCAATGCCATCTTGTTTAGCCAGCATCATATATGTGAATTTTGCAATGCCATCATCTTAGCCAACAACTTATTTGTGAATTATATCAGGCCATCCTTTTTTTCGTTACGTATTACATTTGTCAACAATGTTAGTACATTCAACTACTCTTCGTGTGCATCAGCCATTTGACACGGTGATGGAAAATTCTGGAGTGAAAACAAGGTCTTCAGAGCAGACTATGCTATCTGATGAAGCGCATATCTCGCTGGTTATAGATAGCTCCTCGGAGGAGGATTCAGAGACAGATGACCGATCTTATCCCCGAGGTGCATGCTCTAACTTGGCGGGGTTATGTTGCTCATATCGTATGTATGGTATCTTGCATTGCTATGTCATTTGCTTAGTTTAGACATGATTTGTGTGAATGCCACTGTTTAGTGTCTAATTACCATATATGTGAATTATGCAATGCCATCTTTTGCAAGACATTATATATGTGAATTATGCAATGCTATCTTGTTGCAAGGCATTATATATGTGAATTATGCAATGCCATGTTGTTTAGCCAAGCGTCATATATGTGAATTATATCATGCCATCCTTTTTTTGTATTTCTCGTTGCTTTTGTTGACAATGTTTGTATATTCAACTACTCTTCCTGTGCATCAGCCATTTGAATTGGTGATGGAGAAATCTAGAGTGAAAACAAGGTCTTTAGAGCAGACAATGCTACCTGGTGAAGCAGGTATGTTGCTGGTTACAAATAGCTCTTCATAGGAGGATTCAGAGGCGTATGACCAAATCCTATTATCCCCATGAGGTGTATGCTCAAACTTGGCAGGGTTATATTACTCATATCATGCATATGTTGTATTGCAATGCTTAGTTTTTACATCATATACACGATGTTGAATGCCATCTCCTTAGTTGACACATCATATATGCGATTGCCCTCTGCTCACTTCCTTAGTATATAAATCATATATTTGAATTATATCATGCCATGATGTTTACATAGACAGCATGTATCTGAATTATAGCATGCCAACCCATTTTCTAAAGACATAATATAGTTATATCATCTCATCCTATTCACATAGTCATCATATTTTGAATTATGTCATTCTATCCGTGAATTATATCATGCCATCATGTTTCCATCGACGGCATGTTTGTGATTTATGGCATGCCAACCACTTTAATAGACACATCGTATAGTTACATCATGTCATCATGTTTACATAGTCATCATATTTTGAAGTATGTCATTCTATCCTGTTTAGTTAGCCATCATACATGTGAAATTATGTCATGCTATCCTGTTTAATTAGCCATCATATATTTGAAATTATGTCCTGCTATTACATTTGGTTAGACAACCTAAATGTGAATTATTTCATGCCCTGCTTTTCTTCCCTACTATCCATTGCACATGTCTATCTTACAATGTCTGTACATTCAATTACTTTTCTTGTTTATCAGCCATTTCAATTGGAGGGTCATGGCGATGTCTGTGGGAGTAAAACACAGTCTTCGTAAAAGATCGTGCTACTGTCGATGGAGATAGAACCACGATTGTACTTGCCCAAGAACCAGCCCCACCACACATAACCAGACTCACGCAGATTGTACCCCTACCCAGTTGGACAGAGAACCATCTACCCCCCTTCTAACCCCAACCCCAGCAGATAGTAACCCAGTTCCCGTTGACACTGCACCGTCTCCACCACAGAGCACCCAAACATGAGCAGTTAGTAAGGCAACTGCAGTGCCCAAAGCACGAGGACCACCACTCCGAACCCCAATTCAACGCTTAAAGCAAAAGAAGAATTGCTCTCAGGTCAGGTTCTGTAGCTATGGTTCATACTACTTTGCTCTTGCATCACTGTATTTACTCATACCAACTAATTTCGAATTTGAAGGATGCAATTGAAACTCCAATGGCGCAACATTTATGTTTTAAACCTGTTTCTTTAACGTGTTTGCTGTTGTAACTTGCTCTATGTTGATTTCAGTTTCAATTGAATAAACAGTTATGTTCTCATGCCATGCACATTACAAGTGTTGTTATTGTTGTGTAGTTTCCACACTTATATTCTGTCTATGTTGCTTTGTCTTAAATAGATATGATTCGAACTGTATCTATCTAGATTTGGCAACATAAACTAGAATGATATAGACCATACAGTGACCATACTACATAGATATATGTATGTTTCATGCTGTAATCCTGTCCACCTTACTACTGAACTGGTTTACCAAAATGAGTTTCATATACTACATTGTAAACATGTGATGTGTTTGTTTGTTTCTCCTTTAGAATGCGGATAATTTATTGGAGAAGAGTACCCCGTTATGCAATGGTAAAGGAAGTAATGCAGATCAGTTTCAAGATAGTGAGACATCCCTGTTGTTCTCCAAGAAAGCTGATAAAAACTATATTGAAGACACTGAGACAACCCCAAAGTCCTGTCTTGATGTAGTGTTCGAAAGTTCTCGGCTACTACTCATCGGCACCAAATCTTCGTACTCATTGCCTGAATCAGTTAGGCTTCTTGAGTATCAACTTCAAGTTGAAAGACATCGATCGAGATGTTATGCGACGAAGCCAAGGATCGAGGAAGTCCTGCAGAATTCAGATGCATACTTTACGGTGCAACAAAGTCTTTGGAGGATTTAAGCGCCAAACAAGAGAAAGTTAATAAGCTTTCTAAGCATCTTGCCAGCATTATGGGTACCCAAGGTATTGTTTCTTAAGCACTTCTGAAGTGGTTTCAGTTCTGGACTTGTTTTGCTGCGGCGTTTATATGCTGCTTTGTTCCCTATATTTGCACTGGTGGCGAACTTTGATGCCCAGTGGATGTAATATGTGTAATAGCTGTGATAGCCTAGCGTAAGTTACTTGCTTATTTATTTCCGCTGTCTTGTTTATTTGTTTTCTTGTAGTCAGTGTAGTTCTTTTTCCGCGGTTTGCTAGTGGCCAGAATAACGTATTTTTTTAAACTAGGCCACATTAACAATGGGCTACATATTTACTGTAGGCCTCCTACAGGCCGTAGAAACAATGGGCCTTCTACGGGCCGTAGACACAATGGGCCTTCTACGGGGCGTAGACACAATGGGCCTTCTACGGGGCATAGACACAATGGGCCTTCTACGGGCCATATCATCAATGGGCCTTCTACGGGCCGTATGATCGATTGGCCAAACATGGGCCAATAACAGACCACATTATGGCCGTAAATGGGCTAGAGTTGAAATCGTTCGTTCATGGGCCGACCATAACAGGTCGTAGTTAATAGGCCGTATTTGATGACGCTATGAAAACGGCCCAACGTATTAACGGGCCACAGATGGGCCGACTGTAACCACGGGCTATATTTGGACCACAAGTTGAAAATGACAGTAACGGGCCGAAAGTAAACGAATGCTGGAAATGAGCCCAAGAATAAATGGGCCCTAAGAAGGCAGAAAGATAACATGGGCTGGAAACGGCCCAACGGAATAATGGGCCGTTAATGGGTATAAAGTGATACACTGTTCATTACGGGCCAGTTTTACCACGGGCTGTTAATGGGCCGAGGGTTACTAAGGGCCTCATAAGGGCCAAAAGACGTCATGGGCCATACATGGGCCGGAAGTTAAAACGGGCTGGAATTATATTGGACGGCCCAGATGACGCTACTGGGCCTAATTCGGATAGGACGTAAACGGGCCCTGGGTTAGCGGGCTGTAAATGGGCTATATGCGAACAGGTCATTATGAGCTTCTTGTGGGCGACCCGCCACCTTTTGACCAAGTCAAACGGGCCGACCTTTTCACAAGAATGGGCATCTGTTGGGCCGTGCCACGTGTCGACGTATCATAGGCGCTTTGGTCCAATGAGTGGATGACGTCTGTCCCAACGGTGAGTTGACACGTGTTTCCTCCAGCCAATGATGATTTTACACATGGAAAATCCCCATTGGTCAGGGTTGTTAACGGGTTATTGGATCCAAAACCGGACCCGATAGCTTAACGGCGTTCCGTTACGGTGGATGCCACGTGTCGGTCACCCTTGACGAAAGCACTTCTATGACGCGTGATTTATCGTCATGGAAGTGGACACTTCCGTGATGATAATTTTGGTAATGCCATGGAACACTTCTATGACAGCACAGGTACGACTATCTTGATTCTGTCATAAAATAGGCTAGCAAATAGGTTGAGAAGCGGCCAGCTAGAGAGCAACAACGGTCATGAACATGCATTATGCATAAGTAACATTGGACACTAGAATGAGTAGGATATGAACACCATGAACATAAATATCATAGAGGCTATGTTGGTTTTGATTCAACTACATGCGTGAACATGTGCCAAGTCAAGCCACTCGAACATTTAGAGGAGGATACCATGTCATCATACTACATCACAATCATTTTAATGCAATGTTGACATCCAAGATAAATCATTATCCACTCCTAGCTACTTATGCATGGCATGAGAAACTATAATCTCTAATTGTCATTGCAAACATATTTAATCATAATGGGTTGAATCAGGGATACTAGGTTAAACATATTTACAAAAAACAGAACAAGTCAAGTTCATACCCATTTCTCTCTGCCACGGCCAGTTCATCGAATATCGTCATTATTGCCTTTCACTTGCACGACCAAATGATGTGAAAATAATAATAGTGGAAGAGTGCCGTGGACTAAGCTGGAATCTGCAAACATTTTATTCAACAGAAGAAGACATGGTAAAATGGGCTGTTTGTTAGATCAACAATTATGCATATGAGAGCCACTCAACATTTTCATCGTGGTCTTCTCCTCGGTATGACTCAATAAAAAGAAAAGAAATTCAGAGAAACACACTGAAATATTTTTGGAGTTTTTGGTTTTATCTGAAAGAGGCAAATAAAAGGGAAAAGCAAAAACAAGAAAAACTATTTACACGGGAAAGCTCCCAACAAGCAAAAGAAGAACAAGGAAATCTTTTTGGGTTTTCTTTTTAGTGCTACAGCTAACTACTCTAGAAAGAAAATCAAAAAGAAGCAGGAAATATTTTATATTTTCTCAAGTTTTTCAAACACACAAGAAGAAAGCGAGAAAATAAAATTTAACATGGATAATACAATGAAAAGTGTGAACACCGACAACTGAAATGTGTGATCTAGGCACCTGAGGATCCCACTGCTGAGGCTCCTCCTGTGCTGCAGCCTGGTCGTTTCGGTAGGCGATGATGTCCTCGGGCATAATCCTGTATCCGCCCCTGGCAATAAGATCAAGCAAAGCAGGTGCAGGCAATGGAATAATATCATGGGTTCTCACACTAAAAACCAGGTTATAAGGAATAGGAATATTAGGATAATCGATAGCAGTAAACTAGTGGTGATCCATGGCCGCGCGATCTAGGTAAACCTTGGGCAAAGGATAATCATGCAGGCGTGTCTAAACATTAAAGCAAGCCACCAAACAAGTGGCGTAAATACCTCCATGTATTTTACCCTTGGACTTATTAATGTGGAGGCGACGTGCCACAATAGTTCCCAAGCTATAAGTGTTGTCGCCCTCTAGTGCATGATGTAAAACAACAAGGTTTGCTGAACTGAGTGCACCCACCTTCTCTCTAGCAAGCAAACATTTTGCAATGAAAAGAGCAAAATAGTGAATAGCAGGAAAATGCAAACCAGCGGTAGTGATACTCGACACCCCTCTCTCATCACCCACTGTCAGAGTATGATAGAAGCTTTCAAACTCTATGGGCCTAGGCTCTGCCAAACTACCATCAGAAGGAAGCAAGCATATTTCACAAAATTCAGTAAGCGGTATCTGATGGGGTTCATCATATAAATTAAATTGCACCTCAGGGGGATTATTCCTAGGAAGAAAATTAAAACTTTGCACAAAGGTGTTTGTGAGGAGATGATATTGTTCGCATTCAGCTGCGATGAAGTCGGTGAGGACGTCATTAGCAACATATTGTGCAAACTCTTGAAGGATTCCATACCCTTCCATGAACGGGGTATGCGGCTGATAATCCCCAAGTGCAGGGAATCACCGTAGCAATTCCCAATGGTGGAAGTGATAAGTATGGAGTGTCGAACCCACAAGGAGCTAAAGGTAAGATCAATATTCTCTCAAGTCCTATCTGCCGCGATCGACTCTCATTACACGAACGTTTGCTTCCAACTAGAAACGAGAAATAAAACTACGTTGTGGGTATGAAGAGGATAACTTTGCATGATATCGGAGAGCTAAAACATAAAAGTAGGTGATGTTATCATAAAGTTAGAATATATTACTAAATATTATAAATAGCGAGTGTGGAATAGTGATGGATCGGTGTGCGGAATTATCCTAGGCAATCGTTAACAAGACCAGTAGTCGTCATTGCAATTTCATATGAGGGAGAGGCATAAGCTAACATACTTTCTCTTCTTGGATCATATGCACTTATGGTTAGAACTCTAGCAAGCATCTGCCACTACTAAAGATCATTAAGGTAAAACCCAACCATAGCATTAAAGCATCAAGTCCCCTTTATCCCATACGCAACAACCCCCTTACTCAGGTTTATGCTTCTGTCACTCAAGCAACCCACTATAAGCGAATCATGAACGTATTGCAACACCCTACAGTGGGAATCCCTCACGCTTGTGCGACACGGAGGGCACAATAGGGCAGCACCAAAATAAAACATACAACTCATACCAATCTATATCATCAATCAACCTAAAGACAAAGGATATCTACTCAAAACATCATAGGATGGCAACACATCATTGGATCATAATATGTGGCATAAAGCACCATGTTCAAGTAGGGATAACAGTGGGGTGCGGGAGAGTGGACCGCGTAAAATAGATGAGGATGGTGATGTTGATGAAGACGATCACCAAGCGATGATTCCTCCCGATGGAACTCCGGTGCCATCGAGAGAGAGGAGGAGAGGTTCTCCCCCTTGTGCTTCCTCCTCCATGGCCTCCCCCCTAGATGGGGAGAGGTTCTCCCTCTGGTCCTTGGCCTTCATGGCGATGATGGCCCCTCCGGGATCCTCCTCCATGGCCTCCAGTGATGATGGCCCCCTCCGGCAGGGTGCCAGAGAGGGCCTAGATTGATTTCTCTGGCTACAGAGGCTTGCGGCGGCGAAACTTTTGATCTAGGTTATTATCTGGAGGTTTCTGTGTTTATAGGAGAGGGTGGCATCGAGAATAAGTCAGGGGGCCCCACAGGGGGTCCACGAGGCAGGGGGCGCGCCCTAGCGGGGTGGGCGCACCCTTCACTCTCATGGGGCCCATGGGACTCCCCTCCGGTAACTCTTCATTCCAGTATTTTTTATATTTTCCAGAAAAAATCTCCGTTGATTTTCATCGCATTCTAAGAACTTTTATTTCTACACAAAAACAACACCACAGTAGTTCTGTTGAAAACGACGTCAGTCCGGGTTAGTTCTAATCAAATCATACCAAAATCATATAAAACTATTGTAAACATGGCATGAATACTTTATAAATTATAGATGCGTTGGAGACGTATCAGCATCCCCAAGCTTAATTCATGCTCGTCCTTGAGCAGGTAAATGATAAAAGAAATAATTTATGAAGTGTGAATGCTAGCAAGTGCATAAGTTTGATCAATGATAGTTCCAATCACTTTTTCTAGCATCATTATATATCATAACAGTAGCTCAACTCATGAAACTTCTCATGATCAAGTAACAAGCTATTCACATGTTAAAGTATAGATCATAAACTTTCTTGAAAACCAACTAATTGTGCTCTTAGTCATCAAACAATTGCAATTCATCTTATTTTCAGGAAGGGTCTATGTAAAAGCTTTGATTCAGCAAACTCCACATACTCAACTATCATTTAATCTTTCACAATTGCTAACACTCATGTGATATTTGTGGGTTCAAAGATTTAATCGGACACAGAGAAAGATAGAGGCTTATAGTTTTGCCTCCCAACCTTTTACCTCAAGGGTAATGTCAACAATAATAGTTCATGATAACTTACATCCAATTGGATATATATATATATATATATATATATATATATATATATATATATATATATGAGGATCTTTCCAACACAATGTGCTTGCCAAAGGATAAAATGTAAAAAGGAAAGGTGAAGATCACCATGACTCTTGTATAAGGTATAAGACAAGAATAAAAGTTAGGCCCTTCGCAGAGGGAAGCAGAGGTTGTCATGTGCTTTTATAGTTGGATGCACAAAATCTTAATGCGAAAGAACGTCACTTTATATTGCCACTTGTGATAGGGACCTTTATTATGCAGTCCGTTGCTTTTATTGCTTCCATATCACAAGATCGTATAAAGCTTATTTTCTCCATACTAATAGATCATACATATTTAGAGAGCAATTTTTTATTGCATGCAATAATGACAACTTACTTGAAGGATCTTACTCAATCCATAGGTAGATATGGTGGACTCTCATGGCAAAACCGGGTTTAAGGATATTCGGAAGCACAAGTAGTATCTCTACTTGGTGCAAATAATTTGGCTAACATGAGGGGGAAAGGCAAGCTCAGCATGTTGGATGATCCATGACAATATACTTTATTTCGGATATAAGAAAACATAACCCATTACGTTGTTTTCCTTGTCCAACATCAACCTTTTAGCATGTCATATTTTAATGAGTGCTCACAATTACAAAAGATGTCGAAGATAGTATATTTATATGTGAAATCTCTCTTCCTTCAATATTCTTTCATGAATTGTTCAAGTGACCAATTCTGTGTTTGCTAACTTTCAAATAAATTTACTACCTGTACTTATTCTGTGTGAAGTCATTACTCCCCATGGTATAAGCATATGAAACATATATAAATTCAGATTTATGATATTCAACTCATTCAACCATTTACTCATAGGATATACGTGAAGCACGAGAGTAAATGACAAACTACTCCAAAAGATATAAGTGAAGAACACTGAGTAGTCAAATAATTAACTTGCCATGGGAGGATTCTTTTTCATTCAAGATTTCAGATCCAATGATTTTATTCAAACAGCAAGTAAAATTGAAAATACGCTCCAAGCAAAACACATATCATGTGACGAATAAAAATATAGCTCCGAGTAAGGTATACCGATAGTTTTGAAGACGAAAGAGGGGATGCCTTCCGGGGCATCCCCAAGCTTAAGTGCTTGAGTCTTCCTTGAATATTACCTTGGGGTGCCTTGGGAATCCCCAAGCTTAGGGCCTTTCCGTTTCTTATTCTCCTCATATCGATATCTCACCCGAAGCTTGAAAACTTCAATCACGCAAAACTTAACGAAACTTCGTGAGATAGGTTAGTATGATAAAGAGTAAACCATTCACTTTGGTACTGTAAAAGACAAGGTTCATAATTGTTCTCACACAATGCCTACTATACCATATCATTTCTACAATTTATATTGAGAAATATAAGCCATAGGAACTAGAAAACAGGCAAACTATGCAATGAAAACAGAATCTGTCAAAAACAGAATAGTCTGTAATGATCTGAACAGCAACCATACTTCTGCTACTCCAAAAATTATGAAATAAATTGGTGGACGTGAGGAATTTGTCTATTAATCTTCTGAAAAAAGAATCAACTCAAAAGCACTCTTCAGTAAAAAAAAATGACAGCTAATCTCGTGAGCGCAAAGTTTCTGTTTTTTACAGCAATATCACATTAACTTTCACCCAAGTCTTCCCAAAGGTCTTACTTGGAACTTTATTGAAAAAAAGCTATAAAACATGATTACTACAGTAGCTTAATCATGTAAACACACAAAAACAGTAAGGGTAAATATTGGTTTGTCTCCCAACAAGCGCTTTTCTTTAATGCCTTTTAGCTAGGCATGATGATTTCAATGATGCTCACATAAAAGAAAAGAATTGAAACATAAAGAGAGCATCATGAAGAATATGACTAGCATATTTGAATCTAACCCACTTCCTATGCCTAGGGATTTTGTGAACACATAATTTATAGGAAAAAGAATCAACTAGCATAGGAAGGCAAAACAAGTATAACTTCAAAACTTTAAGCACATAGAGAGGAAACTTGGTATTATTGCAACTCCTACAAGCATATATTCCTCCCTCATAATAATTTTCTGTAGCATCATGAATGAATTAAACAATATAAACATCACATAAAGCATTATTTTCATGATCTACAAGCATAGAAATTTTTCTACTCTCCACATAAGCAAAATTCTTCTCATTCGGAATAGTGGGATCACTAATTCCTAAAGTTGACACTCTTCCAAACCCGCTTTAGATGATAGTATTATTCATACTCCAAAAGATATAAGTGAAGTTCATGGAGCATTCTACAATTAATATAGACTAACCAATATCCAAGCTCAAAATATATAAGTGAAGCACACAAAGCATTCTATAAAACCATACCCAAAAGATTTAAGTGAAGCACAAAGAGCAATTCTATAAGATCATACTCAAAAGATATAAGTGAATCGCATGAATCATTCTATAAATCAATGAAGGGACATCTAATACTATCATGGTTCTTAAAGAAAAAGAAAAACACAAAGGACACAAATCATGTGAACAAAACAAAAACTGAGGTATACCGATAATTGTTGAAGAAGAAAGATGGGATGCCAACCGGGGCATCCCCAAGCTTAGATGCTTGAGTATACTTGGAATATTTACTTGGGGTGCCTTGGGCATCCTCAAGCTTTAACTCTTGCCTCTCTTTATTTTTCTCATATTGATAGCTCCTCGATCTTCGAACACTTCATCCACACAAAACTTTAACAAAAACTTTGTGAGATATGTTAGTATAATAAAGCAAATTACTACCTTTAGGTACTGTTTCAAACTCATTCCAATTTCATATTTGAACTATATCTACTGTATTACAACTTCACCATGGTTCATACCCCCCGATACTACCCATAGATTCATCAAAATAAGCGAACAACACATAGAAAACAGAATCTGTCAAAAACATGACAATCTGTAGTAATCTGGAAGTTCAGTATACTTATGTAAATCCAAAAATCTAAAACAAATATGAAAATTTAAAGAATTTGCACAGAAGTAATGTGCAAAAGGTTTCAGACCCATTTGAATTTCCAGTAAAAAATGTAAATTCACGCGCTACAGCCAAAGTTTCTGTTTTTGTAATGCACAAAGTAAACAAGCAATCTAATCATCCTAAAACCAAAGCTTGGCACATTATTTTTATAATACAATGGATATATATAATGGGATAATTATTTTCATAGAAACTTCCATGATTTATTTTACATTGTTTCCATGAGCATGAACACAAGTGTTCAAGGTCGACCGTCACTTCTCCAATGCATAACCTTCCAATCACTTCTCTTATTGAAAAACTTTTTAGGCATGAGAGGCAAGTAATTTTTTTGTATTTTCATTATTTTAATTTTTTTTGTATGTTTCACCCACAACTAAACAAAAAGAAAAAAATAAAAATAAAATCTACTTAGTGAAGAAAGCAAACAAGCACACACAAGAATATCAACCCCACGTTATTACTCCCCGACAACGGTGCTAGAAAATAGCTTGATAATCCCCAAGTGCAGGGAATCATCGTAGCAATTCCCAATGGTGGAAGTGATAAGTATGGAATGTCGAACCCACAAGGAGTTAAAGGTAAGATCAATATTCTCTCAAGTCCTATTCTGCCATCGATACGACTCTACGTACACCGAACGTTTGCTTCCAACTAGAAACGAGAAATAAAACTATGTTGTGGATATGAAGAGAATAACTTTGCATGATATCGGAGAGCTAAAACATAAAAGTAGGTGCTGTTATCACAAAGTTAGAATATATTACTAAATATTATAAATAGCAAGTGTGGAATAATGATGGATCGGTGTGCGGAATTATCCTAGGCAATCGTTAACAAGACCGGTAGTCGTCATTGCAATTTCATATGAGGGAGAGGCGTAAGCTAACATACTTTCTCTTCTTGGATCATATGCACTTATGATTGGAACTATAGCAAGCATCCACAACTACTAAAGATCATTAAGGTAAAACCCAACCATAGAATTAAAGCATCAAGTCCCCTTTATCCCATACGCAACAACCCCCTTTGTAGGACCTTGAAGTATGTCTAGAGGGGGGTGATTAGACTACTTGACCAATAAAAACTTAACCTTTTCCCAATTTTATAGTTTGGCATATTTTAGCTATTTTAGGATAAGTCAAGCAATCATCACACAATTCAAGCAAGCATGCAAAGAGTATATAGGCAGCGGAAATTAAAGCATGCAACTTGCAAGAATGTAAGGGGAAGGGTTTGGAGGATTCAAACGCAATTGGAGACACGGATGTTTTTGTGGTGGTTCCGATAGGTGGTGCTATCATACATCCACGTTGATGGAGACTTCATCCCACGAAGGGTAACGACTGCGCGAGTCCACGGAGGGCTCCACCCACGAAGGGTCCACGAAGAAGCAACCTTGTCTATCCCACCATGGCCGTCGCCCACGAAGGACTTGCCTCACTAGCGGTAGATCTTCACGAAGTAGGCGATCTCCTTGCCCTTACAAACTCCTTGGTTCAACTCCACAATCTTGTCGGAGGCTCCCAAGTGACACCTAGCCAATCTAGGAGACACCACTCTCCAAGAAGTAACAAATGATGTGTTGATGATGAACTCCTTGCTCTTGTGCTTCAAATGATAGTCTCCCCAACACTCAACTCTCTCTCATAGGATTTGGATCTGGTGGAAAGAAGATTTGAGTGGAAAGCAACTTGGGGAAGGCTAGAGATCAAGATTCATATGGTAGGAATGGAATATCTTGGTCTCAACACATGAGTAGGTGGTTCTCTCTCAACTGGTAAGTTGGAAGTGTAGGTTCGTTCTGATGGCTCTCTCCACGAATGAAGAGGAGGTGGAGGGGTATATATAGCCTCCACACAAAATCTAACCGTTACACACAATTTACCAAACTCGGTGGGACCGAATAGTTAAATTCGGTTGGACCGATTTAGTAAACCTAGTGACCGTTAGTGATTTTCGGTGGGACTGACAAGCATCTCAGTGAGGCCGATATGGTTAGGGTTAGGGCATAACGTAATCTCGATGAGACCGATTACACAAACTCGGTGGGACCGATTTTGGTAATAAGCTTTCCAGAGAGTTGGTCAGGTAAACTCGGTGGGACCGATTTGCTCTTTTCAGTGAGACCGTAATGTTACAAAAAGGAGACAGAGAGTTTACATTGCAATCTCGGTGGGACCGATCGCTCACTTCGGTTAGACTGAAACGTTACGAAGGGAAACAGTGAGATTGCAACCCCATCTCAGTGAGACCGAGATCCCTATCGGTAAGACCGATTTGCTTATGGTTTGTGGCAGTGGCTATGACTTTTTGGAATCGGTGGCGCCGGATAGAAAGAATCGGTGTGACCGATTTTGGCTTTAGATTTAGGTCATATGTGGATTTGGGAAAGTAGTTGAGGGTTTTGGAGCATATCACTAAGCACATGAAGCAAGAGGCTCATTAAGCAACACATCATCCCTTCTTGATAGTATTGGCTTTTCCTATAGACTCAATGTGATCTTGGATCACTAAAATGTAAAATGAAGAGTCTTGAGCTTTTGAGCTTGAGCCAATCCTTTGTCCTTAGTATTTTGAGGATCCACTTTCATCATCCATGCCATGCCATTCATTGAGCTTTCCTGAAATAATAGTCTTGGAATAGCATTAGCTCAATGAGCTATATGTTGTTATGAATTACCAAAACCACCTAGGGATAGTTGCACTTTGAATCTCCCCCTTTTTGGTAATTGATGACAACATATAGATCAAAGCTTCAACAAATGATAATAAAATTTAAATAACATCGTCGCTTTGAGAAGTATGTGATAAGCAAGAGCTCCCCCTAAATTTGTGCATAGTTTTAGATTTGCTTTGGACTGCAAATGCACAAAGAATTAGGCTCATGGGTTACTCTTCCATGTCACATACATCTTGGTGGAGCGCTCAAAATAATAAACAATGAATACATGCACTCATCACCAAGCATAGTGAGTGATCACATAAGATAGATAGGATAATATCAAGCATGCATAAGTGTAGCTTATGATCAAACACATGATCATCAATGTCTCACAGGATAGTATCTCAACCAAAAGCAAACAAAGTTTAAAAAACCACCAAATAAAGCAAGAGGGAACAAAAGCAACACTCTCTCTCTCTCTCGAAGCCTATGATCTATACATTTTTCTCCCCCTTCGGCAACAAGTTACCAAAAAGTTCATAGAAAATGCATAGTGCTAGATCGACTCTCGTGCTTGATCTTGGTGGTGGTCGAGTCCGGATAACACCGAGGACGAAAGCTTCAGCTTGAAGTAGATGGAGCTGGAGCTGATGTAGATGCCGGAGCTGGTGGCACCGAGGTCATGGTAGTGCAGATGAAGTTGCCCTTGTGTCTGTCACTGGCACAGCAGATGACCTCTGGGCTCTAGGCACTCTGGCAAATGCATCAGTTGTTGTTTTGCCCTTCCTCTCCTGCAGGTCCTCTTGTAGTTCCTCCACTGCAGACTGAATCTTAGTTACTTTCACATCTAAGTTATAGAACTTTTGTTCTATGATTCTCTCAAGCTCTCCCGATTTTGAGTGAGGGTGGACAATCCCTTCTCAATCCTCGTGGTTGATGCTATCAAGTATCCGAGCTGCTCCTCGCTTGTTCTTCAAGAATTACTCAGATGCCTCCTCTTGAGTTGGCATCTTGGCAGCTTTCTCCCTCTTTGCCTTCTCCTTCTTCTCCTGAGCTTGAACTGATTGTGGATCATCTTCATTCATGACAACCTCATTGTCCTCAAAGTATGGATAAACTGGACAGTGTTCCTTATCCAACTGATATTTTCCTGTGCCCATTTTTGAGTTTATCAATTCTTGAATCTGAGGTGCATATCCACAACTCCTCTTCTGATCTGCTGCAGTCCTCTTGATTGTTTCTATGATCAGGCTCATGACTTTGAACTTTTGTGGCACATCAGACACATGCAACATGTTGATGGCATGCCCTCTGATCATGTTGTGGTCACCAGACTTGAGCAACAAAGTGTGCCTCAAAATCCAATTTATGGTTGGCAACCCTGACAGCCGAAAGTGAACTGATCCAAACTTGTGAGTTCCTAATGCCTTGTCTGGAATCTCCTTGTACATGTGAGCCATTGAATTGTGACCCATCTTCTTCTTTGCATAAATGTCTAGGTCATCCTCATTTTCCTCTGGGGCATTTATCAGACTTGCCCATTCTTCAACAGTGGACTGGTACCTTGTACCTTCAGACATCCAAACAATTTTTCCATCTGGGTAAAAATGTGCTGTGGAGTAGAACTGCATGATAAGTTCATCATTCCAATTTGTGAGCTTTTGCCCAACAAAATCTGCAACTCCACAACCAACAAAACTATCTTGCACTCCAGGATAGTGCTCTTCATTCTCCTTGATGAAATTCCAGTCAACCCACCTCATGTCACAGACAATGGGTTTCTTGTCCAACAGTATTGTTTCATAGAAGTCCTGTTGTTCCTTTGTGTGGAACCTGTACTCCACAGCAGTTCTTCTCCTTGAAGCATATGGATCTTCCATCCTCCATATCCTTAGCCTTGAATCCTTCCTGATTCGCATGTCCTCAGCCACAGGATGGGCATCGTTGTGGTCTGGTATCTTGGGCTTGAGCTTTCTCAGAACTTGTCCTTCTTCATCTTCCTCATCAAGATCCTCGAGCACTGGGGCCTTGTTCTTCTCAAGAAATGGAATACTCCTGGTATTCCTCTTTGGTGCAGACTTGGCCTTGGGGGCAGCTTTGGGTGCTTCCTTGGGCTTAGATGTGGCAGCCCCTGATCTAATAGCATCTCCCATAAGCTTTGGTGCCTTTGGAGCTGGTGCAGCAATTTCATCTTCCTCTTCCATCATGGAAGGCTTCCCAATAACTCTGGCCATGGTCATCTTGACTCTTTCCTTTCTTTTCTTCCCTTCAGCATCTGGCTCTTTGGGATCAGGCTTCTCAGGTAGTTTAGTTGATTCTCTGGCCTTGGACATTGGTTGTCTTCCTGCAGGCCTTTTGGTCTTCATGCTTGGCTTTGCATTCTTTGCTTAGCCATATTCCTTCTTGAGCACCACTTTCTTGGAGATAGCCTCATCTTCCTCAGCTCTATAATCTTCATCCTCTGAATCTGAAGTTCTTTTCCTCCTTTGCCTATTTGCAGCCTTAGGCAGGTTGCTAGGAGTACTTCTGCTCCCTTCATCTGAAGTTGAGGGACTAGTGCCCTCACTCAAGTCCATCTCATTGTTTTGACCTGTTACATTTGTCACTTTGATCGGACATCTTGCAAAAAGCTGATCTTGACCACTGTGAAGAGTTGTAGATGAGATAGAAAAGATGAGAATCACAAAATGCAGAGGTTTTTGCAAAAGAATGACTCAAAAGTTCAGTCTTAGTTTTCCACGAAAGCATTTCGGATCCACCGATTTTCAAACTCGGTGACACCGGGCGATTTTGGAACCTAAAGCTGATGATCTCGGTTGGACCAAGTTTCAGTTAAATTGGTACCGAGACTGCTAGGGTTTCACAGTATTCTCAAATCGGTTGCACCGATTAGTAATTCTCGGTCAGACCGAGAGTCACTAGTGCAATGGCATAGGCCAAATCGGTGAGACCGAGTTTTTCAACTCGGTGGGTCCGAGATGGTTTCGGCGGAAACCTAAACCTAAAATTTGAATCACATCTAATCTATGAACTACTTTGGCTGGATAGATGAGTTTCAATCGTGGCAAGAATCAATATGAAAACAATGTGCCCGGAATCAGACATGGATAGCACAAAGTTCAAGTCCATACCCTAACTTGGCGGTGGACTTGCTACGGCGGCAACGACGGGGTCGAAATCCGTTGACGGCAGCGAAGACCAGCGACACGAGGCTGCTGGCGATGAGGAGACGATCCGGAGACCACGATGGCAGAGCGAGCTGTTGTGCGGGTGAAGGGTTTCGGAGAAATTTCCAAAATTTTGCCCGTGGCTATATATAGCCGGACCCTGTCGGTGTGACCGAGTGGAACAACTCGGTGGCACCGAGATGCATAACCTGTTCGATTACTTATCGGTGAGACCGAAAAGTTCAAATCGGTTGCACCGAGATTGAAAACTCAGATCAACTTGATGATCTCGGTAGGACCGAAATGGAAGGATCGGTCGGACCGAGAATCATTAAGAGGTTTTGGAAGTTTAAGTCTATGACGAATCGGGGACTCGAAAGTGCTCCTCACACGCAGTGGTTCGAATCGACTTGATCAAATTTTGTGATGTAGCATGAATAGAGTTTGAGACGAGAAAAGCATAGATAGCTAAAGAAGGTTCTTAGGCATTCTTGTCCATCCACTTGGCACAAAGAAAAGAATCCAAACAAGCAAAACAACAAGTGGATGTCCTTGAATGAGTAAAATATGCACCAACATGCTCACACAATAAATGGCAATTGAAATATGTGGCAAAGCATGCACAACCAAATTTAGCAACTATCAAGCAATTGGCGATGACTAGGTCATCTATATATGAGTATATTGACTTAGGAGTCAAATGAGAACATTTGATCATAGGTCATACTCATCGTTTAAGCTCAAGTGGGGTTACCACTTTTACATAATGCATTAATGTGTTCACACCACTAGAGTTGCTTTGACTCAATTCTTAGAGTTAAGCTCCCCCTAGATGTGAGATCCCCCCTTAGAGGGATAAACTAACCTTGGGTTTTGTCGATGATGACTTCATGTAGGTGTTGAAGATGTAGATGCTCAATGTTGATGTAGATCATTTGGAGCAATCCTTTGGAGTGAGTTGCACTTTCAACTTGCCTACATGGGTTAGTCCCACAAGGAACAAACAAGAATATCCATAGACATAGAGTGATGCACACACAAGATGATGTCCATGAAAACATTAGGTTACCTTGTCCCTTGCCTTACCAACATGAGGGTTTGTGACTCCTTGAACTAGTGCAAGATGTGGAAGTTGATTGCACTTGTCCTTGCCAAAATGATATGAGTGAAGAATGTTGGCGGAGTCACCCTCAAGAACTCTCTAGTTCTTCTTCTTGGGATCCACATCATCTTGATGGGAATCCTTGGAGTTGTAGTTGTACTTGATGAAGTAGAACTTGGCGTAGTCTTGGGGACCCACTCGAGCGAGGCTTTAGGTGCTTCTTCAAATGCATCAATCTCTTCTTGAAGCTTGTCCTTGCCTTTGTTCTTGTGGTCTTGTGGTGGAAGATCATCTTGAGCTTGTGTCCCTTGAAGGAAGTAGCATCATACTTGTCTTGTTGAGGAACAAACTTTGTCTTGGGGTATTGATCTTCTTCCCACTCAACTCCATTGGCGTTGAACTTACGTTCAAAACCAACACCTTGATTCTTCCGGTGCCTTCCTTGCTTGCGTACAATTTCCTTGAATTGCTTACTCCCGGCAAGGCTCTTGTAAACACCTTTCTCTATAATTCCCTTCAATAAACTATTTTCTTGCTCAAGTGTAACTTGGCTAAGAGAATCATTAGTGGAATCAAGAGAACTACTAGAAGCAACAACATTGGATTTGACATTATTATTGTTACTACTAGAGGAAGTATCTTTCTTGTACTTGTTACTAGACTTGACTTGAGGCATGTAAGCAGATAAGAGTAAACGCTTGGCAATGTAAGAAGAACTTTTCTTGCGGAGATCATCATTGATTGCCTTTAAGAACTCATGCTCTTGCTCAAGATTGAGCTTTTTAAAGCGTAACTTCTCATGAGCCCTTAAAAGTTCTCGATGATCTTGAAGATAGTTTCATGAGCCAACTTAAGAGTGTTTAGTTCTTTAGTTAGAAGCTCAATTTTCTCCTTATCATTGTCATTCGTTTGATTAGCATGATTAATTGATGTTTCATCATAGTATTCATCACTAGAGTTGTCAACAAGTAAATCATCATCACCTAGCAAGTCATCTTCATCACTATTAAAATCAACATACTCGGGATGCGTTACCTTTGGACCTTTGGCCATGAAGCATCTTCCAACACCTTCATTTGGTGATTCAAATATGTCATAGGAGTTGGTTGACACAAGTGCTAGACCGGCAACACCTTCATCTTGAGTATATTCGGAGTCGGAGTGATAGCTTCTCTCGAAGTGATGGTGAGTCGGGCCGGAAACCCATTCACCAACATGAGCTTGATGTCTTCGCTTTGTGTAGCTCCTTGATGACTTGTCCTTCCTTTCCGAATCCTTGCTTCTCTGTGAGGGTCTTCGTTCATAACGATCATCTCTACTCCTCCTCTCTCTTGGTGGTGATTCTTCTCTTTTGCTCCTTCTTCTTGGAGAATCTTCTCTTCTTTTGTAGGGTGTCGTACACTCATTGGAGTAGTGTCCGGGTCTCCCACAATTGTAGCAATTGCGCTCTCGACTAGAAGATCTCTTGTCATTGTAAGACCTTGACTTGGAGCTTCTTTTCGTGCTTCTACTTTTGTAGAATTTGTTGAAGTTCTTCACCATTAAGCTCAATTCTTCATTGAAGGTTGGTTTCTCACTTGATGATGTGGGGCTTCACTTGAGGCTTTGTAAGCACCACTTGACTTGTTGTGAAGTTCCTCCTTATCCTTGAGTGACATCTCATGAGCAACAATCCTTCCAATGACTTCCATTGGCTTGAGATCTTTGTAGTTTGGCATCATTTGGATCAATGTGCACACGGTATCATACTTTCCATCCAATGCTCTTAGGATTTTCTTGATGATGAATTTGTCGGTCATCTCTTCACTCCCTAAGCCGGCAATCTCATTTGTGATAAGAGCAATCCTAGAGTACATTTCAGCGACACCTTCACCATCCTTTATTTTGAACTTGTCAAGCTATCTTTGGAGCACATCCAACTTGGATTCCTTGACGGACTCGGTACCTTCATGCATATCAATCAAAGTATCCCAAATTTCCTTTGCATTCTCAAGACGGCTGATTTTGTTGAATTCTTCGGGGCACAATCCGTTGAAGATGATGTCACATGCTTGAGCGTTGTATTGCAACATCTTCAATTCTTCCGCATTAGCTTCAAGGTTCGATTCTCTCCCATCAAAGAATTCACCTTGCAAGCCAATACAAATAATTGCCCAAACGGCGGGGTTATGTCCAAGAATATGCATTTTCATCTTATGCTTCCAACTAGCAAAATTAGTACCATCAAAGTAAGGACCTCTCGGTGATAATTTCCTCGCTAGACGCCATACTCTCCTAGGTTGTGAAACCAAGGCTATGACCACCAAAAGCTATGGAAATCAAAGCAAATGGAGAGCAAAGCTACGATACCACTTGTAGGACCTTGAAGTATGTCTAGAGGGGGTGATTAGACTACTTGACCAATAAAAACTTAACATTTTCCCAATTTTATAGTTTGGCAGATTTTAGCTATTTTAGGATAAGTCAAGCAATCATCACACAATTCAAGCAAGCATGCAAAGAGTATATAGGCAGCGGAAATTAAAGCATGCAACTTGCAAGAATGTAAGGGGAAGGGTTTGGAGGATTCAAATGCAATTGGAGACAAGGATGTTTTTGTCGTGGTTCCGGTAGGTGGTGCTATCGTACATCCACGTTGATGGAGACTTCAACCCACGAAGGGTAGCAATCTTGTGAGTCCACGGAGGGCTCCACCCACGAAGGGTCCACGAAGAAGCAACCTTGTCTATCCCACCATGGCCGTCGCCCACGAAGGACTTGCCTCACTAGCGGTAGATATTCACGAAGTAGGCGATCTCCTTGCCCTTACACACTCCTTGGTTCAACTCCACAATCTTGTCGGAGGCTCCCAAGTGACACCTAGCCAATCTAGTAGACACCACTCTCCAAGAAGTAACAAATGGTGTGTTGATGATGAACTCCTTGCTCTTGTGCTTCAAATGATAGTCTCCCCAACACTCAACTCTCTCTCATAGGATTTGGATCTGGTGGAAAGAAGATTTGAGTGGAAAGCTACTTGGGGAAGGCTAGAGATCAAGATTCATATGGTAGGAATGGAATATCTTGGTCTCAACACATGAGTAGGTGGTTCTCTCTCAGAACTGGTAAGTTGGAAGTGTAGGTTCGTTCTGATGGCTCTCTCCACGAATGAAGAGGAGGTGGAGGGGTATATATAGCCTCCACACAAAATCTAACTGTTACACACAATTTACCAAACTCGGTGGGACCGAATAGTTAAACTTGGTCGGACCGATTTAGTAAACCTAGTGACCGTTAGTGATTTTCGGTGGGACTGACAAGCATCTCGGTGAGGTCGATATGGTTAGGGTTAGGGCATAACGTAATCTCGGTGAGACCGATTACACAAACTCGGTGGGACCAATTTTGGTAATAAGCTTTCCAGAGAGTTGGTCAGGTAAACTCGGTGGGACCGATTTGCTCTTTTCGGTGAGACCGAAATGTTACAAAAAGGAGACAGAGAGTTTACATTGCAATCTCGGTGGGACCGATCGCTCACTTCGGTTAGACCGAAGCGTTCTGAAGGGAAAGCAGAGATTGCAACCCCATCTCGGTGAGACCGAGATCCCTATCGGTAAGACCGATTTGCTTAGGGTTTGTGGCAGTGGCTATGACTTTTTGGAACCGGTGGCGCCGGATAGAAAGAATCGGTGTGACCGATTTTGGCTTTAGATTTAGGTCATATGTGGATGTGGGAAAGTAGTTGAGGGTTTTGGAGCATATCACTAAGCACATGAAGCAAGAGGCTCATTAAGCAACACCTCATCCCTTCTTGATAGTATTGGCTTTTCCTATAGACTCAATGTGATCTTGGATCACTAAAATGTAAAATGAAGAGTCTTGAGCTTTTGAGCTTGAGCCAATCCTTTGTCCTTAGTATTTTGAGGATCCACTTTCATCATCCATGCCATGCCATTCATTGAGCTTTCCTGAAATAATAGTCTTGGAATAGCATTAGCTCAATGAGCTATATGTTGTTATGAATTACCAAAACCACCTAGGGATAGTTGCACTTTCACCCTTACTCGGGTTTATGCTTCTGTCACTCAAGCAACCCACTATAAGCGAATCATGAACGTATTGCAACACCCTACAGCGGGAATCCCTCACGCTTGCGCGACACGAAGGGCACAATAGGACAACACCAAAATAAAACATACAACGCATAACAATCTATATCATCAATCAACCCAAAGACAAGGATATCTACTCAAAACATCATAGGATGGCAACACATCATTGGATCATAATATGTGGCATAAAGCAGCATGTTCAAGTAGGGATTACAGCGGGGTGCGGGAGAGTGGACCGTGTAAAATAGATGAGGATGGTGATGATGATGGTGATGTTGATGAAGGCGATCAACTGGCGATGATTCCCTCCCGTTGGCACTCCCAAGACCACCGAGAGAGAGGAGGAGAGGTTCTCCCCTTGTGCTTCCTCCTCAATGGCCTCCCCCTAGATGGGGAGAGGTTCTCCCTCCGTCCTTGGCCTTCATGGCGATGATGGCCCCTCAGGATCCTCCTCCATGGCCTCCGGTGATGATGGACCCCTCCGGCAGGGTGCCAGAGAGGGCCTAGATTGATTTCTCGTGGCTACAGAGGCTTGCGGCGGCGGAACTTCCGATCTAGGTTATTATCTGGAGGTTTATGTATTTATAGGAGAGGATGGCGTCGAGAACAGGTCAGGGGCCCCAGGGAGTCCACAAGGCAGGGGCCGCACCCTAGGGGGGTGGGCGCGCCCTCCACCCTTGTGGGGCCCATGGGACTCCCCTCCGGTAACTCTTCGTTCCAGTATTTTTTATATTTTCCAGAAAAATTCTCCGTTGATTTTCATCAAATTCTGAGAACTTTTATTTCTGCACAAAAACAACACCACGGTAGTTCTCCTGAAAATAGCGTCAGTCTAGGTTAGTTCTAATCAAATCATACCAAAATCATATAAAACTATTGTAAACATGGCATGAATACTTCATAAATTATAGATACGTTGGAGACGTATCAGTGGCCATTCGCATGGCCATAGCTCCACCAATCTGCGGGTGTGGAGATCACTATGAGATGACTCCCCAATCACTCCCTTGGAGTTCTTTTTGGAAGCAAACTTCCTAAAGATACTCATGGTTTTCCTATGAACAAAAATTCTGAAAATTTTAGTCCACAAGAAATTTCTCAACAAAACTTTACAAGATTGATAGCAACTACTCATAGGGATACATAGAGGCCATAGCAAGTATTCAAACTACTTAGAACTCTAAGAATTCAACATGCAAACTCATCTACAGCAGCACCAAGAGTAGCTAATTATTCAAAATATAAACCACTAAAACAAAAACTAATTGGACAAACGGAGGAGTCACATACCAAGCAACAATTCTCCGAAACAGTTTCTGAAGCGGAGCTTCGAGCAAAGAGATCGAAATCCGCGGGTTTGAGAGCAAGAACACGAGAGAGAGAGAGAGAGAGAGAGAGAGAGAGAGAGAGAGCAATGGTGAATTTTTTCTGGAGGTAGGTGATGATGTGGTGTGAAGAGATAAGTGAGGGGGCCCACGTGGGGACCACAACCCACCAGGGCGCGCTTGGGGATCCTGGCGTGCCCAGGTGGGTTGTGCCCACCTGGTGACCTCCCTCTGATGTTATTTGCACCAAAAATTCTTAAATATTCCGAAAAAATCGTATTAAATTTTCAGAGCATTCTCAGAACTTTTATTTTTGGGTCATTTTTTTATTGCACGGGAAATTCAGACAACAGACAAAACATGGCATTTTATTTTATTTAACTAATAAAAACAAAAAACAAAAGGTAGGGACAGAAGGTAGTGCTTACTAAATTCATCAACTTCATACGTCTAAAAAATGATCCATTAATAAGGTTGATCAAGTCTTATTAACAACCACTTTCGACTAGCATGAAACCGAAGAAATTTTGTAAATCACTAAGTAACCTCAACGGGGATATGAATGTCCCCAAAAATAAGCATTTCATATTTCTTTTTGGCAGTAGGTAGAGGTAGTTGAAAACTTCCAATAGTGATTGTCGGAGATTTTTCAATAACATTAATACCATTCACTTGGAATTGTTTCTTCGGAAAGTGCGCCGTATGCTCATTACCATTGATATGAAAAGTGACCTTGCTTTTACTATAATCAATAACAACCCCTGCAGTATTCAAGAAGGGTATACCAAGGATAATCGACATGTTGTCGTCCTCACGCATCTCAAGTATAACGAAGTCAGTCAAAATAGTAACATTAGCAACAACAACAGGCACATCCTCACAAATACCGATAGGTATGGCAGTTGATTTATCAGCCATTTGCAAAGATATCTTAGTAGGTGCGAGTTTATTCAAGTCAAGTCTTTTATATAAAGAAAAAGGCATAAGACTAACACCAGCTCCTAAATCACATAGAGCAGTTTTCACATAGTTTCTTTTTATGGAGCAAGGTATAGTTGGTATTCCCGGATCTCCAAGTTTTTTAGGTACTCCATCTTTAGAAGTATAATTAGCAAGCATAGTGGAGATTTTAGCTTCCGGTATTTTTCTCTTATTGGTGATGATTTCTTTCATATACTTTGCATAAGGATGCATTTTCAAGATATCAGTCAAGCGAATACGCAAAAAGACTGGTCTCAATATTTTAGCAAAGCGTTCAAATTCTTCATCATCTTTCTTTTTAGTTGACTTAGGTGGAAAGGGCATAGGTTTTTAACCCGCGGTTCTCTTTCTTTACCGTGTTTTCTAGCAACAAAGTCTCTCTTATCATATCGTGTATTCTTGGGTTATGGGTTATCAAGATCAACTGTTGGTTCTATCTCAACATCATTGTCTGGTTATTTACTATTTGTTTGAGTGTCTTCATGAACCTCATCATTATCGTTTTCATTATCAGAAGGTGAGTGTTCACTACCAGGTTGAGTTTCAGCGTCAGAGATAGAGACTTCATTATCATTATTAGGAGGTTTTTCTACTTCAGGTTCACTAGAGGCATGCATAGTCCTATCATTTTTCTTCTTCTTTTTCTTTTTAGAAGGACTACATTCATTAATGTTAGCTCTTTGAGAACCTTGTTCAATTCTTTTTGGGTGTCCTTCGGGATAAAGTGGCTCTTGATTCATTTTACCTCCTCTAGTTGCTACTCCAACAGCAAAGTCATGTATGTTATTATTCATTTCATCAAGCAACTCTCTTTGAGATTTAGCAACTTGTTCTAGCTGAGTTTGAACCATAGAAGCATGTTTTACCACACATCTAACATCATTTGAGATTCTAAATAACAAGTCACTCAAGTGAGCAATCATATCAGAATTGTATTTCAATTGTTTCATAACATTTGCATTGAAGTGATCTTGTTTTCTAATGTAATTCTCAAACTCATAAAGGCATTGACTAGGGTGCATATTGTGAGGATTGTCATTATCATTGAATTTCATTAGAGAATTTACCTCTACCACCTTAGGTGGTGGTGGTGTATTAAGCCCATGTATTTCTTCAATAGGAGGTAAAATTTTAACATCCTCATCTTTAATACCTTTTTCCTTCATATATTTCTTTGCCTCTTGCATATCTTCAGGACTGAGATATAATATACCCCTCTTCTTGAATTGGGTTTAGGCGGTGGTTCGGGAAGAGTCCAATCATCATAATTTTTCAATATGTTATTCAATAATTCTTCAGCTTGCCCAATAGTTCGTTCCCTGAAAACACAACTAGCACAACTATCTAGGGAATCCCTAGAAGCATCGGTTAGTCCATTATAGAAGATATCAAGTATTTCATTTTTCTTGAGAAGATGATCAGGCAAAGCATTAAGTACTTGACAAAGACTCCCTCAAGCTTGTGGGAGACTCTCTTATTTAATTTGCACGAAGTTAAATATTTCTTGCAAGGCAGCTTGTTTCTTATGAGCAGGGAAATATTTTTCAGAGAAGTGATAAATCATATCCTGGGGACTACACACACAACCAGGAGTAAGAGCATTGTACCAAGCTTTAGCATCACCCTTTAATGAGAACAAAAATAATTTGAGGATATAGTAATAGCGAGTTTTCTCATCGTGAGTAAAAAGGGTGGCTATGCCATTCAACTTAGTAAGATGTGCCACAACAGTTTCAGTTTCATAACCATGGAAATGATCAGATTCAACCAAAGTAATTAACTCTAGGTCGACAAAGAATTCATAATCCTTATCATCAATAAAGATAGGTGAGGTAGCAAACTTAGGATCATATTGCATTCTAGCATTCAAAGATTTTTCTTTATACTTGCATAATAATCTATCTGGATCATCTCTATCCTTACAAGCAAGAATATCTCTAGTTGTCTCCTCATTCATAACATAACCTTCCGGTACGTTAGGCATTTCATATCTAGGAGGGATAATTCTAGTAGGTGTTTAAAGATTTTCAGTTTCAAGCTCATCATCAATTTCAACAATATCATGTTGTCTTACTCTAGCAATTTGCTCATCAAGAAATTCATCTAGTGGCACATCATCATCATGCAAGGTACTAGCATCATCATAAGCATCATTCATAGCAGAAGTAGCATCATCAATAACTTGCAACATATCAGGATTAATAGCATGTGGTGGTGTTGCAAGTTTACTTATAACAGAAGGTGAATCTAAAGTGGAGCTGGATGGCAGTTCCTTACCTCCCCTTGTCTTAGAGGGAAAAATCTTAGTCTTAGTGCTACCTCTTGAGCATGCGTTGGTTTTCCCTTGAAGAGGAAAGGGTGATGCAACAAAGTAGCTAAGTATTTCCCTCGTTTTTTAGAACCAAGGTATCAATCCAGTAGAAGATTACACGCAAGTCACCTAGTACCTACACAAACAATCAAGAACCTTGCAACCAACGCGATAAAGGGGTTGTCAATCCCTTCACGGTCACTCGCAAAAGTGAGATCTAATTAAGGTAGGAAAGTAAATATTTTTGGTATTTTTGTTGTACAGAATGGAAAGTGAAGATTGCAAAATAAATGGCGACGGAAATTGGCAAATTGACGGGAAACTAATATAATGTAAAATAGACCCAGGAGCCATAGGTTTCACTAGTGGCTTCTCTCATGATAGCATATATTACGGTGGGTGAACAAATTACTGCCGAGCAATTGATAGAAAACCGCATAGTTATGAGAATATCTAGGCAATGATCATGAATATAGGCATCACGCCCGTGTCAAGTAGACCAAAACGATTCTGCATCTACTACTATTACTCCACACATCGACATCTATCCAGCATGCATCTAGAGTATTAAATTCATAAGAACAGAGTAACGCATTAAGCAAGATGACATGATGTAGAGGGATAAACTCAAGCAATATGATATAAACCCCATCTTTTTATCCTCGATGGCAAACAATACAATACGTGCCTTGCTGCCCCTACTGTCACTGGGAAAGGACACCACAAGATTGAACCCAAAGCTAAGCACTTCCCATTGCAAGAAAGATCAATCTAGTAGGCCAAACTAAACTGATAATTCGAAGAGGCTTGCAAAGATATCAAATCATGCATATGAGAATTCAGAGAAGAACCAAATATTGTTCATAGAAAATCTTGATCATAAATCCACAATTCATCGGATCTCGACAAACACACCGCAAAAAGTATTACATCGAATAGATCTCCAAGAACATCGAGGAGAACTTTGTATTGAGAACCAAAGAGAGAGAAGAAGCCATCTAGCTAATAACTAAGGACCCGAAGGTCTGTGGTAAACTACTCACGCTTCATCGGAGAGGCTATGGTGTTGATGTAGAAGCCCTCCGTGATCGATTCCCTCTCCAGCAGATCGCCGGAAAAGGCCCCAAGATGGGATCTCACGGGTACAGAAGGTTGCGGCAGTGGAAAAGTGGTTTCGTGGCTCCCACTGATGTTTTTAGGGTACAAGAGTATATATAGGCAAAAGAAGTACGTCGATGGAGCTTCATGGGCCCCACGAGGGTGGGGGCGCGCCTACCCCCCTGGGCGCGCCCTCCTGCCTTGTGGCCACCTCGCGGAGTTCCAGACTTCAACTCCAAGTCTTCTGGATTGTGTTTGTTCCAAGAAAGATCATCGCGAAGGTTTCATTCCATTTGGATTCCGTTTGGTATTCCTTTTCTGCAAAACAATGAAATAGGCAAAAAACAGAAACTGGCACTGGGCCTTCGGTTAATAGGTTAGTCCCAAAAATAATATAAAAGAGCATATTAAAGCCCATTAAACATCCAAAACAGATAATATAATAACATGGAACAATAAAAAATTATAGATACGTTGGAGACGTATCACTTAGCATCCTTTAGATTCTTCATAGTGATAAATGGATAATAATCCCAAGTGACTCAACAAATATAGCTATGTTCCCCGACAACGGCGCCAGAAAAAGGTCTTGATAACCCACAAGTATAGGGGATCGCAACAGTTTTTTAGGGTAGAGTATTCAACCCAAATTTATAGATTCAACACAAGGGGAGCTAAAGAATATTTGTAAGTATTAGCAGCTGAGTTGTCAATTCAACCACACCTGGAGATTAATTATCTGCAACAAAGAGATCAGTAGCAAAGTAGTATGATGGTTTTGATAATAGTGACAACAGCAATTGTAACAGTAACAATGATAGCAGTAGTTTTGTAGCAAATACAACAGTAACGATCGCAGTAGTAACTTAGCAAGAACAATATAAGATAAATTCGTAGGCATTGGATCGATAATTTTTTGGATGATGTTCATCATGTGACAGTCATAACCTAGGGCAATACGACACTAGCTCTGGTTCGTAAATATAATGTAGGCATGTATTCCGTAAATAGTCATACGTGCTTATGGAAAGAACTTGCATGACATCTTTTGTTCTACCCTCCCGTGGCAGCGGGGTCCAATTGGAAACTAAGGGATATTAAGGCCTCCTTTTAATAGAGAACCGGAACAAAGCATTAACACATGGTTAATACATGAACTCCTCAAACTACGGTCATCACCGGGAGTGGTCCCGACTATTGTCACTCCGGGGTTTCCGGATCATAACACGTAGTAGGTGACTATAACTTGCAAGATCGGATCTAGAACATGGATATAATGGTGATAACATAAACGGTTCAGATCTGAAATCATGGCACCCGGGCCCAAAGTGACAAGCATTAAGCATGGCAAATTCATAGAAACATCAATCTCAGAACATAGTGGATACTAGGGATCAAGCCCTAACAAAACTTACTCGATTACATGATGAATCTCATCCAACTCCTCACCGACTAGCGAGCCAACGAAGGAATTACTCACTCCCAGTGGGGAGCATCATGGAATTGGCGATGGAGAAGGGTTGGTGATGATGAAGAACGAAGATCCCCCTCTCCGGAGCCCCAAACGGACTCTAGATCTGGCTTCCCGATGAAGAACAAGAGGTGACGGCAGCTCCGTCTCGTGGAACGTGATAATTCTTTCTCCTGGATTTTTTTCTGGAAAAAATGTGATTTTATAGCGTCGGTTTCAGGGTCTGCGGGGCCACCAGGTGGGGACAACCCACTGGCGGCGCGCTGGGCGTGCCACAGTGGGTTGTGCCCACCCAGGTGCCCCCCTCTGGTGGTTCTTGGCTCCAGGAATTCTCTTTTATTGGGTAAAAATTCCTCGCAAAGTTTCGTTCCATTTCGAGAACTTTTATTTCTGCACAAAAACAACACCATGATAGTTATGCTGAAAACAGCGTCAACCCAGGGTTAGTTTCATTCAAATCATGCAAATTAGAGTCCAAAACAAGAGGAAAAGCGTTAGGAAAAGTAGATACGTTGGAGACGTATCAACACCCACTTAGTTTTTAGTTTGAGCTTTCATACACTTATAGCTCTTAGTGCATCTGTTGCATGGCAATCCCTACTCCTCGCATTAGCATCAATTGATGGGCATCTCCATAGCTCATTGATTAGCTACTTGACTGCCCTGGATAAATCAATCCCGTTACCCACTTGACTGCCCTCGCAGGGTTCATGCCCCGCGTGGAGTTGCACGGTATTCTCCTCCTTCGCCACTGGTTGCACTAGGGCATATGGGTGGATTCTTCGGTCTTGGCAGCGACTCAACATGGTCAAGAAATGTTGGCTCCTATCTATCGGCATCAACTCCCACTTGACATTTTTACAGGATTTGGTCCACAATGCATGAATATTGACGAAACATACTTCAGGATCCAGCCCAAAACTAGTAGTCAACCAGTATTTCAACTTTCTAATGCCCAGTCTGTCCAGGTCTGCAAGTGTCATGACGCCATTTTTAAACTCGCTAAGATCAACCCCCAACTCATTATATCGAACATTACCAAGGTCATAGTAAACAATCAAATTTACTGATTTAGACATTTTTCACCTGTCAGACATTGTCATCTTCTCATTAATCTCAATGAACAAAACAATTAACCGCTACACTAACTATCCGCTAAAATGCCACCATAGACAAATTAACACTAGAAGTAGGCAGTACGACTTATCTACACTAACTAAACTATACAACTCATAGAAAAATTGTGACAACATGGTTATACCTTCGACGCGTGCGTCCTCGGCTTCTTGCTCCTCTTTTCAACTCAGCGGCACCGACCACCACCTCACGGAGTACTTGCACCACCGGACAACGCCACCGCCGCCCCCACGACGACCAGAGGTTCAACTCCTGAAACCACCCAAGCCGTACCTCCTCCTCACCACCACCTCCTCCACAGTTGCTGCTCCTCCTCACCACCACCACCTCCTTCCAATTGCACCTCCTCCACCCCACCATGGCTCCTCCTCCCCAAACGCACAAAAAACTATCCCATAGCAAAAAAACACCGTAGGTCGTCGGGGATTGCTACGATCTACCTATTCTGCGACTTGGATGTGAAAATGGCCGAAAAATGGAGGAGATCGACGCGGGGTGGCGAAGGAAACAGAGAAGAGAGAGAGAGAGAGAGAGAGAGAGAGAGAGAGAGAGAGAGAGAGAGAGAGAGAGGAAGAACATGCGACCAAAGGAAGGAGACGAGCGTCGACGGCCTTATCCAGACCTCTTCCATCATGGGTTGGCCGAAGAGCTTTCCGGCCGCTGCCAGGCCAAAAAGGCCCACTTCAATCGCTAGTAGGCCGAAGCTACTGTTTTCGGCCACGCCCCAACCGACGCCCACTCTTCGGCCCAGATAAGGCCATCTTCAGTCAAAGGCAGGCCGAAGTGCCCTCTTCGGCTAACAGTAGACCGAAAAGCCCCTCTTTGGCCCACAGGTGGCCGACCGGGTCATAGTTTTGATTTTTTTGCATTAGGTGATATAGTTTCCGAATTGCTATAAAAAAGTGATAGTTTCAAAAAAATCGACCGATGAGGCGTACAAGGAGCCAAACGAGTCACGGCTGATGGTCAACCTATGGCAGAACTAGCCATGAGGGTGGCTTGAGCCTTGAGGTGAAGACCAGCAACCTCAATGCAGCGAATGAAGAAAGCAAGCTGATGGGAGCCTTCCGGCAACTGCAATTTTTGAGTGAGTAGGGAGAATAAGGAAATGAGAATGGGGATTGGAGAAGATGAACACTCTCACCAGCAAAAGAATGAGCAAGGGAAATAAGAACGGAGAAGTCAAGGAAAGACTACAAAATGGGGAAAGTGAAGTGTCAAACAAATGATGTTTTGTACATGTTGGACACTATGAGAGGAGTGAGGAATGAATGGAGCCTAAGAGCTAGGTGCACCCGTTTTACAAAAAAAAAGTAGTAATTTAGATCTAAAAAATAGCAATTTAAAAAAAAGTCAAAAAATCATGATTTTTTGGACTTGCTCAAGCGTTACACTCGCGTAAACTGTTCTGCTAAGAAATGACTTTCATATTACTGTTGGCGAAAAAACAAAATCAGCAATACATTAGAGTTGCTATTCACTCTATATTGTTGTGCAAAATTTGTTTTTTTTTTCACTCGGATTTTTTACAGGAGTTTTTTCTTTGTCAAAGTACGAGTATGTGAGCATGCCAAGTTTGTTCAAAAATGTTTCGAGGATTTTTGTTTTTTTTCCTACATTGCTAAAATGAAATTTTCTGATTTTTTTATCAGGTCCATCTACAAACACCTGTATCAGGGTATTTCCCTATGAGAGCAAACTATATAACGTGAACATATAAGCCAACCCTTGGTACTTCTCGGTGCACATGTTTGGAAGCAAATACCTAACAACAAAGTTTTTATAGATATGTATAGTATATATATAAAAATAAATCAATTACAGTACAAAATCACTAATGCCACTAGTTGTGTCCCACTACTCAGTTTTGCCATTAGAAGTTACAACTACTCAAAAATACCATCGATACGTGAAATGCTTGCTCAAAATGCCATTAGATATCTAAAAAACGCCATCGTTCTGTTATATGTTTGCTCAAAATTGCTATTAGACATTGTTATTTTCATGTCAAACCCGTTGACCACGTTATATGACAAAAATAAGCCTAGACTCACATGTCAGTTCTCTCTATCTCACAATGATAAGTGTGGCCCCACTTATCAGGAGTAACCAAGTGAATAGTTTTACAGGAAAATAAGAATGCCATTGAGATCAAGTGGGCCCCACACTTTATTGTAGTGAGATAGAAGGAGAGCTGGCATGTTGGTTCATAAGTATTTATGTCTAAGAGATTTGAGATCACAATAATGGTGTCTAGTGGCATTTTTGAGCATGTGTCTAACGAAGTGATAGTATTTTTGAGCAATTGAAAATCCTAGTGACAAAACTGAGTAGTGTGACACAACCGGTGGCATAAATGATAAAAACCCAATAAAAATGTCAATCTTGCATTTCGTTAGAAAAATAACCTAAGATTCAATGGAAACAATCAGTATTAAATTTGTGTTTACAGAAAAAAAAAACATGATAAAAATGACAGAAAAATATGCAGAAATGGTTTCAAGAATGTAACAAACATAAAACTACATTTAATATGCATGCATAATTAGCAAGTAAAGATGAACGACAACACATATTTTTTATATATGAACAAAAACTTAAATATACCAAAAACAAAATTATTTTCGCACAAGTTTAATATTTCAAAATGTCTATCAAATTTGGTTCAATTTTTTTGACCAAATCAAATAATATACTCTCTCCATTTAACTTCATAAAATCCTAGCTCGCGCATCGAGTGGGCCACTTTGCTAGTTGTAGGGAAAGCGCTCCTACCCCTCATCTCGATGCCTAAGCCGCCGCACAATTGGATAACATGGGTTTTCTCTCCCACATGGTCGGCCTTTTTGACCGACTGAGAACGACATGTGAAGATGTGTTTGAATAGCCCTTAGTGTGGTTGGCAACCTAAGAAGTTTTGGCACATGGAAATGAACACAACAAGATTTGCTATGGCATTCAGAGGGAGGTGGTGAAGCTCGGCACCGAAAAAGTCCAGGAAACCACAGACGAAAGATGGGGAGACAAAGACAAACCTCTCTCCACATGAGTGACGAGGAGCACGTGCTTCCCCGGACACGGCGCAGACTTGATCTCCCCCTCCTCTAACAGCCTCTAACTCCCTTCCCGCACCAGTCCATCGATGACGAGCCCGCCGATGTCCTCTGTCCTGGTGGTTGGCGGGAGCCAATTGCCCTGGATCCATCCACATGGGGGCACGATCCTAGAGCTTGACGCCATCTCTAGCTTCACCGTCTTGTCCTTTGCCATCGCGGCAGAGTGCCCCGGCGCCGAGCAGACTCTCGTAGAGTGGGTGCAAAGAAGAAGATTGGAGGAATGAAGGAAAGGGGGGAAAGGGATCTGGCTCTTTCTCTCTCCGTCGCATAGGCCCTCTTATGCTGTTGGCCTCTGCACCCGCCGATCCTCACCGCTGGATTACGGGCTCGCAAATCTCCTCAAATCTCGCTGGCGGAGATCCAGCGATACGTGGCGGAAAGTGGGGCAAAAATCAAGTCACCATGCCCCACTTCCCCCACTCACTGCGTCACAACCGTTCGCGCGCGCACCTCTGATTGCAAATCCCGCAAAATTCGGGATTCTGCAATCCATATTTCTCGCCCTTTAAAACCCTTCCAAAAATGCCCGGGTCGAATCTGTCGCCCGACGCGCGAAAACACATTTCACTCAGAAAGAGACTTCCCTCGTTTGACTCGGGACTGTAACATAGCTTTCACTCTGGAGTCGCATGATCCGGAATCCATCAAGGCGTTGTACGAGGACGAGGTCATCGAATGACCAATGGGATCTCTTGAGTGCCTCTGTAGCACTCAGATCGCTTGGAGATTCGTTCCAACCCGACCTGGCTAACCTCCACCGTTTTAGGGGCTAATGATGGGGACATGAACTTAGGGTAGGGTAACAAGCCTGACCTACAAGCCCTGCCCTAGGATGCCATTCACCTCATACTGGGCCCAGGGCCAGACTAGCATTTGAATACTCTGCAGCCTGACTATCACTCGGAAGTCACCAATCACTCGGAGGATAGCGCTGCACTCGACCGGACCAATTCATTCGGGGGACCTGTCAGCACTCGGGTAGAGGAGACCAGGAGGCTCCCCGGGATCACAGCGGTCAGGATGTGTGTCCACCCTCATCAAGTGTAATTAGTGCGTCTGTTACCAGTAACTAGCACCCTTAAACTCCTCCTTAAACCCTTATTAACGATAGCATTCATGGGTGAGGGTGAACTCTATATAAGCCTCCCCCTGCTCTGTGGTAAGGGTTCGCATCTTCTATAAACCATACACTCCATCAAAACAGCTCCAGAGCACCGAGACGTAGGGCTATTACCTCCACCCGCGAGGGGCCTGAACTCGTAAATCTAAGTGTAACAATTGCGCTGTAGCTAGGCTCTGCCCTCTAGTTCATACGCCATACGCTATTGTTAGACTAACACCCACGATAGGGCTAACTCGAAGTGCACCCGGCGTATAGCTCGACGTGTTTCTGGCTCAGAGGGGATCTGAAAGTAATTCTAGATCCTGTGTCGGGGTTGGTTCTAAATCCGTCGCAGTTTCAGAGATAGGGGTCGGGTCTATGCCCGGACTGGTGGTCAGGGGGACATCACCCTGAGTTATTTCATCGGGACTCTCCAGCGATGTTAGGGAGTTTGATCCGAAGTCCTCGAAGGAGGTCAGTTCTGGAGTTGAACCTCTGGTGCCGAATAGATCCTCAATTCGTCCGGGTGTCCAGCCTGACAGGATGAGTTCGCCGCTGGAGTCCGCGGTGTACTCTAGGCCTCCGAAGGTCACGATCTGACCCGGGGCATAGTTTTCGATGGAGACCAGATGGCCTGTCGAGTTGGCGTAGAATATCATGTTGCCGGAGACGTAAATGTTCCCATATCCATTGTCTTAGTTGATCTGCAGATGAGCCATTGATCCTTCTGTTGATCTCACAGCGGTACTCTCAATGAAAGCACCAGTGTCGGTGTAAAACCGACAAACCTCGGGGTAGGGGGTCCTGAGCTATGGATCTCAGACAGATGGTAACATGAACAGGTAGACGATGTTTTACCTAGGTTTGGGCCCTCTTGATGGAGGTAAAACCCTGCATCATGCTCTTGTTTATATTGATGTAGATGTATCGAGTACAGAGTTGATCTACCTCGAGATCGTAAGATGTGGTCTAACCCTAAGGCTAGGTGAATGATATTGCGTTGATGTACCCTTTATGGGCTAAACCCTTTGGCTTATATACACGCCAGGCATATCTAGGGTTACAAGGTCGGTATCTTGGCGTGAGGACGGCAGGAGAAGTCTTGGAGTATACGGCAAGTCTTCGGTAGATGCAGTCCCGATCATGCCCCGTCATGCAGCTTCCGGAGTCCACCTTGAGAAGAATGAGGGCCCATCAGGCCAATCCGAGGAGCATTGGTCGACTAGGTTAGTAACCCCTAGTCCAGGGCACCGTCACTAACCATGGCAGAAGGTGTTGCGGATAATTTGGAGACTTGAAGATATGACTTCCTCTGCCACAAATATTGTAGTACCAACTTATGGGAGGAAGAACATGGTACCTTTAATGGTGATGGGCTGTTTCACCATGATGTGGTGATTGGAGAGCGATGTGTTGCAGCCACCATTGACGGATCCTCCACTCTCAATTTGACCAGCATTGAGGTTGTAGAGAAGTTGCAGGTACCCACATGTGCTCGTATAGTGCCATACCTCCTGCGCTCATCGTATGGCACATTGCTGATTTCACACACTGCTGATATTCCTATTACTATCGGACTGCATACCAAGGTTGTGCGATGCGATGTATCTCCTATGCCACTTGATTCATGTCACGTTTTGTTCGGAGAACCCTGGTGCAGAAAGTTTCAAGTTCAATCTTGCCATCATATCAACAAAACTTCTTTCAAGTGGAACATGAAGCGGCGTGCTTTGTTGCATGCTCCAGCCGACAAATTTCGTGAGTATCACCTTCTTCACAAGGAGGGGTCAAAATAAATTTGTTTGTCCGCTAAGTACAAGGTTATCATGGACAGCGACATTTTAGTAATATTTTTGGTGTTATTTCTTCTGATTTGCAGGTTGGTTTTGAAGAAAGGGAGCTAGATGTGCAACAACCTGCATCATCTGAAGAGGTGTCTATGGTACCTCCTTATACATTTGAGGATGTTCTTGAACGTAGTGCTATTTTCAAACCACAACTAGCCACGATGAAATTTTGTGAGTCTAATACTTTGCTGGTTCATTCTTATGATTTGATTTGCACTCATGTTACAACACCATGCAATAAAGTGCAAATTTCGAATTTTGGTCATGTGGTGCTACTTACACATAAAGAAGTTCTCGCAAGAATATCACCTGCTGATATTGTGTATTCCATCATGCTAAATGAACCTATAAGTTTGAGTTGTGTTGTAAATAAGATTTCTAAAATTTCACATATGAGTTCTAGCACCTATGCCTATAGTTTCACTTTTAATTTAATTGGTGAATATAGCATGAATGATAATTTTCAGGTGGATCACATATGCATTAACTGTGATAGGATTGCTGAATTGAAACTTCCTGTTTTGAGTCCTATATGCTATGTGACAAAGTCGTTTTGCTTTGGGATGGTAGCTAATTTTCATGAGAATATGAAATATCATTCAGGTTTAGTTGATGTATTGAGGTTGCGGCGAACAAAAAATTCAACTATGTTGGATTGTTCTGATCTTGCTACAATAGAATCTGACCCAACACGTGTTCCATTTATATGCTACTGCTTTAGACTTCACTTATATTTGCAAATTGAGTTGCATCTTACACGCTACGAATAATAGTATGGCCATACATATGTTTGTCCTACATATTCGAGTGGCGCAGTTGAAGCATGGTATCCAATATATGTACTTTTGAATATTTTAGATTGGTTTGACCTTGCTTATAGAACATTTGATCATCGATCTTCTATGAGGACTTTGGACTTAATATTGAACAATAAGACATTATACATGTTTGTTCCTCATTCTGATCATGACAATATGTACTTCACTTATACTTGCAATTATGATTGCTGATTCGTGAGATATTATTTGTTTCCATATGAACATCTTGTCTTTTATATTTGCAATTTAAGTTGCATATTGCATATTGGGAATCTTTTTCATGACAACAAAAATTATACAACATGTTATATATACATATACTACACGTACACACTGTTCCTTTTGTTTCTGCCATTTTCAGCTTACCCAAAGTCGCGGATGGCTTTTCTTGAAGAAAGGGAGGATGATGAGGATGATTCTGCTTGCTTAAGATGGAAAGAAATATTGAGCCTCGTTGAAAAATATCACAAGGTGAATTCATTCCTAGTTGAACATGTTACTTTGATTCCGAAGAATTTTATACTGCCTAAGTCTTTGCATGTTTGTATGATCAGATTTAAAGAGAAAACAAGCTTGGCACATGGAGATGAAGAATTGCAGTAAGAAGAGCACCTACCGTTGTCTAATATTAGCAAGTGCGCGAGGGAGGAGAGGGAGGCGGGTGCACAACATAAAAGAGAAGGAAAATTAGAATCAGACTCGAATTGACTTCCATGAGGTCCGAAATTGATATATGTGCTGAATCTGTGTCCGTGCCCTAAATAAGGCGTATAAATACAATTTGGAAAGCTTGAGTCGTGTGCTTTCCAAATTGTATACATGCAGCCCATGATTCGCGGTGACTGAGTCGCAGTCGTCAAAGCAATACGACGGTTATTTCTGCTAGTTTTCCAAATAAGTCGTTTAAGTTAGGAAAGTTAGAGATATAGTTGCTTTCGACCCCAACACTAGGTTGGACGTCCAGGGGTCTATATACCCTTGTAAGTCGTGGATTTTAGGGTTAGACCACGTTTTGATTAAACCTCTACCAGATTGAATTGCTTTAAGCATTCCTCTGAAATTATATTCCTCTTTGCATCGACAAAGAATATTTATCTACACCAAATTCATTTTGATAGGGTGTATGTGCTACTGAAAGTCAAGTGCTATTTGTCGTTCCATTAGGAATTGCGAGATTGCAGAACCGCTTCATGGTCGGCGGGTACATGTGCAAGTGTGTGGTGTTGCGAATATCCATAGGATTGAAGATCCGTCGCATTGGCAACGGGGAATTAGCCGAAGAGTTTGAGAGCATCTCACAAGTCATTCAACAAGTTCATTATCGACATCATCCGCTCACTAAGAAGATCGGACCACCCCTTATCAATTGGTCATTGACCGGAGAGGTGTCTTGGTCATGTCCACATGATTCTCGAACCCATAGGGTCGCATGCTTAATGTTCGGTAAAGCTAGGGTAGTAGTGAGATATTAACGTTGGTGACTCAAGGTTGTTCGGAGTCCCGAATGAGATCCGGGATGTCACGAGGAGTTCCGGAATGGTCAGAAGGTAAAGATTTATATATGGAAAGTTGTTATCGGGGTTCCGAAAAAAGTTCGGATTTTTTTCGGTATTGTATTGGGAAGCTTCCAGAAGGTTTCGGAGGGGTCCGGAAGTCCACCAAGAATTCCACCATGTCCCATACAGTAGAATGGGCTGTAGGGGGGTGCCCTGGCCTTAATGGGCCATGGGCACCAGCCCCTATAAGGCCCATGCGCCTAGGGGTGGAAAACCCTAAAGGGAAGGGCCCTCCTCCCCTCCTTGGCCGCCACCCTCCCTTGGATGAGGGGCAACGGCTGGCCACGTCCCCCTCCTATATAAATAGAGAGGAGGGGCAACCCATCCTTTGACCATGGCAGCTGCCCTCTCCCTCCACCTCTCGTTCGTGTAGCTCTTGGCGAAGCCCTGCCGGAGTTCCGCTGCCACCACCATCACAACGCCATCGTGTTGGATCAGATCACATCTACCTATTCTCCCTCGCTTGCTGGATCAAGTAGGAGTAGACGTCACCGAGACATACGTTTGCTAAACTCGGAGGTGTCGCACGTGCGGTGCTTGGATCGAATTGGATCGCGACACGAGTACGACTACGCCAACCACGATTTCTCGATCGTTAACGCTTTCGGTCTACAAGGGTATGTAGACTCACCCCCCTCTCATAGCTATGCATCTCCTAGATTGATCTTGGGTGTTCGTAGGAAATTTATTGATTTTCATGATTCGTTCTCCATCAGTTCTATCAGAAGAAAATCTCAGGAAGTACCATGTTTGTGAAACTAATACAAAGATGAATAGGAAGTGAACTTTTAGTTGGCTTTGTCTTATGATTTGTTCTTGGATTCAAACCAAAGTCTTTTCTTGTGACGTCTTCATAGTATGGTTGACCTATACTTAATGTGGATCTTGTATCAACCAAAATACCTATATACTACAAACTAGAATCTCGAGGAGGACAACAACTACAAAAATCGTTGGCATGGGTCACCATTCATATCCCATATAATAAAAGCCATGGACCTGAATATGGAAATTAGTCCAAAGTCCCAAAATAAACTGAATAAAATTATTAGTCCTCTCATATGTTTTTGCCATTAATCATCAAAACGACTAGGGTACAACGAAGATGCTCTTCCACCTCTGCCAGTGCCAAACAAGATTGCCAGAACAAGGGCATGTCAGCTAGGTCTTATTCCCCACCGCCGATGGCGCCATTACCTAACCACTGCTAGCTAGACACATATAGTTAACCCTAGCTATAGCCAGGGTAAACAGAGACTACATAGCCACTCAACCCATCATTTGGAATATCACAAAAACGTACCAAAAAAACTTACCATTCTTGTGCCGAGACAGGTGGTTCCAGTCATACATCTATAAGTCGGAACCAATATGACAAGTAATCAAATGGCTACCGCGTATGCTAGAGAATCATTGGATGGGTACCGTTTGCCAGTTTAAGAATACAAAAAATGCTTATACACGCAATCTAGCATAAAGCAATATACAATCATCGAAATGACCCCCGTCATATTCTTATCACTATGTTTCATTCCTTCCATGCCACCCACCTATGTTCCATACGTCTCCTCTGGCACCCAACAAAAGCTGTGTTGGTACATGCTTTCTAGAGTGAGGTTGATAACGATCGAGGGTAAGTAAAACATCATTGAGCAAAGAAAATTGACGTGATTGGCGACGAGGCACCACGAGGACCTCTCGTAGGTGACCCTCCATATATAACAAGCTCATTTGCAGTTCCCGATGAAGAAAACTAGCCTCCGAGTTTTGAAGCCAACGCATAAAAGCTCGGAGGAGCTTTGTTCAATTTCATTTCCCTCTTCCTCCAGGGTTGTAATATTCCCTTCGACCTCCGATGGTGTGCTTTCGCTGCAATTGCTTCTTTTTTTCGGGGTTAAACTCATATTTTTCTTTGGCACCTCATCTCATGTTACAAATCTAATTGCGAGTACCTTTTGATATATTTTTATCAAATTTTGTACCATTTTACACCCAAGTCAATGCCACGAGTAGGTCAATGCCTCCATGGCAAGACTCTCGTAGGCGCCCAAGGAATCAAGGTTAGATCGGACGGCTACCATTTCCCGAATTAGACATGAGAGGCTATCACACGGGGGACCGATCATGGAGCACACACAATATCATTTATTTACGCATCATTTTGGCGTGTAGAAAAGGCAAATCTCTATCATCCCCTTTCCCCCTCCGCTTGAGGGGTGATTAGGGCGAGTCTCCATCCTCGCCATCCACCATCGTTGGCGTTGAGGCCGTAGGGTCTCCTCCTTCTCATGCCTCTCCGGTGGTGTAAGGGGTGGGAACCCCGATGCATGAACGCTCGTGCGGTGCTTGGATCGGATTGGACCGCGACACGTTTACGACTACACCAACCACGATCTCTAGATCATTAATGCTCTACAAGGGTATGTAGATTCACTTTCCTCTCGTAGCTATGCATCTCCTAGATTGATCGTGGGTTTTTGTAGGAACTTTTTTGATTTTCATGCTTCGTTCCCCATCAGTTCTATCAGAAGAAAATCTCAGGAAGTACCATGTTTGTGAAACTAATACAAAGATGACTAGGTAGTGGATTTTTAGTTGGCTTTGTCTTATGATTTGTTCTTGGATTCAAACCAAAGTCTTTTCTTGTGCCGCCTTCATAGTATGCTTAATGTGGACCTTGTATCAACCAAAATACCTATATACTACAAACTAGAATCTCGAGGAGGACAACAACTAGAAAAATCGTTGGCATGGGTCATCATTCATCTCCCATATAAAAGCCATGGACCTGAATACGAAAATTAGTCCAAAGTCCTAAAATAAACTTATTAAAATTATTAGTCCTCTCATATGTTTTAGTCATTAATCATCAAAACGAGTAGTGTACAATGAAGATGCTCTTCCACCTCTGCCAGTGCCAAACAACATTGACAGAACAAGGGCATGACATCTAGGTCTTATTCCTCAGCACCGATGGCGCCATTACCTCACCGCTGCTAGCTAGACACATATACTTAACCCTAGCTACAGCCAGGGTAAACAGAGACTACATAGCCACTCAAACCATCATTTGGAATATTGCAAAAATGCAACAAAAAAACTTACCATTCTTGTGTCGAGACAGGTGGTTCCAGTCATATATCTATAAGGCGGAACCAATATGACAAGTATTCAATGGCTACCGCGTATGCTAGAGAATCATTGGATGGGTTCCGTTTGCTAGTTTAAGAATACACTAAATGCTTATACACGCAATCTAGCATAAAGCAATACACAATCATCGAAACGACCCCGTATATTCTTATCACTGTGGTTCATTCCTTCCATGCCAACCACCTATGTTCCATATGTCTCCTCTGGCACCCAACAAATGTTGTGCTCGTACATGCTTTCTAGAGTGAGGTTGATAAAGATCGAGGGTAAGTAAAACATCATTGAGCAAAGAAAATTGACGTGATCGGCGACGAGGCACCACGAGGACCTCCCGTTGGTAACCCTCCATATATAACAAGCTCATTTGCAGTTCCAGACGAAGAAAACTAGCCTCCTAATTTTGAAGCCAACGCATAAAAGCTCGGAGGAGCTTTGGTCGATTCCGTTTCCCTCTTCCTCCAGGGCTGTAATATTTGCTCCCACCTCCGCTGGTGTGCTTTCGTTGCAATTGCTTCTCTTTTTGGGGTTAAGCTTTTTCTTTGGCACCTCATCTCATGTTACAAATTTAATTGCGAGTACCTTTTGATCTATTTTTATCAAATTTCGTGTCATTTTACACCCAAGTCAACGCCACGAGTAGGTCAATGCCTCCATGGCAAGACTCTCGTAGGCGCCGGAGGAATCAAGGCTAGATCGGACAACTACCATTTCCCGAAATAGACAGAAGAGGCTATCACGCGGGGGGACCGATCGTGGAGCACACACAATATCATTTATTTATGCATCATTTTGGTGTGTAGAAAAGGCAAATCTCTATCGCCCCTTACCCCTCCGCTTGAGGGGTGATTAGGGCGAGTCTCCATCCTCGCCATCCACCATCGTTGGCGTTGAGGCCGTCGGTCCTCCTCCTTCTCATGCCTATCTGGTGGTGTGAGGGGTGGGAACCCCGATGCCTCGACGCTGGCCCGTCGATAGGTTAGGGTTAGGGTTTCGTGGCGGCGGCACCGGCCCAATGAGTAAGTTTTCCTCGACCTTTCCTATCTTGACGATGTCGTTTACGGCACCCTCAGTTGCTCCTGGGCTTAGATCCATACCGTCCTATATGGACGGCGGCGACTTCCCTTTGTGGTTTGGTCCTCGGTACGTCATCCGGTGCCGCCGCGAGGCGCGCAAGGAATAATCTAGATCTGACACTTAGATTTGTGACTCTTCTGATAGCAGCGGCTTCTTCTTAAGGGCGCTCCGTCCGCGACCAACAACGACGTGCCGAGAAAGACGGCGAACCTTCGACGCCATTCCTGGCGATTATCTCGGTGCTTTTTTCCGTAAAATTACGCGAAGAACGATCGATGTTTTTTTTTTAATTTCCTTGGTTGAAACAAGTAAAATTCCTCCATTGCAGAGCAACGAGGTCCATGATTTAGCAATTTCGAAACGCTTGATGATAATGATAATATGCTACTCCATAATTGCCATGAATATTTGCCAATGTTTGGGGGTGCGTAAATGTTTTTCGCTATCGCTAGAACTGAATCACTGCCACCGGTCAAGCCAGCCCGCCCCCCAACGGCGCGACCGAGCCGATCCGCACCGACGAGCCCACCCGCCGCCCCACCGACAGGTGGAACCCCTTCTCCCCTGCCCCACCGCCCAGCGAGGAGGGTCAGGTCGTGGGCGGGGAACGGAACCGCCGCGCGGGCACGGGCGCGGGCGGTAACCTCACCTGCCACCTGCTCTCCTCTTCTCTCCCCATCTCTGCGCCTGCCGGAGGGGCGACTGCTCAGTCCCCACAGACACGCGGAACGGCACACCTCCACCTCCACTACCACTCCCCCCTTCCCCACAGTAAAAGCGAGCGTCCTCGGCGTCTCCGAGGCGCACTGGCCGGCTAAACCCTCTCCCTTTCCTCCCTCTCTCCGGCCGCTCCGCCGCTGCTAGGGTTTTAGGGCGCCGGTTCGGGGAAGGCGGGCGCCCCGGCGGCGGCGGCGGCGACGACGGCGGGGGCGGCGCCGGCGAGGTGGAGCGTCTGGTAAGCGCGGGGAGTTTTTTTATTAATCCGGGGCCGGGGATTCGATCCCGTCGCCGCAATGCGGGCCGGATTCCGGCGATCGGGGGACGGGCCGGTGGGTCCCCCGGAACGGGGTTCTGGTTTTGGGGGCGGGTTTTGGTCTGTTCATGTGGTTCGCGTCTCTGCGTCTGTATGAAGTTGTGGGTTTTTTTAGAAGAAAAGGGCTCTTGCCCCGGTTCCATTTCATCAGAAAATGATACCACAGAAGTATCCTTATTACAGCTCGCGGCAGAGGATTTGACACATCCTTCCGGCATAATTCTCAGAAAAGTTTTCACCACTTAACTCACTAACTGCTAAACTGAAACATAGATCGAAAACTCATACTTCTTTATTTCTAACCCCCGCATACATGGTCTCTACCATCACCCTTCCAGCAGTATACTGCTGTCCACGCCAGTCATCCTTCTGCCCTTTTCTTTATCAGGTACTGCAACCACAGTTCTTTCTTCCTCAACCTGGCTCTGGCCTGATCAGCAGGGGAGGACGCCTGGCCGTCTCCCATAGTGAAGAGATGAGCCTCTCCACGCCATCTCTTGCAGCCTCTTTGCACAAGATCTTCCATTGATCGCAGAAACCCGCAATTTTTCCTCAGAATCACCTGCACACCCATCCAGGGGACCTTGTTAAAACACATATCATTCCTGCTCCTCCAGATAACCCAGAGTGTAGCTGAAATAAGCATATTTTCAGCTTGCTGGGTTTTGTGTTTCTCCCACAACTTAGTCACATTATCAAAAGTAGGCTGGGGCATACACCCAGATATGATATGAATATTCCTCCACACCTCAGTAGCAATAGCACATTCAAAGAACAGGTGGTTAATATTCTCATACTCAGAGCAAAACAGGCAGGTAAGATCATCTAAGTGTTGTCTCTTACTCAAATTACTCCTAACCTGCAGCTTATCATGAGCAAGTAACCACATAAAAGATATGAATGTTAGGAGGGACATGAAGCTGCCATATTTTTGGGATATTTACAGGACAGATCCCTCTAAAATTAATCATGCCATACATGGATCTGGTAAGCCCGGGGAGTTTTGTTATTAATCTGGGGCCGGGGATTCAATCCCGTCGCCGCAATGCGGGCCGGATCCCGGCGATCGGGGGACGGGCCGGTGGGTCCCCCGGAACGGGGTTCTGGTTTTGGGGGCGGGTTTTGGTCTGTCCATGTGGTTCGCGTCTATTAACTGTATATTATGTGACTGGTTTGTCCCTTCGGTTGCAGAGCGATGGAGGAGGAGGACCAATCGGCAGTGCTGGTCGCTGAAGGTGCCATCAAGAGCATAAAGCTCAGCCTCTCCACCGAGGAGGAGATAGTAAGTTCTTCTTCTTGATGATTTTACTCTCGGTTTTGCAGAGATGCATGCTGGGCTAAAAAGACTGTCAATGTGATCTCTCAAGTTTGAGAGAGCTGCCTCTGTTTCATTAATATTTGATTGAAATCAGTAATTTTGATCGGTCTGCGAGGTTACTTTGAACATTACTAATGTGCAAAATTTTGTGTTCTGCAGTGTACCTACTCTATAAATGACTGTCCTGTTACTCATCCTAGTCAGCTTGGGAATCCTTTCCTTGGCTTACCACTGGAAACAGGCAAATGCGAGTCATGTGGTGCCACGGAAAACGGCAAATGCGAAGGTTCTAAAACTACTTCTCATTAGTTTTTCTTCATGCCCCAAACATTGTCCTTTAGCAGTCCAGGATCCCTTTTCTCTTGTTACTAATAAAATCAATATGACCTTCCAGGGCATTTTGGGTTCGTTGAGCTGCCTGTACCTGTATATCACCCGTGTCATGTCAGTGAGCTTAGGCAACTACTGAGCATGGTATGTCTGAAGTGCCTTCGTATCAAGAAAGGAAAGGTATGTATTGGTCAAAACAGCTTAATCTTACCATATTATTCTTCTATACTGATTTCCCTGTTTCGATCTAAATCTTGACATTTCATGTCTCAGGTTAAACAGAAGAATGGAAAGGAAAATGTGTCGGTAACGGCATGTCACTACTGTCGGGTACTTGTCAACCTTAATACTCCCTCCGTCCCAAAATTCTTGTCTCAGATTTGTCTAGATACGGATGTATCTAATACTAAAACATGACTTGATACATCCGTATTTAGACAAATCTAAGACAAGAATTTTAGGACGGAGGGAGTATATTCTTCCTACGCCTTGAATTTGATAGATGCCATACTTCACTGTTGGACTGTAGCACTGAGGAATATATATATACTCAAGCAGTAGCCATTTATGTCAGTGTTTTGAATTTGACCTCACTCATATTTAGTCCAAGTATATAGGTAGGTGGTCTTTAACTTAACCAAAAGTCCGGTAGGAGAGAGCATATTCCACACCTCTTGTTTTATAGTGTTGGTTTGGTAACCTTGAGTATGATTGCAGGTTCTTGTTCTTTTTTTCCTTTTCAAATCGAAGTTACGCACATAGGTGCTAATTGATTGGGAAGTTCTTTTCTTTAGAGAAATGGAATGCCATGATAGTGTACTTGATTCAGTTTTATTTTGGTATGTGACGTATTGTCACCAGAATTTACTGTACTTATAATTCCTCTTATGCTACCTATTCAGAATACTACTGAAACTTGGAAGATATAACCAACAACCATGGCATCAGAGACTATCACCAGTGCCATTATTTTTATTTAAATCAGTGAATTGCTTCCTACTTTACAGCATGTCACTACGACAAGTGCGATCTGGATGAGTGTCAACTGATGTTTCTCATCTTTATTTCTTTTAGGGTCTCCCGGCACTATATCTGAAGGAAATCAAGACAGAAGATGGTGCATTTCGTTTAGAGTTGAGAGCACCCCCAAAGAAACACATGACAGAACGCTCTTGGGACTTCCTAAACAAATATGGGGAGTTTCACCATGGTGGAGCCTCTCACTGTAGGACATTGCTTCCAGTAGAGGTAATAATTTCACCTTGTTCTGTTTTCAAGATGTTATTGTAGCTTCTTTGGACAGTAAAGATCCAGATACACCCTTTAAGTTTGGGAAGAACTATGCTGTTTGAAACGTTCCGAAAAATCTCAAGAATAGGTGATGTGTGCACAAGAGGTACCGACACGTGAAATATATATTTGCTGGTACCTTTCTTTCTTTTTGTTTTTCTGGAGGAGTACCCTATATGGCCAAGGCGTTTGGAGATATGACTTTGAGGGTATCTTGTACCCTTATCTCAAGTAGTACAACCCGCAGGAATTTCCCAGTACCTTTTGACGCAAGAACACAAATCGCTGATGGGGGCTGCGGATTGTACTAGATCGGACGTCTGAGAAGTGTCGCTGGATAAGACTAGCTGGTGCACATGCCCAGATAGATGTTCTGTTTTTCTGTTTACATATTTACCAGATGAACTACATTTTCTCCCTGTCTTTCCACGTGTGAGGAGCTTTCATCCCTTGATAAGGTCAATTACCTTTGAATGATACGTAGGGTGGTATATTCCGGAATGCATTTCTATACAATTACAATCTGTAGGGTGGTATATCCTGGAATGTTAATCTCATGAGTGACATCCATTCTTTACCCCCCAAAACATGGTAATGCCTAAAGTAAGGATCACAGTACCTGAGGCCCAAGGGCTAACAATTACTTGTCCCTTGATTATTTCTTACTGAGTCACCAGTTTTTTGTATCCAGCAACCTACTATCTCATTCCTGTATTATTTGCCAGGCTTTTAATATATTAAAGAAGATTCCGGATGACACGAAAAAAAAGCTAGCTGCACGGGGATTCATTGCTCAGCCTGGATATGTAATGAAATATCTTCCAGTGCCACCTAACTGCCTCTATATTCCAGAATTCACAGACGGGCAGAGCATCATGTCCTATGTGAGTTTTCTTCTGTGCATTTCCTGGATCTTTGTAATTTACTGACTGGTTTATACCTACAATATCCCATATTATTTTGCTTTTTGTTTCAGGACATCTCTATATCTTTGTTGAAAAAGATACTTCAAAAGATAGAGCAAATAAAAAAATCAAGATCTGGTTCCCCAAACTTTGAGTCACATGATTCTGAATCAGCTGATCTGCAACTTTCTATTGGCCAATATATACAGCTCAGGGGAACTACAAAGGTATGTGTCATGATTTTGAAGCAAATTACCTAATTATTCATATTTAGATGGTGCATGAATTAAAATAGTTGCAAGTAAATGCTCAAATGAACCAATTTTGAGTCAGAAGGTTCAAGTTTGCTTCTAAATCATCACCTTGTTAAAAGTTACAGGATTACAATTGGTTCTATGAACAGCATGAATTCTTTTGTGTATTTGACAAAAAGTTAGGAATCTTCACAATATGATTGTGTCTAATCCTCTTCTGAGTGTTAACAAATTTCGACTTTCCATAGAATCATACAGAAGAGCTTTCTGGGCACTTGACCACATATTTTTTAACCATCAGCATTAGAGAACTCTGGCACCTTCGCAGTATTCTTGGTGTGCTGATGAAAGAACCATCTCCTAGTGATTGTTTATCAGAGCCATTTGCATTTATTTTCTGACCAGATTCATTTATGTCTAGTTTAATCGTGCTTCTTTTGATTCATGGAAACTCGACTCTTTTGTTTTGAAGGGTCCTCAAGACGCAAAGAGATTTGCAGTTAGCACAGATTCATCTCATTTGTCAACAAAGCAATGGCTCGAAAAGATGAAAACACTTTTTATCAGCAAAGGATCAGGATTTTCATCACGCAGTGTACTTACTGGAGACCCGTATATTGGAGCAGATGTAGTTGGACTGCCTTCTGAAGTGGCAAAAAGAATTACTTTTGAAGAACAGGTTACAGATATCAACATAAATAGATTGCAAGAGGTTGTTGACAAGGGATTGTGTTTGACTTATAGAGATGGTCAAACAACATATGCAATCACTGTAGGATCAAAAGGATATACCACTCTTAAAGTGGGTCAAACGATCAGTAGAAGAATCGTTGATGGTGATGTTGTGTTCCTTAACAGGCCACCTAGTACTCACAAGCATTCTCTCCAGGCATTTACTGTATACATCCACGATGATCATACCGTCAAAATCAACCCCCTTATATGCTCTCCTCTTGCAGCAGATTTTGATGGTGATTGTGTGCATATTTATTATCCTCAGTCACTTGCTGCTAAAGCGGAAGCATTGGAACTTTTCAGCGTGGAGAAGCAACTGACTAACTCACACAACGGAAAAGTAAATCTCCAGCTAGCGAATGACAGCTTGCTTGCTCTGAAGCACATGTCTTCTAGAACCATGTTAAGCAAAGAATCAGCAAACCAGCTGGCAATGCTCCTGTCGCTTTCTCTTCCTCCCCCTGCTGTGGTCAAGTCTAAGCCATGCTGGACAATCGCACAAATAATGCAAAGTGCGTTGCCAGCAGAATTGACTTGTGAAGGGGATAGATTCCTAGTTAGGGACAGCACTGTTATAAAACTGGATATTGACAAAGAATCCGTTCAGGCCTCGTTTTCGGACTTGGTGTCCTCCATTCTTGCTGTTAAGGGACCAGGAGATGCGCTCAAGTTTTTGAATGCGCTGCAACCCCTTCTGATGGAATTCTTGCTTCTGGATGGCTTTAGTGTAAGCCTGCAAGATTTTAGTGTACCCAAGCCTTTGTTGGAAGAAGCACATGAGTGTATTAAAAAGCAGTCTCTTGTACTGGAGCAGTCAAGGTGCTCGAGTAGCCAGTCTGTGGAAACAAGAGTCGAGAACAATCTGAAGGATGTCAAACAACAAATTGCAGATTTTGTCGTGAAATCCTCTCGTCTTGGTCTTCTAATTGACCCAAAGAGTGACTCTTCAGTGTCAAAAGTTGTTCAACAGCTTGCTTTTGTTGGTCCGCAGCTCTACCGCGAGGGGAAGTTCTATTCAAGGCGTCTGGTGGACGATTGCTTCTCAAGTTTTGTCAATAGACACCCACCGATTGAAGATGGAGTTCAACACCCACCAGAGGCGTATGGTCTTGTGCAAAGTGCATATTTTCATGGTCTCAATCCTTATGAGGAGCTAGTACATTCTATATGTACAAGAGAAACTATTGTCCGCTCCTCAAGAGGGTTGACAGAACCAGGAACTCTGTTCAAGAGTCTAATGGCCATCTTGCGAGACGTAGTTATATGCTATGATGGAACTGTGAGAAACATCTGCAGCAATTCAATCATGCAGCTGAAGTACAAAGAAGAAGATGACACAGATTTTCCAAGTGCTATAGCTCCTGGAGAACCGGTGGGTGTCTTAGCTGCCACTGCTATCTCCAACCCCGCTTATAAGGCTGTCTTGGACTCTTCTCAGAGTAATAATACTTCATGGGAGTTGATGAAGGTAACTATGTTGTAAACTACTGTAATCACTATTATATGCATCGGTATCTCAAGCTATGTTGTACCTACTGTTTAACATGTTCTTAAACCAACAGGAAATACTTAAGACAAAAGTTAGCTATAAAAATGATGCGAAGGATCGAAAAGTTATCCTGTTCCTGAATGACTGCTCTTGCCCCAAGAAATTTTGCAAAGAGAAGGCTGCTATTGTAGTGCAGGGTTGCCTAAAGAGAGTCACACTAGAGGATTGTGCCACTGACATCTGCATCGAGTATGTATTTTCATGCCGTCAATTCTAGTTACTTCTATACATTCTTTTTAGTATTTGTTGTCATTTGCGCCAAATAGCACGGATATGACATCTGCATTTTCAGGTATAAGAAACAAGTTAGTTTAGATGCAATTTCAGAAGCCACGCCAGCATTTGTTGGCCATATTCATCTTGAAAAGGTATTGTGATGTTTTTTTAGCTTTTCACATACAGGCTGTGTTTTTACAAGTATATATGATGCATATGAATATGTATGCATTTCTTGCAGGCACATTTAGAAAAGATAAACGTTAGCACTGATGAGATTCTTCAGAAATGCCAAGAAGTTTCTGGGAAACATGCCAATAAGAAAGGAACTCTTGGTCACCTGTTTAAAAAGATTACTTTCTCTACTTGGTAAACTTTTTATTCTCTACTCTGCATTGGGTTTTCTGTTACATCTTAGATATCATGGCTATTGCTCAGGACTGAGGTAGGCCTCATTTTAGCTGGTAGTGGTTACTGGATGCTGGTGACATGCTAATTTTGCTTCAGGGTATTGTATACTTGTGTTGTCTTTGATCAAGATGGGTAATACCTAATATCTCAACATGAAAACTGAATTCTTAATGTTGTCTGTAAATGTTTCCTTTATGTTTTTATACATAGATTCTTTAACATGCTCTCTCACATGCATGTGTACCGTGTTGTAAACACATGCTGTAAACACCTTAGATGAAGACAAGATGTGGAAGATTATGTTAGGAAGTGAAGTGTTTCGGGATAGGGCGTTACGTCGATGAAAGGGGAAATAAAAAATCTAACCACCGATTCGGCATCCCAGGATTAAAACTGTCACCTGTGTGTGGGCTAGTGAGATTGACCTATCTGATAAATAACCAACTCAGAATGAAATACTGAGGCGGCGAGTGAGAAGATGGCTAACCTCAATTGTAGCCATATGCACTCTTTGCTACCAAAATATCTTCACTCCATTGAAGTAGTATAGCTGTAACAAAAAAGAAGGGGAAAGGTCGATTCTGTAATGATGAAAATATTTTCCTACTGGATGATGATACTTCATATTCGGTCCAACTGCAAATAATGAAACCTTTTTAGCTATATGCACAAGAATCAAGTTACGCACAAAATGATTTTCTTTCACACGAAATTACTTTACTGCCCTTAAGTGATTCCTACACAAGCTAGTCCTTTCTCTTACATAATCAATTCACTCTTGCTGTTTAAATGTTAATTCCAACCCCTAAACATGACACCAAGGGTATAATAAAGGAGTAATCATTGCCAGTTATAGAATGACTTTATATGGAGAAGTCTAAATGGCTGCATGGACTTATTTGTGATCAGAGGGATAACTTTGTATTTTCTGCATGTTCTTAGTTTAACATGAGGTATCTGCTCTATAGCAGTGATACTAAAACATGCTTAAGTATGGTAGAAATTTTATATTTTCTTGGTGTTGCACTATATCCATTGTCTATTTGCTTCCTACTCAACGCCCAAATCTGTTTTTAGTTATTCATACCAATGAACTGGCAACCTGCACCCGTGTGACTGGAGCTTAATCCATTAATGTCATAATGGGGATTTGTCTTGACACAAGGAGCTTCAGTACATTATCAATTGGGAACCACCTCTTTGTTATGTACTATTCAGTGTTACCACACTTTTGTCTGTTTAACACGACATAATCTGTGATTGTGGATATTATTAAGGTTGATCTGATGGATATTTTTTCCTCAATCTTGGCAGTGATTGTTCATTTGCGCAGAAGCCGGGTGATGGGAAGGTTCCATGTTTGCAGTTCTCTTTTTCTGAGGACATCCCTATGTTATCTGATTCCGTTGAGAAAGCAGTGAATGTGTTAGCCGATTCTCTCTGTGGTGTGCTTCTGGAGATAATCATAAAAGGTACTGTAAGCTGCAGAAACTAGTCAGCCATGGAAATTTCATTCACTGCATATTTTTAAATTACAGTCTTTTGTTAAAAAAATTGGTTTCTCCTATCTTACTGGATGAAAGATCTGATGTACTGCACTTCTTTGATTTGTCAACACCTGTCGTATATATATTAGAGGATTTCATGCGTATAGTCGGTAGTCGCCTATTACTGTCTTCTTGGATGAGGCTATTGTTTTCAGTGGACTGGTGGTAGGGCATTCTGAGTTCCTGTGTTTAAGATGCTTAGGGCCAGGTACTGAACTCTGAACACACTAAAGAACCAAAGCAGTAAATTTGTGACTAATGTTTTCAAGTGTCTACTCCTTTTGGGTGTCCTCCCATGCCCTATTTAGGTGGCCTTTGTTTGAGCTGCAGCTAGTGATTCTAGATTCTAGGCCTTCCAAAATCAAAATCTGAAACAAACACATCAGATTCCTATCGAGCTTCGTAGAATCGATTCTAAAAAATGAACAACCAGACGAGCGAATCGGTAAGCTGCAATTTTGGTGATTCTGCCGATTCTGCAGCTTCCCACAAAAGAAAACAATTCGTCCTGAGCCGTTGCCCCTATTTGCAGTCCAAATTACAACCAAACTGTCCCAGCAACTAGTCTCTCCTGCCGCCGCCGCTCTCACCCCACCCACGGTCGTTGCTCGCCCCGTCCTCCTCCCATCTCTTCCGTCCGATCCCGCTACGGACAGCCGCTGCTGGCTCCCGCCTCCATCCTCCCGCTGAAAGCACGAGGGGGGCCATCCTGAGATGGTCTGGCCGGACGTCACCCCGTTGGGCCGAGCATCTGCTGACCATGGACACCGGCTTCCCACAGGGACTCGCCAGTCGTCGTCTCCTGTGTCGCCCATGGGTTCCTGCTGTGCGTCTGCCTCCCACGATCTCCGTTGCTACTCCCTGCGTGGACTTTTACCTGGGATAGCACGAGGTGGGGAAAGCACGGCCGTGGCAATGCTCGCTGAAGCCATACGTGTACAGGTGCCTTTCATTTGCATGATCTTGTGAGAAGAATATGAGATCAGTTAATTTGCACCTAACTAGTATACTTGGAAAAACAGCTAATTTGCACTGAATCAGCATATAAACGTCATGCTCAGCATTCAGGGACATTACTGACATTTCACAACCCTTGCAGTTCCTAGAACTATCCAACAGCAGGGTAAACAAACAACCAGCTTCTGATTCTCAGGAATCCACAATCACAACTGATTTTCAGGAATCCACAGCCAAAGTGATTCTCAGGAATCTGTAGCCCAAACAAAGGGGGCCTTATACCTGCATACTTTGATGATGAATACATATCCTTTTATGCAATAGATGCATGCCATTCAGCTGAGATTTTATAATGGATTTTTTCCTTGAAAAAGAACTGCAAATTTGTCAGTGCAACAATACAACAGATTTGCCAACTAGTTGACATGCAAACGGACGATTGCTGTCTGGTTCTACAGAATAATAGCATGTGTCATATGGCAATTTGCTGTTCCATTTCATTTTCTGGTCCACTGATTTTTTTGTTGCAATGTTATGCGTAAGAAATTAATGTATATATACTCAACTATCTTTTTCTGTAAGGGGATATTAAAGATTTTATAATTAACAATTTAGGTGGTGTTCTACCAGCTTCTTCTAAATAAGTGTGCGAAGGATTCTCCGCTCAAGTTTTTTTTCCCATTTGCTCTGCAGGTGATCCTCGAGTTCAAGAGGCTAAAATTACGTGGGTTGGGTCTGATGCAACGTCTTGGGTTAAACATACAAAGAAGATATCAAAGGGTGAGCCAGCAGTAGAAATTATTGTTGAGAAAAAGGAAGCTATGCAGAACGGTGATGCATGGAGAATTGCCATGGATGCATGTATACCAGTCATGAACCTCATTGACACACAAAGGTCAATTCCTTATGGTATTCAGCAAGTGCGAGAACTTCTTGGCATATCATGCTCCTTTGATCAAGTTGTTCAGGTTAGCCTTGCATTTATTTGCAAAAGCTTGAGAGTTTTTTTTTTTTGTAAAAACTGAAGTGACAAAGGTTTCAAATACTTGGTAGGAGTCCTGTTTTTTCCTTAACTTAGGATGATCTTTGCAAAATAATATTTTTTTTCCTAACACAAGTTTGACTGTACCTGTACCACTGGGACTAGCTAAAGTTATTTGGTTTGTTAAATATGGTTTTCCTGTAAATACTGTACTGAAGCTTATAGTAAATACCAAACTAATCAAAGTTGATGTAAATTAAAAAATGAGGCATACTTTTAGGAAACATGTAATGTCTGGGTTAAGAGAGAGGGAGGGAGGGGAGTGGGAGAGAGATTGAAGGCGAGGTAGAGAGCTCCGCTGTGGTGTTTTGGTGGGTGGCTAGGCGGCGTGAGTTCTGTTTTTATACCAAACCAACTGAGGCCATATGGTTTTCGATTTTCATGCATACCATAAACCAAAACCATACTAAGTGGATGGTTTGGTTCTGTTTTTTGGGTTCAGTTTCGATACTGACATCGTAAATTTATCGTTCATTTAAATCTGACATGTATTGCTGCCTAGCGATTTACCTTTCATCCTGTTTGATTCAAGTGTTGTAACATTTATTATGAAAAGCGATTCTGCTACAACTGTTTTCTGGTTTTTGATTTGTGCCGCACCTGTTGTCAACTTCTATCTTTATTTACATCCTATTTCATTAGATATTTTTCTTGCTTGATCTTTTGTGCAGCGCCTTTCGAAAACCATGAAGACAGTTGCTAAAGGAATTCTGAAGGACCATTTGGTTCTTGTGGCAAACAGCATGACATGCACTGGGAACTTGAATGGGTTCCACAATGGTGGTTACAGGGCGACCTTTCGTTCATTAAAAGTTCAAGTACCTTTTACAGAGGCCACCTTGCTTGTAAGTTCATTTTGAGATTTCCTGATTTGTTTTATCACCACATACACTATGCTGATTTCCTGATCTTCTTTTGTAGACCCCTATGAAATGCTTCGAGAAGGCTGCTGAGAAATGCCATTCTGATTCATTGGGTTCTGTGGTCTCATCCTGTTCGTGGGGCAAGCATGCAGCACTTGGTACTGGGTCATCTTTTCAGATTCTTTGGAACGAAAATCAGGTAAGCTAGTTTTTCAACCCACTGGAGCTTACTATTCATATCAGTAATGCAGCTTGAGTCAATATTTAGTGGGGGTAAAAAGGTCTTCAGATGGTAGGGCCAATCAACTATTTTCTTTCTTACTACAAAGATAATAATTTGATTGTTGCTATAAAGCCATTCCACTGCATGATCCAACCATGTGAAATTACACTTCTATATTTTAACTAGTGGAGTGGCCTGTGCACTTGCACGGCTAGATTGACTACATATTGTAATATTTTAAAATTTCACAGTCTACTGCAGAGTGCAGAGGTGACCGCATTTGTCACTTGCCCTATTGCACTTGTGTTTTTTATGTACTGCAATTACATACCTCCATATGCTTATATGCATGCGCATCTTACTCCTATTAGTTGACTTATTGTTTCTCCATCTGAAGCAATGTAATTATTTATGTATATTAATAAAACTACAAAAGGTGCTAGAACTTTTTCGCATCCCTGATATTCAACGCCAAAAGCTGACCACTTAAAAGAAAAGCCAGCAATGTAAATTTTTGGATTATTACATTTGGCGCTGTGAGGTCAGAGTGCAAATAATTGGAGCATGTGATAGGCTAGCAAATGCTTTGTTTTCTCTTTTGTGGCATGCATGTCAATAGGTGCTTTGTTTAACGAACACTATTTTCAATATGGTTGGGTTGTGCTCATCTATGAGGCAAAGGCTGAAAGCAAAATTCTTCCGTTTTCTAAGAAAGCAAATCAATAAATGCATATACTACATCACTAATTCTGCAGTAAGTCTTGTTGTGTTGGCGAGTCCTTGTTGTGTGTATGTATTATTCTCTTATCTGACTCATGGTTGATGCATACTGATGACCAGAGACCTTGTCGCTGATGCATGCTAGAGACCTTCTCGAGTATACATGCATGGTTGCCTCTATCCCCATGGCATGATTAACAGTTGTGATGTACTAATAAATAGATGGTCCACCAGATCAATGGCTCAATGTTTCACTTTTTTTGTTGGAGTTTCTAGTCTATGTCTCTATTTTTGACACTGCTTTTAGTATATAAATAACATATTTGACCATCGCAGCTGAAAAGCAACAAGGAATATGGTGATGGCCTGTATGATTTCCTGGCCTTGGTGAGGACCGACCAAGAAAAGGCTGCTTACACATTCTTGGATGATGTGGACTACCTTGTTGAAGACAACGCAATGGATGATATTTGCTTATCACCGGAAATGGATGGGACCCATGGTATGCCCACTTTTGAAGATGATCCTGAACAGCAAAATACTGAGAAGGACAGCTCATGGGAAAATGGCACAACGGCGGGTGCAAGCTGGGAACGAAATGCAAATGCTGGGAATGATTCTGGTAACTGGGGAGGAGGCTCAACAGTGGAGAATGATTCCACTGATTGGGCAGGCTGGGGCACTGGACCTGCAAATGACAAAAAGATTGTATCCGGAGAACCAGCTGAACCCGACACTTGGGCTGACCAGGGTGCTAAAAAGGATACGGAAGGAGGCTGGAATAATGCAGCTGCAGCTGCTGACACAGGAGCTGCAAAACCAGCAGAGCAAGACAAGTCATGTTGGAATGCGCCCCCAGCAGTGGAGAATGATTCCTCTGGTTGGGGAGGCTGGGGCACTGGAAACGCAAAGGACAAAAATATTGCATCTGAAGGATCAGCTGAAGTCGATACTTGGGCCGATCAGAGTGGTAAAAGGGATACTGATGGAGGTGGTGCTAACTGGGACAAAATGAAAGTGAAGGATCACAATATGCAGCAAGACCAATGGGGTCATGTGCCATCCCAGAATGTTGATGCACAGGATGATCCATGGGGGAGTGTAGCAGGTGTGGCTCAACCTTCTACCGCAAAGCATATTGATGCACAGAATGATTCCTGGGGGAGCGTGGCAGCGAAAGCTCAAACTTCTACTGCAGAGCCTATGGACGAAGGGAATGGTTCCTGGGGGAGTGTGGCAGCGAAGGCTCAGACTTCTACTGCACAGCAGGAGTCCTGGGGTAATGTGTCTGCTTCACCATCAGATAATGCGTGGGGTGCTGCTCCAGTTTCCCAGGGACCTGATAACTCGGATGCAAAGCAGCCAGATTCTTGGGATGGCTGGGGTTCTGCTGCTCCAGTTTCCCAGGGAGATAATTCAGATGCAAAGCAGCCAGATTCTTGGGATGGCTGGGGTTCTGCTCAAGCCGATGACTCGAGTACTGATAAATGGAAGAACAATGCTTCTGGCAACAACAAAGGCTGGAAATCAGATGGATGGGAGGCCAAAGAAAACCGGAGGGACCAAAGAGACAATCCAGGCAGGCCTCCAATAAGACCTCCTGTTGAGAGGCCACCAAGGCCACGGTACGAACTGCCAGCTGAGGCGAAAAAGGTTCTACAAGAAATTGAACCCATTGTAACAATGGTCAGAAAGATCTTCCGTGAATCAAGGTAAATTATCTCACAGTTTACTTGTTTGCTTTGTGTGCTTCATGGTATGCCAAAACAGTTATTTTGTTTATACCATCTTATTAAATAGATTTGTTTTTACCATTATCTTAAATGTTGCAGTGATGGCATAAGGCTTCCCCTGGAGGACGAAAAGTTTATCATAGAAAAAGTTCTGGAGCACCACCCTGAAAAGGAAAAGAAGGTGTCTGGTGAAATTGATCATATAATGGTATGGATTCTTGTGCTACCTTATATATATATATATATATATATATATATATATATATATATATAAACACCTTTAGCTTTATTCTGAAGACGATAAATCCCTGAGTTGTTGTGATGAGCTGCTCCATCTCTCTAAAAACTTGGCCACCTGCTGACTCCACTTGCCTGCTTGCCACAAAATAACTACCACCTGACAGTCTGTTTCTAGCACCACTCACTGGTAGCCCTTTTCAATAGCTAGCATTAAGCCGTGAGTTTCTGCAGTTGTTGGATCCACAATTCCTTCGTATATCGACAGTAAGCAGCCAAGAGTTGTCCTTCAGCATTCTGAGCTACTGTTCCCGTTCTGGCAGCTCAACCCTGAGATGGAATGTGTTATTGTCTGACGCATCATAATAAAATATGCAAGATCTTAACGGCGGGCGGCCTCGTTTGATTTCGCAGGTCAACAAGCACCACGTTTTCCAGGACAGCCGGTGCTTCTACGTGGTGTCATCAGATGGGACCCAAACAGACTTCTCCTACATCAAGTGCATGGACAACTACGTGAGGAAGAACCACGAGGAGCACGCCGAGCTCATCTGCGAGATGCACTTCAAGAAGCGCAACCGTGATCGACCACCAACGGTCGACGGAGCCGCGGCACCAGCCACTGAAGCCGGGGCGTCTCAGCCGGCTCCGGGCGAGGACTTGGAAGCCGCTCTGCCAGGCCCGCCGCCAGGAACTCCACCTCCTACAGCGATCACCCAGCAGGAGACTCCAGCTTCTCCGTCTGCGGCTCCAGAAGATGATCTGCCTCTGCCTCCTCCCCCTCCACTGACCCAGCATGAGGATGGAACGCCAGAAGATGATCTGCCGCTGCCTCCTCCTCCTCCACTGCCCCAGCAGGAGGCTGGAACGCCAGGTTCAGCGCCAGAGGCAGGAGCCGTCGATGACAAGTGGGCAGGAGGTGGTGATGACAAGTGGGCGGGAGGTGCCGATGACAAGTGGGTCTAGTGGTTGCTTAGGGTGTGGAAATGAACTGAACTGAACTGGTTGTACATACATGCTCGTAGCGTCCCGTGCTGAAAAACCTTTCTGCTTGCCCTGACAGACTTGATGTAGAGGGTTGGTGGCAGTAGCCGTTGTTAGACCCGACGATGGGCTGCGTTTCCTGTCGTATGCGATGCGTCTTCCGGATGGACCCTGTAAATTCTGGGAGGTCGCCCCGTGTGCTGCCTATGGTAATCGCGACTAGTAGTTTCGATCCTTGTTTGTTTGGTCTCCTTGCTTTCTGGTTTTTTTTTTTTTGAGCTTTCCTTGGTTTCTGGCTGGCATGGTGTTTTTGTTTACTTCCTCCGTTTCTTTTGGGCCGTTATATCCAGGGAACGTTCCCTGGAAGCGTTTTCCCCTGTGAATCCATGCCAAATGAAGTAAAGTTTGGAGGCGAAAACTGCCCGAGCAGAAAAATTGCCGTTCGTTCGATGGTGATCAGACGGCTTTGGAGGTGTTTCCTAGAACCTCCCTCTCATGATATGTTCCCAGTTATCTTCTCCGTTTCTTTTTACTTCGGCATATAAGACTTGCCTTAAATTAAACTTTGTAAAATTTGATCAAATTTGTATTTAAAAATACCATTTCCTATAATACTAAAAATATATGCAAAATTAATTTCATGATGCATCTAATGGTATTAATATGATCTTGTTAACGTTCATGCTTTTTCTATAATCTTGGTTAAACTTTATAAAGTTTGATTTAAGACAACTCATATACAGAGTAAAAAGAAACAAAAAAAAAAATCTCCGTTGTTGCTTGCAAATGAGATTTGTGTTACACTTGGGCCAGCAGAACGTTTATCTCTCGGAAATGAGTTAAGCAGTGTGTGTCTTGTACTCCCTCCTTCTCGGAATAGATGGAGTATAGTTCTCCTAAAAAGTCAATTATTTCTAAGTTTGATCATATAGAAGAAGCTAGCAACAACTACTCCTTCCGTAAAGAAATATAAAAAGTGATCTAAACGCTCTTGTATTTCTTTATAGAGGGAGTACAAATTAAATAAATACGTTATGAAAATATATGTGATAGTGTATATATTGATATTGATTTAGAATTGTTTATCTTCATATTTTTGTATACATGCTTGGTCAAACTTAAAAAGCATTGATTTTTGAGTGAGTTTATACACCATCTAAAGAATGGAGGGAGTATCGTATTGTATCTAGGGGGTGAAAATTCCATCTTTTATTTATGATCTAGTTTAAGAAACAAACAATAATTCTAGTTGCGGATTCCATCATATGGAATTTCACCTGTGGGTCCCACCCTTTGGTTTTCTCCATAACTGCCCACCTCGTCCTGTAATTTTTTTTCATAACCTCCAGTGGATGTAGCATCTTTTCATATAGTGCCATGACCCTGATGACGACAATGGTGTATGTTTTTAAGGTGTTAAAGCTGCTTAGAGGGACACACGGAATCATGTTATGCGTGTGCACAAATTGCCAAGGAGCATAACATGATGCTCGAGGGCACCCGAATCACGTTACATGTGTTTTCATGTTCGTTTCCGCTTTCACTAAGAAATGCAAAACATATGTGGTTCGCTTTTTCGATCTGTTCGTCCTATTAGTATTTCTCTCATTGTGTAAATACACACCACTTTATGGTATTATTAAATTAAACAAACATTATTTAATACTGTTGGACAAGTCACTACTATACTTTTATATTCTTTCAAAGGAAGGCGGCGATCAACAAGATGTCTATGACCAGAACTCCGCATCTCGAGTTTTCAGTGGGTCACTGCCCGTGAGTGTGTGCTTCTACATTCGTAGTTAGTACTTTGAAATATTCAAATTCAGTTTTGTGTTTTCCACACTGAACTAGCCTTTGTGCAGAAACTCGTAATGTCCAAAAAGAAGAAAAAACTTGTAATGATCTCGCCAAGCCTTCCGATCCCGATCCGACGTCCGAGAAAGCCCGATCCCGCGCCACCTAGACAAGAGAGTCGGTCTCGCCTCCTCACACCCCACTCGACAGGCTCCACACCGGACCACCTCGCCGCCACCACCGCCCAGCCGCGTCCCCCGCCGCGATCAACCGCCACTCCCTCCTCGACTCTCGCCGGCGGCCTCCCCGCCACCGCCATGCAGGCCCGCGTCGTCGTCTTCCCCATCAGGGGCCGCGCCTGGTGCTTCGCCCGCCCGCGCCCCGTCCTCCCCGCCACCTCCGCCTCCGCCTCCGCCGCGGGCAACGGCGCCCTCCCGCCGCCGCCCACTCTCAAGGACCTCTGGCGCGGGGTCTCCGCCGGCGGTCGCACGGCTCCGGAGAATGCCGAGGCCGTGGCCGACTTCGTCGCCGACAAGGTGCTCGATGGAATGCCTCCCACCCTCTCCCCCGTCCTCCGCCCGCCGCATTCATCCTTTAGCTATGCGTTTCTCCTAGCCTGTGCCTGCGGTATACGGTCTTAGGTGGGCGTGAATGAACCATATGATCTCGGCAGCTCAAGTTGAATGTTTTTGGTCCACTTGATGTGGCCGCAGCAAAACCAGCTGATGTCCTCGTTGATCCGATGGTGCTAAGCCATTCTGGATCTCACCGTGCCCACGTTCTATTAATTCGTAGAATTTCGTTTTCTAATGTTTAGTTAACATGCATTGATATGTACGGACGTTTTCAGTTGAAATCATTCCCTCCTTGCTATGGCAGAATCTGTTGCGAACACCGAACCTTGTTGTGAAATGCCATCTTCCACAGATTAATTTCTAGTTTTCTACTGTCACCTTGTTGAGAAATGCCATCCTCCAGAGATTAATTTCTAGTTCTCTACTGTCTGTTCATGCTTGTAAGTGAGATGTGATATACTTGGGCCTCCACAAGTCCTTTCTTCAGCAGGGAAATGCATTATGCGTGAGGTTTATTTTGTCTAAGGGTGAAAATGGTACAGAAACAGAGTCTTTCGAGGCAAAAATAAAATAAAATTATGAAGACATAAATGGGATGACGACTTCCGGTTGAAACACAAATAGAAGTGAATTTCTGGATTTACATGTGGAATTTTCTGTTCTTCTTATGCATGTATGTCATTCCTCATGGACAGCACATAGCTCTGTCTGTTTCCATGTCGTTTCCACCCTACTTGTATTCCTCCATAGTAAGATCCATTGCACTAAAGTATGTGCCACTGTAACATGTTTAACCGAGCAAAAGTTACTCGATAGGGAGAACCAACTATTGATTGAGTAACTAGCATATGTTTTTCGGGTGTGCAGATGAACAGGGCGTGGATTGGTTTCGGCAGCGCGCCGGAGGGATCAGTAAAGAGGCGGATCCACAGGTCGGGCGTTTAAGATTTGGCGTGTGTTGTGTGGAAGGGCGTGGCAAGATCGATCAGACGCTGAGCTTTGTTGTGCTGCAGCTTTGGGTTAAAGCTGCTTTCGCGGGTGAGGCCATCAGAGACTCTGTTGAAGTCACTGACCAAGGATGTCTCCATGCTTGAAATCGTCCACCCTGCAAGGTAAGTGGTGATAAGCTTGTGTTATTGTTTCTTCATGGCTGTAGAATATGCTTGCCAGTTGGGTTGTACTTTTTTGTCTTTGGGTTTGTGGTGTTCAAATAGTTGGAAGGTGCTAGTGCTTACTGAGTTGGTGTTCAAAACAGTTGGTCTTGTATTGAATATCTTCTGATGTTTGTGATTCTGAATGTAAATAGTACTGCCTCTGATCCATAATAAGTGTCACAGTTTTGAACTAGCCCGAGTGCAAAACAGCGACACTTATTTTAGATCGGAGGGAATATCTGTTATTACTGGAGGTACATAAGTAATATGCCATTAGCAGGGAAAAAAAATCCTATGAGACCGAGTCTCTTTCCAATCACGTGAGACCCCACCCAGAAAACTACACGTGTCTAGCACATATCTCAAAGCATCTTCTTCCCCAAAGATATCCCCAGCCGAGCAATCTGTTTAAACCGTGGAGCTCAGACTATTAGCATCTTCTATCTCCTTAATCCCAACTAGTGTGCAGGTTCAGCTAGCGAGCCATGACTCAGAACCAACCGCTCAATTGGTGATGGCTACTGGCGAACCACTTCTGTTCTACTCCAAAACTAGAGCATCGTATTGCTAGTTTGTTACTAGCTTGTTATTTTATCCTTAGCCATCTTCATTGTACAAAAACCATCCAGCCTACCGGCCTCCAAGGCCATCGCGGCATCGCCGGTTCACCGTACTGCAGAGATGTGATCAAAATGACATGCCCTGCACCTGCAGATCGCCTCCATCGGTGTGGCCATGGCTGTACAGAGTGAGAGTCAGGCAGGCAGGCAGGTTACAGCCACGGGTAGTCAACTGTCATTAGGAGAAGGCTAGCCACGAGGTAGACATTGCCGGCCGATGGGAATTTGGCAGAGATGTAAAGCTTAAGAAGATGCTTTGAGATGGGTGCCAAACACGTGTCATTTTCTGGGTGGGGTCTCACGTGATGGGGAATGAGACCTGGTCTCATAGTATTTTCTTCCCATTAGCAGGGAATATGCATTGCCGCCAATGATAGAACTAGTTAACTATGATCAGGAGACAGACATATGTATATATACTTTTAGTATATTTAGGCTGGTTCTGTGTGATGAAGTTTGTCCATATATCTGGCTTCAACAATTTTTGCAAACTTGTCTTTCCCCTGCCATGCAGTTACCTGGCATTTTTGTACTCACATGCCTTCTCTTATCCCCCTAAATATTTATTCTAAATCATAATTTGTAACTGCAGTATAAATCCTCGTCTCGTGCGCCGACGCCTGCGGCACATTGCTGTTAGGTGATTGCTTTATGACCTTACAAGTGTATTGTTTAGTTCGATTTAGATCTTTCCTGACACCTTTGTCTCTACATGGTTTTTGAGTATTAGGGGTGCAGCTATTCACAAAAAATATCTGTATGGCAGCATTTGCATGCTTCCAGTAACGAGCGTTTTCATGGTAAGAATTTAAGTGTTAGTTACAATCAATGAAAGTGTGCCTATTGGATTTATTCAAATGTATTCCAAAGATATTATTATTTTATATCTGCTGTTGATTTTATTGCCGTTAAGAGTTGATCAAAGATATCATTAGATCTTCTTTGTGATGGTTACATCATTTAAATATTTGTTTTTGCTGCATTCTAGACTTCTAGGTTGCGCACATGTCAGTTGGTTGAGGTCTATTACTTGAAGCAACTTCCTTGTGTGCTCGCTCTACTTTGTGGCTTAGTACTTCAAATTAACAAAAGGAAAATGATAAGGTCATTTTGTGTATTGTCAAGATTAGAGAACCAGATTTAGGTTTGTGGAAGTATGATTTACATTCACAATGTTCATTCAGTTAATGAAAGATGAAGTCATGGCATGTATTGTATGCTGATTGTTTTTGTGGAAGTGTGGTTCGTTCTATCCAGTGAATGGTTTAGTAATTAATCATTTAAGTATGTAGTTATTGTATTTAATTATGCTGGTTACTGGTTTTACCATCATCTGGTTAATCAAAGGATCTGATTGTATGCTGCATTGTTGTATTTTATTACGTAAGACAAATAACTTTCATAACAGAACACCCTTTATTCATCTGCAGGTACTCCTTTGCCAAACATACCATTTTTTGGACGCTGTTTCGAGCTTATTCTCACTGGCGAGCTCTCCAGGTTCAAAACATGTCAAACATATTCCAGTTTTTTTGAATTTCAATTTGTGAACATATACTCCCTCAGAAGTCAGCACTGGCATGTAGTGTGTAGGGCACAATTTGTGCACAAAAATTCCAGAGGATATAAACTATAGAGGGCATGCAAGTCAAATACGTTATTGAAAGTCTTGTTTGTTAGGAAGGGAGTTATTGGCAATGACACAGTTGCTACTTGGTGACTGTTGGACGGAGCTATACTGCATTGCATGTCTTCTTTTGTTGCTACTTGGTGACTGTTGGACGGAGATTACACTATGACATACGTACATAACAAATCTGTGTGAGCAATACATGAATGAAAATATGTTTGTTTTTTTGACATTTATTTTGATGCAGGGAAGCGAGAGGCTCCACTTGCTAGTTTCAGACTGCTCAGGTGAAGGGAAAACCCTTCTCGAGAAGAAAAATGGAATGAGTACAAGAAAGGACGGCGACTCACAGTATGCTCCTTGGGTAAGTTGACTGTAACTTCAAAATGAGTAAAACCTTCAGATTCATATATTGGTAGGACTAGGGTTCCTACCGGCTCTACTCCGTAGGTTATACGGGCAGAACAGCGGAGGTCGGGGGCGAGCACGCGAGCTCCGGCGCGTCGGCGCCGTCATGAGGGAGGAGAAGGGTGGCGGCCGGTTAGGGCAGGAGGCGGTTAGGGTTTCCGGCTCCTCTAGAGCCGAGCAATAGGATAGATATATCTTTATTGCTTAATTCGAAAAGAGTCTTACTGACCTATATTTATAACCTAGATAACTTGCATAAGAATTAACCTAAGATAACTTGCATAAGAATTAACCTAAGATAACTTGTGGGCTAAGATGCGGTGGGCCTAGCTAAACCGGCCATAACACTTCTCCTCCTTTGCACAAACAGCTCGTCCTCGAGCTGTAAGGTGAGGAAGCGCTATGAACTCCTCGAGGCGATCACCAGCGCCAAGCACCTTCTCGGCAATTTGGGCGGCCGGGTCGGTGACGGCGTCCTCCGGAATGTAGTCTGCAACCTCCGGGTAGAAGAGTCGCGGCAGGCATGGCCGGGCGTGTAGGGTTCGCCGCAATTGAAGCACAACCTTTGCGGCGACGCCGAGGAGCTCGGTCAGCGAGCCGCGGAACGGCCGCCCCGCTGTCGCGACGAGGGGTGCCGCAGGCTCACAGCAGCCGACCCGGGCGGAATCCGGCCGATAGCGACCAGCCGGTCCGGAACGGTGATTCTGCTGGATGGCCACCGCGCGGCGCTTTCGAGCGATGTGGGCGTAGTACATGGCCGATCGAGATCCCGGGTCCCCGGCTCAACGCCCACGAGGATGTGATCCGGAAGGCCACCGACAAAGAGGTCGCCCGCCGCTGCCGCTGCGTGACACCCGACGCATGGCATGCCAGGCACAGAAACGGTCGGCGAAGTCCTACACCGTAGAGGTGAAGGGAAGGCGGCCGAGCTCTGCCAGGCGGCTCCCGCGAAGCGGGGGCCCAATGCGGAGGAGGCAGAGCTCGCGGAAGCGCTCCCAAAGAGGCATGGCGCTCTCGTCCTTCTTGAGAGCATAGTACCATGTCTGTGCCACGCCATGGAGGTGATAAGAGGCGAGCAGTACGGTCCGAGGCGAGGTCTGCCGCCCGAAAAGAATCGTCGCCTTGGTTGAGCGGTTGAGGGGTCCTCCGTGCCGCCATACGTGGCGAAGTCGAGCTTGGCGAACCGGGCGGTTGCTGGTGTGGCGCGCCATGGCCCACTGCCTCGGTGGTGCGGAGGGCTGATGACGGCGCCCGCTCCATGGTGGGAAGGCCGGCGTAGTTCCCCGTGGCGCCTGACGCCTCGGGCTGCAACTGGGAACCCGACGGCGGCCGGGCCTCCGTGTAAGCCGGTAGAGGGGATGTCCCGTGGAGCCAGCCTGGAAGCGGAGACGGTGACGACGGAAAGCGGACCTCCTGGATCGGGAGGCCGCTCGGTGCGGACCGCCCGAGCTAGGACTGGCGGGCGCGGTGGTACTGCACGGTGGCCGCAGGGAGAGACGGCGCGTCAAAGCCGCATCGAGCCGGCGGCGCGGGCGGCGCCAGCGAAAAGCGGCGTCGGCCATCGGGCGCGGACGGGCGGTTTGTGTCGGCCATCGCGGGCCCTGGCGACGGCCGGCGGCGCGGGCGGCGCCATGAAGTGTCGGCGTCGCCATCAGGTGGCAAGGCGGCGTCGAGGCCGGTGAGCGCCGGATAGCCTCCGGTGATGGCCGCAGTACGGAGTACCACGGCAACGCTGCAGCTTGCCGCGCCACGCCGGATGGAGCAGCGGGGGCGGCCCGTACGGGCTTGCCAAGTAGAGGCGGATGCCCTGAACCGCGACGACCAAGTCGTTGAGCACGCCGGCCATGGCCTCCGGTGTGAACTGCTGCGGCCGGTGAGGAGGTGTGGCGGCGGCATGTGTTGGACGGAGCTGGTGGCCGCCCGTGGCCCGGCAGCCGGGTGCCGGGTCCGGAGGCTCGGCGCCGAGAGCGAGGCCGTGGCGCCTGCGCGAAGCGGCGGATGGTGGAGTTGGCGGCAGCGGCGCGGTGGAGTTGACGGGCAGCGGCGCGCGGCGCGCGGCGGAATTGAGGCGGCGAAGACATGGTCGAAACCCGGTACTGATACCAAATTGGTAGGACTAGGGTTCCTACCGCTCTACTCCATAGGTTATACTGGGCAGAACAGCGGAGGTCGGGCGAAGCACGCTGAGCTCCGGCCGTCAGCGCCGTGTGAGGGAGGAGAAGGGTGGCGGCGGTTAGGGCAGGAGGCGGCTAGGGTTTCCGGCTCCTCTAGAGCCGGGCAATAGGATAGATATATCTTTATTGCTTAATTCCGAAAAGAGTCTTACAGCCTATATTTATAACCTAGATAACTTGCATAAGAATTAACCTAAGATAACTTGCATAAGAATTAACCTAAGATAACTTGTGGGCTAAGATGCCCGGTGGGCCTAGCTAAACCGGCCATAACATATATCCTTGGGGTGCCTCTGGCAGTTGGTCATCTCTTATTTGTTGTTTGAATTAAAGTGGGTTCTGAACGAATAATGCCATGAACAGCAACATGTATATTACCATCATTGATGATTGAACATAGGACCTCTCATTACAGATAAGACATACTATTAGCTAACTGGGTTCTTATCACTTACCTACCGTGACCATATTAAGAGAACCTGGAATAAATTTCACATAATTGATTTAGACATGTGTTATACTCAAATATGTCCACTGAGTTATCTTTTTAAATATACGCTCCTAGGAATTGTGCAAAAGGGATTTGTGGAAGTATTTAAACTAAAACAATTTATCTACTTGCATAGAGTTCTTCTGTTTGACCTTGGGTGTATGACATGTGTGGTGTATGCCCTTGCATACCAGCAAGCAAGCATATGTGTGCACAGAGAGTCATGGATGACCATGGCTTTGGATTGACGAATTTATGTTATAGCTTTCACCGGCAGCTATTTAATTAAAAAACTGATGAGTATTTTTTGGCATGCCAGACTTCACCTTATAATAAGAAATACTCTCTCTGTAAAGAAATATAAGAGCATTTAGATCACTAAAGTAGTGATCTAAGCGCTCTTATATTTCTTTACGGGGGGAGTATTTGAGTAATCGTCACAATCAGACAATCAGTTACTTTAGTATTACCTTTCTATAGTTCGTATAGTTGTTGACTTGTTATACACCTAATGAGTGGTGTGTACAGTTAGCCTGTCTGGATTATATACAACAATGATTAGGTGATTGGTGCAACCACTTGTTCATCTTACATGGTAATCACAGCATGATGATAAAGATGATATTTGCACCTTGGCCTGAAGTACTTACCGGTTTTGGCATAGCTGTCATAGTGAATTTATAGTTTTCTGGCAATCAAGCGTGTCGATGTTTCTCTTTTTTGGCATGTGATGTAACAGTTTTGTGTTAAATTTTAGAAGTGGCATTCTCATTTTTACTGCAATTAACCCTGAATATTGTTTGAATGGGCCAGCAAATATTTAGAGTTCCATATTTAGCATCATAAGATGATTGTGTTTGGTATGTGCGTTTGTTTAATATAATATATCTCAGCAGTTAGGTCCAAGTAAGACATTGGGGTGTGGGGTAATGGTTGTTTGCCAGTCTACTCTTTGTTCGTTCTGTGGCCTCAAGTTTATCTAGATGAGGTTGTTATATTTGAATGACTTTATGTTAGGATAGTTTCAGTCGGGTTTTCGCCCTGCAGCAGGTGTTTCGATGGCGAGCACCTGCAGTCGGTTTCCCGGCTGTGCGTTGAACTCACTCTCCCCTTTCCTGTCTCCTTTCTCTGGTCGTGGACAGATGTATTTCCATTATTCAGTTAATGGAAAGGGGTTCAGAAAATATATATTTGGATGACTTTTAGCCCTCGTTTGTGTTTTTTTCTTTCTGTACTCTGAGGCGTGTGTTTTGTGCTTGCATGGTTGCATCCTTCTGATATCATGCCAATGTAGCCTGACGTGTGACTAAAATTATATTTCAGTGACTTGTACCATGCATGTCATGGCCTGAATGGTAAAATGTATATAGTATAAGATTACACAATTGAAGCATTGATGATCAAACATGGAACCTCTCGTCACACATGTGCTATATATAGTATAAGATTACACAATTGAAGCATTGATGATCAAACATGGAGCCTCTCATCACACGTGATATACTATTAGCTAAACTGAGTTCTTATCACTTACCTACTGTGACCATATTGAGTGAACCTTGAGCATATTCACAATGAAGTTTTGTCAAAAGGTTCCATGGAGGTTTTTCCGGGCCGCTTGATTGGTCTAAACATGCTGCATCTTCAAGTATTACACACCCAAATGAGATTTGTGGCACGAAGTAGTTCAATTAAAAAAGTCATCTACTTGAACATAATTCTTCTATTTAGTAGGCCTGATTTGTCTGACCTCGGGTGTATGTCCTTCATACTTAGATGCAAGCATGCGCTTACACAGAAAGGCATGTATGACCATGACTTGGGATGGATGAATTTATCGTTAGTAGCTTTCTTCTGGCATGCCAGACTTCCTGATAGAACAATCAATCATTGAGCAATCATCACAATCAGACAATCAGTTCTGTTAGTATATCTTTCTGTAGCTCATGCAGTTTTTAACTTGCCTAATGGTTGGTGTGGCCTGCCTGGGTTATTTAACTTATTATAGTACTCCCTCCGTTCCTAAATATTTGTCTTTCTAGAGATTTCAACAAGTGACTACATACGAAGCCAAATGAGTGAATCTATGCTCTAAAATATGTCTATATACATCCGTATGTGGTGTCCATTTGAAATCTCTAAAAATACAAATATTTAGGAACGGAGGGAGTACATCATTAGGTGATTGGTGCGACTGTTTGTTCATCTTACATGGGTAATCACAATAGTGAAAAAGAGGATACTTGCACCTTGGCCTTGAGTAGTTACCAGTTTTGGCATAGCTTTTACTGCGAGCCTGCGAATATATAGTTTCTCTGGCAATCAAGCATGTTGATGTATAACTTTTAGTTGAAATATAAAAACGACATTTTCAATTTTAGTGCAATGAACCATGATCTTGTTCCCCAGAGTTCATTGTTTTTCTTCACTTATTGGAGTTCTCACTTCTTTTGACGCGTGGAGTTCTCACTTCTCAGCGCTCTATAACCTGCCTCCACTATGAATGGACTGACAAATCTTCAGAATTCCATATTTAGCATCATAAGATGATCAATGTTCTGTAGTATAATACGTCTCGGGCAGTTTTGTCCAAATAAGAGTCATTGGGTTTGTGGGGTAATGGTTGCTTGCATGGTTGCTCTTGCGCCCCTCTTATCATATGCATGTAGTCTCATGTGTGACTGAAACTATATTTGAGTGAATTGTACTTCCTCTGTTCCTAAATATAAGACCATTTAGAGATTTCACTATGGACTACGTACGGAGCAAAATGGATGAATCTACACTCTAAAATATGTCTATATACATCCGTATGTAGTTCATAATGGAATCTCTAAAAGGTCTTATATTTGGGAACGGAGGGAGTAGCATCTACTCCCTCGGTCTGAAAATACTTGTCATATAAATGGATAAAAAGAGATGTATCTAGAAGTAAAATACATCTAAATACATCCCCTTTCATCCATTTTGATGACAAATATTTCCGGACGGAGGGAGTATCTCATTTCCTGGATGGTCAATTATCTTACTGTGGTTATTTCATTCAACAGAACTTTCAGCCATCACAGAAGCTCGATGGGTTCCTTAAGAGGAGAGGCTTGGGCGAGGGTCTGGATTGCGACACTATTTCAAGGATATGCCAGACGTACGACTTGGACAAGGTTGATGTCCTGAAGTACAGGGATCTGGAGTGGCCTAGCTCAGCTTCTCGCACTACCTAGGGATTCTTTGCCCACCGATGTCTGTACGGTAAAACAACTCTACTGGATGATAACTGCTGGAGGGTGATCAGGCTGGATCTTTTTTGCTTGGGACATGAACATTTAACCGGCATGGCGGGTCATGCGGTGCCCGCATTAATCTGCCGCTAGCTTAGAAAGCTGAGAAACGAAGAGGACCTCTGAAACCGTAGCAACCCCATATGGTGACCCCCCGTTGCTCTGTACCCAGGGTGTAAATAGAGTTTGGTGGTGACCTTCTACACCTGCCGTTTCTTTACCATTTCAGCACCTCTCGGTGATAGGAGATTGTTTGCCTGCTCAAGTCAACAGCTGGGTACTGAGGTTGAACATGACCTTTCTTATTTTTGTTTTCTTCTATCTATGCATCTGAATTCTGAATCCATCTTTGGTCAGATCTGAATCTTGCCAGGATCTTGTCTCTGCAACGCAAGCAGAAGAGAAATTGGTATTTATGCTGATGTGTTTGCGGTGATTTTCACTTTGAAGACCAGCTTATTATTGCTTATCTTTTGACTGGTCCAACTCTACTTACTACATCTTCCATTGATTGCCATGTCATATCAAGGGTTTTTTAGTTGGAAAAGGCCGGCTGCCAACTAAACTACGAAAAAAGGTTTGAAAACGACGTCGATACATCATGGGTTTACTGTGTATTGAATCCTCGAGACGGACTCGTATATATGATGATTAAGTGCGATTGCAGTTAGCTGCTGGGACTAGAGTAGATCGAGATGGGGCCGAGGCCAGCCAGTGCCCGTCCTCTGCTGTGGAGCTTTAAGCCTATCCATGCACATAGGGGCGGCGGTACGTGCTGAGCGCGACGTCTCTCGGCTATCTTTGTCGCAGATTGTGGTGGACGAGGTTGATCGCCTACAGTTGATGAGATGCCCCGCCGTGGCATGCACATGCACCGTTTAACAAGTGGATCACTGCTGTCAACTGAAAAAAGAGGGTGGATCGCTCGATCCAGTAACTCGGTTCATGATGCAACAACCTTAAGTCCCAATATTTTGAGTAGTGTGCTTTCCGATCACGAAACAACAGCATACATAAAAAGGGAGTGGGAAATAACTTGAAATTGTAAGTCCTAGCCCCTTGTGTGATTGTCGGAAGCAAATTATACGTACATAGAAACTACCAAGTGGACGACTCACGCTCTGTGGACAAATCCGACGGAATGCTATGAATCGCTAGTCCGATCTCTAGTGGTTCCCTTTTCTCTCTTTATTTTTTTTAAAAACTAGACCAAGAAGCCCCTACTAATTTTTAATTAAAAGAAGAATGTGAGACAACAGTGTCCAAGCTGAGGCTCAAACCTGCGTCGGCCAAGACACGCAACCGCTCGCTGGCCATTGGGCCAGTAGCCCTTTTCTCGTTAGGCCTCCTTTGATTTGTAGGAATTCTAAACGAGGAATTTTGTAGTTTCTTCTTCTTCTTTGAAACCCTTTGATTTGTAGAAATATATTCTTGTCTTTTTTTTAACAACAGATTCCTGTTCCTATACATGATAGGAACCAACTCTTTGTATTTCAAAGAAAAAATAATATATTAGCCTACATGCAATGAAAAAAGAAATCATATCCTATGAACCAAATGCCATATCTTTCTCTATACGATTTGGGATATACGTCATCTCACTTTCTACGACTTCTTTATTTTCATAATATTCCTATTCTATGAACCAAATGATGCCTTACTATATCCATTTCACTCGCTGGGGCCTTGCACTGCCCCTCACTACCCACCCCCTTGGTTTCCCGCACTCCAACCACTAATTTCTGTTATTCAAATAAACTGCATGACACCATCTTCGACCATGGCAACCATAAACCCAATAATGACTTCTTTCTTATACGTCAAAAGATATAATTTCCAGTTAACTGATTTTGTACGATAGTACTCATGGGCCAAGTACCCAATTATGTTGTAAACAAGTGTTTTAATTCTAGTCTTGTCAACTGGTATCTCAGGGGAAGCTCCAAAACCTTGTATTTATGGTGTTTGGTGGTGGTCGAGCAGTACCTTCTCTATCTTGATGTCTATGTGGACCACCGTGATTGATGCGGAGGAATGCAAATACACCAGCCGTTGTAAAAATAACTTTTAAACAATCTTTGCAGCTCAATAACCCGAGACCCTCAACATGGAGATGGTGCACAAATGAATTAAATGACCAAGAGAGGGACTCTCATGCCTCGACGCAGCATCCCGATAATCTGATAATATTATGATGGTTTTTTTTATCACGGAGAGGATGGCTACTCATCTACGAAACTCTCAATCTCGCTTCTCGTGGAGTAATTTTTGACTTTTTCATAGCGACCATTTACTGGTTTGATCAAAATTATTGCTGCACAAAGAGCATCTCACAATAATATCATACTCGAGTACATGAAAATAGTGTACTATGGGGGGGGGGGGGGGGGTGAATGATTTTTTTTGGGGTGGGTTACATTATAATTTTTTAAACGTTTCCCTCCCCGCCCCTCGGTAATTTTTTCCTAGCCCCATCACTGCCTGGATCCTTCGTCTGCAGATGGAGCACGCCGATGACACATGCACAAGGCCTTCAAAGTTGATGCTCTAATGAGTACAAGTCTTAAGAATCCTTAACAATCCATGCTATAAATGTAAATGAGAAAGAACTTGCCACCAACTTACCTAAGGCAAGTAATGGCATTGTTCATCGACAAGTACAAAACTTTGTATGAGTCAAAAATCTAAATTACTGCAACAATTGAAGTCGTATGCAGTACAACAACAAATGCAGAGAATAAAAATGTAGATAAAGCATTAAAGTTTCACAAAACATCCTCACAAAGAGAAGGTGATATAAGCTAGCGAAAATGCATTGATCAGTGTTGTGCCCACTATGCGAGAGGACTCATAATTATTTTGATGGACATCATTTTGTGGTTATCCAAGACCATATTTTCTTTCTCCAGAAAATATTTGAATCTATCTTCACACTAAGGGAACTAGGATATTGTAGGATTTATAGGCATTAGGAATGACATCTTCATGAAGGTGCGCTCACAGAGACCTCCACTGTTTATCGTCTAGATGCTCTAGGAACCTCTATATCCAAGTGTGCCCTTACAACACACCTGGGATGGAAGCTTGGTCAGGAATCCAACACATTATCGAGATGATATGTATACAATGTACAAGCCGCTATTCTTATTTTCCTACATGTTCTTACCGAGGTCGATGCTCTGACAAATGCACGTCTTGAGAACCGTTAACTGTCCAAGTTATGTAATACCAAAACCAGAAGTTTAGGGCATCCATAGGAGAATACATGACATTAGTCAAGTGCATAATTCCTCAATGCAACATCTAAGGCCGGTTCTTTTGGGGGCTTAAAAAATAAGGTGCCTTCTTCCCAGCTCATCCATAATCCGCCTCTCTTATTCACTAGGGCTTATAAATTAATTATGGGACAACTAATTTAGAAGCCTCGATACATTTAAGGGGAGGATTATTTTTTAAGCTGGGAAGAGGCAACTTATTGTTGAGGCCACCCAAAAGAACTGACCCTTAGCCATGTTCTCTGGCTATGTGAATTTGCGTACTCAAAATTCACTAGATAAACAAAACAAAAGTATTGCCAACCTACATAAGAATAATGTCATTTTTGTAGTTTGCGCTCGCTATGATCGGTGTTTTTCTCACTCTTGGTATGATGTCAAAATCATTGAACTCCTTTTAGGTACAAATTACCTTTTATATATGGAGAATTTAGGGAGAAGTACTATTCACCTCGTTCCCTACCTCCCGTTTATACATAATCCCGTTGTGTTTTTTTTGCTTGGGCACCCCATGAAGGCACTAATTGCCTTGGCGTTGGAATGATCCTATGAACCTCTCGTTATCCAGCCTGATTGTGCAAATGTTTCGAATGCCATTTTAGGATCATCCTTGGAAGGCTCTAATATCATCGTGTAATTCTAGAGACCAACAAACTTCTTGAAGACCGTGAGTTCATAGTATAGAGAAAGCCTCTAGGGTGGCCGATCTTCACAAATTAGAGGTAGATTTGAGGAAGAACACGATGGGAATGATGAAGGAAAACACACAAATCAACACACATAGATGCAATAAAGATACACATAGATAGATCCTTGATCCAAATCATCAAAAGATAGAGATGGAACAAGAGAGAGTTCTTCCCTAATTCCTAGGACAAGGAGGGCTTGATAATCCACAAGAGGATCCTTCTCCCTTAGGAGATCTTGGTGATCTATGATGATATTCTTCTCCATTAGGAGGCCTTGACAACCATGGATGGTTCATCTCCCCTAGGAGGTAGAGGTACATGAGCAAAGCTCTATGGTTTAGTTATAATCTTTGCTAACCCTGAAAATGAGGTGGGGGCGAGGTATTTAGAGTCTAAGGGGCGAAGGGTAAAGTTACATGGCCACTTGGCCAGATCTGCATGCAGGAAGGCCGGACGTCTGGGTGTCCGGACGATCCGAAATATGCTTGGACGATCCGGACTGGAGTCCGGATGCTCCGGCTCTAGAGTTGGCCTTAGGTTGCCTTCGGATGCTGTAGTCGAATGATCCGGGAGGGAGTCTGGACGTCCGACTGATGCCTGGATGATCCGGCTAGGAGTCTAAACGTCTCGCTTCAGGCTAGTGTTTGCTCCGCCTTGTCCTTGTTTCTTCCGTGTTCTTTTCCACTCATCCTTCTTGGATGACGTAGCCATACTCTAGTGTGTGCACTCCTCCTCGACTCATGTGAAGCTCCGCTAAAATCTATGCATATACACGAGAGGAGTGTCAAGTAGTATACCATCCTCGAAGGGCACTAGTAGAGACGTGTAAAGAAGAAGATTCACCTTTATATGTTTGAATTAGATGTCGCATGTGTCTCTTGTTAAATGTGCTCTTGACATGGTGATATCCGTGAGATGCTCCGCATCAGTTCATCCTTTAGAAAATCGACCCTGAGGAGAATGGGGTCATCGACTTTTGGGAAAATGTTGGTATAACATAGGCATATACCTTTTGGTGGTTGCACCACCCCCAGACTATATTTCTAGGAAGATAGGAGCCGATTGTAACTCTATTTTGAAGGAATAAAAATCATATTTGTTTCTCATATTCTCCAAAGAGATCATAAAGAACACCCACATGCACATGCTATGTGGGTGTTCTTTATGATCTCTTTGGAGAATGTGAGAAACAAATATGATTTTTATTCCTGAGAAACAAATATGAGAATGCCAGAGATCATAAAGAACACCCACTTTAGGAGTATAAGACCTTAGAACTAGTTTTTATGAAACCTTTGAATCAAAGAGATCTTTTGAGCTGTTCTTCTCAATCGAGCCAAGAGGCTCGCATGGAACTTCGCCCCAACGCCACTCCCTGGCAGTGGCGTATGTTGCTCGCCTACAGTCAGTGGCACAGATTCAGGAATAGAACTAGCCAGGTCCTATTCGAGCAAAACTAGCCGGAACTTCACCCCCACGCCACTCCCCAGCAGTGGCGTATGTTGCCGGCCGGGAATGATTAAGGTCTAATTTTGCAGCCACAGATGCAGGTCCATTCGAGCAAAACTCATGAAATGCTACTAAAAACATAAAAACATGCAAACAACAACAATCCAGCTGCTCGCCGTCTTAGAAAAACTGAGAGGACTCGACAGAGCCGGAGGAAGGATAGGTAGGGGGAGGTCGCCGCTCCGCCACTGCGGACCCCAGGGTGGCCGCCCAGTTTCGCCCCAGTGGTAGATCCTCCACTGCCTACATTTGAGACCAGAAGCGGACAAACGCCTTACCGTCCCGTGTTTTTTCATCAATTAATCCTATATTTTTACTTTTGTTAATTTACATTTTTGCTAGGTCAAGTTTAGAGTAAAAGCAAGAACAACATGAGCAAGATCAAGTGAGGGAAAACAAACAAGACTATAAAGTGACCAAAGCGGCAAACGCTCAAACCCTTGGCGAAGCAAGACTCGTCCGAGACGACATCCCTAGCAAACCACCTAACTGGGCCAACAATCGGCGATTTACTCTCCGTTTTTTGCGTGCAGTATTGAAAAACAGACAATAACTCATGTCCAAACAAGGCGAGTGGCACATCCCGCCACATCTATGTTGACAATTGCGTCATTAGTTAGTCCATCATGTGGTGGTTCTTCGGTTATACAATACTAGATGACCCATTGCGCTCATGGCACAAAGGCCAAATGCAACCCAAAAAGTTAAGCGGTCTATATGTTTTTTTAATCTCAAAAACTTTTGTTGAAAGCATTAGTGAATATTCGTTAAAGCGCTCAAGCCATTTTTATAAAACTTCACGAGTTATTCCATTGAAGGACTTTTTTTGCTTAATTACATGCAAGTGAGATATAAAATCATGACATGACAATCTACAATATGATTTTGGTTTATTTAAAGGAGCAATCTTTAACTGTGTTTATAGTAAGTTAACATGCATCCAGTACTGTATTTACCTATTCCAGACAACATGGTCATGTACAACGCTCAAGTCATTGTATAGTCTGGACGCGCCGCAACACCGTACCAAACAAAGGAGGGCAAACACTTCACATTGATGCATTGTTGGATGAAGCTCAAGGATCGATCACAACATTTGGATAAACAACATGAGTCGATGAAGAAGTTCAAGCTTGAGATGAAGGCCGCTTTTGAGGAGTTTGTTGAATTCTGGATCGATGAATTTGAAGAACTTGTTGAACATCCGACACTTTATATTTGAATTATTATTGCATTGAAACATTTGCGCTGCATGATTATGGAAAATTTGTGTCATCTTTCAATTATTTTCAATGCTACTTTTAGTGCAGAGAGGTTGATGGCCGGCTCCTCTATCGCTGTCCGTGGACACATCCAAATGTGTCGGTGGACATTTGATGTTTCCGTTTTGATGCACCACCTTGAAGTTGCCCTTACCTAAGGCAAGTACTAACATGAGTCACCAACAAGTCCTAAAACTTTTTTATGAGTTGGTGAAACCTTAATTATACTATTACAATTAAAACCATCTGTGATACAATAACAAATACAGAGAATCAAAAGGTAGATAACAAACTAAAACATCACATATTACCCTGGCAGGAAAAGATTTTCTTTTTGAAACGGAGGCAAAAGCTTTGCCTCATCCATTAATTAAGGGAGAAAAGAGTTTGTTACAAGTCACTCAATACACGGCATGAGATCACTCTCGCAAAATAAGAGACCCTAATTTTTTTGCACCGGCGATGACCCAAAGGTTGGCCTCAGTATCGATGGAGTCAAGTAATGTAGGTGGAGGGGCACACTTGTGCTTGAAGACCTTTGCGTTTCGCTCATTTCAGACGGTCCACGTAACAAGCATGGTGAGGGACGCCTTGGCTTGGCGGTTTGGCGTGCCATTGTCGCAAGTACTTGCCCACCAAGCCTCAACCGAGTCGAAGAGGGGCCAACCATTGATGTCAAGACCGTGAATGTGGTATTTGTCAATGATCAAGGACCAAAGCCTTCGTGTGTAGCGGCATTTGAAGAAGAGATGAGACCCACATTCCTGCACTCTCTTGCAAAGAGGGCAGAGATCACAGTTGGGCCACCCGTTTGGCCAATCTATCGGGCCATTCAAATTTCGCTTTGCAACGCCAGCCAAGCGAAGAACTTGACTTTTGAAGGGCCCAAGCCTTTCAAACCATTTTATCCAAAAGTGTGAGAACCATCTCTAAGAATTGCGCCTTGTAAGCAGATGCCGCCGAGTAGGTCCCACTAGTCGTATGCTTCCATCTCTTATTCACTGACAGGAAAAGATGATATATACCCAAAGAGCGTCGGCCTCATTCTGTGCCTACCATAGTAGAAGACTAACAATTACTTTGACCGACACCATTTTATGATTATCCATATGCATCTTAATGGAGTTGGGTTTGGAATTGGAGGCATTAGGAATAGACCATTTACTTGTTAGACGTGTTGCCCAGCATCCCGAGCAGTGGCGCACATACATCGCCTTGCCCCGGCCAGCTGCGCCTCCAGTCGACGCGAGCACCGCCAAGGAGCTGACACGACCAGCAGCTGAGAGGCAGGCCGCATCGCATGAGAGTATCATGCGCTTGACTCGTCCTCGAACCTAGTTGCGGCGCGTCAGGGTACACGCAACATGCTGCTGGCTGAGCGAGGGTGAGAACGATGCTCCTTTGTCCAAAGGAGCACCGCTGGACTGGATCGAAGCAAACAGAACCCGCCCCGGGAAAGATAACACCTATTTCTGCGACGTTTGCCCGCTCGGAAGAACCAGCATGCGAAGTTTGCAGACAGCAACGGCTACCCCGCGCACGGCCACGCCAGCCCCACCCACTGCGGGCTTTCAGCACCTCTCGCTGATAGGAGACTGTTTAAGTCAACGGCCGGGTACTGAGGTTGGACATGAGAATTTTTTTGGCTTTCTATCTATGCATCTCTATCCTGAATCCATCTTTGGTCAGATATGATATGAATCTTATCCAGGATCCTGTCTCAGCAAAGCAAGCATATATCTGGTCTTCTCTTTGCTGAGGTGTTTCCCGTGAAACTTTGAGGACCAGCCTTTTGTTGCTCATCTTTTGGCTGACCCACCTCTACGTACTACCCGCTTTCATTGATTGATTGGCATGCCATGTTATATTGTTAACTGTATCCAGCACGTAATTATAGTTGGAAAAGCCGGCTGCCAACTAAATTATACAAGTACTGTACGCCGGAGAAAAGGTTGGAAAACGACGTTGATACATCGAATGCTAGTCCGGCTTGCTGATTAGGGGCATCTTGAACGGCAATCCGTAAATTTTCTCTTGCATCTGTTCATAGATAGAGGATCAGTCCGCGGACACGGATGCGAAAGGCCGCCATCCAACGCTAGCCACATACATTTTGACAACTGTCAAACCAACCAGATGAAATTCGATCAAACACGAACGAATTTCATATAAACATGACGGATTTCATTATATTTACATCAACTAAATTAACGATGCTAGTCCGGCTCTGAAGGTATAATTATACCTAATCGAAATGGTCACCGGCGTCCGTTCCCCGTGTCCGGCCATGAGCCCTGAGAACTGAAGCTTCTTCTTCTCTAGCTCCGACTCGGTGCTCTCCAGCCCTGCCTCCGTAACCTTCGCCTTAGAAGACCCAATAAGAGAAGTTGACCGCCTCCACATCGATGTTGAGCCCGCCAAGCTTGGCGATGACGGGAGGGCAGGAGTGGTGGCCTTTCTAGGACCCGAGCGGCGGCGACATACCGTTCACTACTCTTCCTCGCTGTCGGCGGCGCCCGCGGACGTGCCGTCTTCGTGGTCGTGGCGGCAGGGCGTGGCCTTGGCGTTGTCCTCCTCCTCCTCGTGGGTCTCGCCGAACCCGCCTCGCCTGCCTCGTGTCGTACTCCTTGTAGGCCCTACCGCCGGCGGGCGAGGCGGATCTCGTGGGCGGAGCGGTAGGACTCTTGCAGCGCCTCCAGCCCCGTAGGGTCCGCGTCCGGCGCGATCGCTCTGCCGGTGGCGAGCTGCTCCTCCACCTGTAGGTACTCCTGGAGGAGGTGGTGGTTGTATGTAGCGTCGGCCTGCGCTCTCTAGGCGACGAAGCCGCTTCAATGTCAGCGCCCAGTGAGCGGCCGCGTCCGCTCTGGCCAGGTATGAATGCAGTCACTGCCGCTCTGAAGCGACATGACTGTTTTTGGCGGGAAGCGCACGTGGGTGAAGGAGGGGTTTGGATAGGTCAAGGCAATTAGAAGCGGGCTTGGCAGCGGTCCAGACCCCCTCTTGTTTGCGGAAGAAAACACGTTGAACCGCCACGGACCAATATAGAACCACGATGAATGACTTCAGTGGTCCAAATATATGCAGGCGGTTCACGCGTCGGCTTTGGAGATGTCGTAAGTGTGGTTGCAGTTAGCTGCTAGGATTGGAGCAGATCTAAGATGGAGCTAACCGGCTAAGGCCTCTGCAGTGGAGCTTGAAGCCTATCCATCCAGAAATAAGAGAAGGAGGGATGGACAAGCCTCCTCAGAGCTCAGCGACTCTGGACCATTGGATCGGTTCCCTTGATGCGTTTTTGTCCGTTGGATCGAGAGGTGGGAGGATCTGGGCCGTCGGATCTGGAAGGAACACTGCTGGAATGAATAGTAATGGCAACATATTGTAAATACCATGCCCCCACCAGGGCATTTTGGTAATTTCGCGTGGTGGGGGTATAAAAGGGCCGGCCGCTCCTGTGACGTAGACCTAGCTGCCGCCGCTTCCCGCACTCGCCGTCCCTCCCTCCTCTGCGCCTCCTTCCTCGAACCCTAACCCTAGCAGCCCCCCACGCCGCCGCTTATCTCCTTCGCCTCACGGACACCCGCCGTCCACTTCCCCGTCGTTGCCGCCGTCTATCCACCACCACCGCCACCGCGCCCCACCCTCCCCATCCCGCCGCTGCCCTGACCTACTCTCCCGTGGCCAGTGGGGAGCCCCTTGGGGGGTCGATTCCTCCGAGCCGGCCGCCGAGGGGTTCGTCCACCACCACCACCACCACCGCGCCCCCGCCCTCTCCCCATCCCTGGCGGCCCCCACCCTCTCCCAATCCCCTCACCTGGATTTGCCCCTTGGGGGTCGATTCCTCCGAGACGTCGGTCTGGAGGGCCGGCCGGGAGCGGCACGTCCCCCGTTGGCGCGTCGGTGGCGACGGCCCCGCAGGTTCCTCTCCTTTTCTCTCCCTCCCTCACACACACACACGCTCTCTCTCTCTCCAAGGCTGACTTGCGGCTTGATCTATTGTTATTTAGGTTGCTGCTCGCGGTTGGTTGCAAGGATAGTTGTTGTGGTGCGTCGATGCCATCCGGCACCTCTGCCCCACGGCCCTGATGCGAGCTTCGCCTCCATTATCGGTGATGCACATCTTCTCCAGCGCCTCCTCCCTGTCGGCCTCCTCTTCCTCCCCGTCATGCAGGTGCCTCTCTCTCTTTCTCACTGTCTGATTTGTTCTTGATTTGTTAGGATATGAGCTTTGTCTATGTAGAAGAGGAACCTGAATATTGCATAATATCCGGTCAACGTTTGCTAGGTACAAAAACGCCACCGCCACTCTTGGTTCATTGTGAGATTTGCCATATATACATGCTCTGGAGATTTGTCTTCGACTAGCTCCGAGAGGTGTCACGGTCTGAGAGGATACAGTGGGATGGCTCCATCTGCTAGAGTGATTGGTAGTCTTTTGTTAACTCCCTGCTCATAACTCCTCAGTTTGTTTTATATGTGTGCATATGGACAAATTAGTGGGCATGATTTATATTTGTGCATATGGACAAATTCGCTGGGAACAGAGTGACCCCTCTCCTTTCCTTCTGTTTGGTTTCACTTTTTGCCATCATTTGATTGGTTGCGGGGCACAGAAAGAAAGGGAGGACAAAGTGCTTTTTGCCTAAGTTAGTGTTATATATTTTTGTTTGAATTTTATTTTACATGACACGACACCCAGTGGCATATAGGATATTTTCAGCTGTTTTTCTGGGCAAATGACAATTATAGTAATTAAAATGACTCCATTAGTAATATTTGTTATCTCTTTAATTCAGCCTTATAAATCAGGACATGTGATAAATGGTGTGCGGATTTTGATTTCAGAAATTGTTAGCCCAACATGCATGATATTCGTGCATTAGCCACATGTATGTTAGTCCCAAAATGTCTTTTTTTGACTATGGGTGGGACCACTAAAATATTTTGAACCACATCTAAATTTCACATTTGCTTCTCTGTTTACAGGACCCACGATGCAATTGATTTCCAAACTAATAGTGGGCATGATTTATATGTGTGCATATGGACAAATTAGTGGGCATGATTTATATTTGTGCATATGGACAAATTCGCTGGGAACAGAGTGACCCCTCTCCTTTCCTTCTGTTTGGTTTCACTTTTTGCCATCATTTGATTGGTTGCGGGGCACAGAAAGAAAGGGAGGACAAAGTGCTTTTTGCCTAAGTTAGTGTTATATATTTTTGTTTGAATTTTATTTTACATGACACGACACCCAGTGGCATATAGGATATTTTCAGCTATTTTTCTGGGCAAATGACAATTATAGTAATTAAAATGACTCCATTAGTAATATCTGTTATCTCTTTAATTCAGCCTTATAAATCAGGACATGTGATAAATGGTGTGCGGATTTTAATTTCAGAATATTGTTAGCCCAACATGCATGATATTCGTGCATTAGCCACATGTATGTTAGTCCCAAAGTGTCTTTTTTTGACTATGGGTGGGACCACTAAAATATTTTGAACCACATCTAAATTTCACATTTGCTTCTCTGTTTACAGGACCCATGATGCAATTGATTTCCAAACTAATAGATTTGGAAACAATAATAGTTTTAGTTTGTTTTTATTCAACAGTAGTTGCATATTCTTGCTACAATATGTGCCTATAAGAAACGTTCAAACCAAAACTAGTGGCTGTAAGAAACGAGTCATTACTTAACGAGCTAAAGGAAGCGTTAGCTGATTGTGAAGTGATGCCAGGAATTATTCCTGGGGAGCAAGGTGTCATAGAGGTAAGAAGAAATTTCTTCTGATCCTATATGCAAAAGGAATCAATGCTTTATACTGAATTTTTTACTAATAGTCAAATCTTCAATAATAGGTCGCTTGACACCCGGATGCAGTTACAGTCGTTACGGGCATAGTAGGGTGTGCAGGACTGAAGGTAATTTATGTTTTTCTGTATTGCATTTTGTTTCCTTCATCTTTTATTTTTGATAGTTTTTAAGGTGTTAAGAAAAGTCGGAATGTGACAACCTAATCGATAGTGCCGTAGTGGTGCAACCAACATCCCATCCTTGACAGTTTGACCCTTGGTCCATGGCTCCTTTATGAAACTACATATCAGTAGGCCCATCATGCCTCAGTGGTGCTATTTTCAGACTCTGCTTAGTATCTTGTCTTCGCATTTCCGGAGAACCCAACATTATCATGCTATTTTAAATTTTCTCTCCTCTACTTTGGATGGATGAATTGAGAAAAAAATATATGTATCCAAATCTGTTTATGTTGTGCTTGCTGAAGCTACTATGAAGGCCAACTGAAATATCCATTATTTTCTTTCTGTTTGACAGCCTACAGTTGCAGCAATTGAAGCTGGGAAAGACATAGCATTGACGAACCAAGACACGAGCGCGCCGAGGGCGATGACCGCTACCCTGCTCCTCTCCCGGCAAAGGCACGTCTACCTCTCCCGTGAAGGTAAGGCCATCTTTGCCTCTTCCTTTAGTTTTTTCCTCTGTTTTTTGTTACACGATTTTGTGGTGCTTAGTGCATATGTCATTCCCTCCTGTCAATTGATTGAATAACTCTGCTACATGTGATTGCATTAGCAAACTCCATTTTTGTGTATGTAGAAAAACAAGGGAAACTCCATTTTTGTGTAATTACAAACAAGAGTCACTTTTAGACGGCGAAGACTGCTCCCCTGACCCTAAGAGCCTACTGACATTTCATTAAATCCTGTTATAATTTTTGTTATTAGCAGCATATACTTGATAAATTTGTCTTTAGAATTCCAAGTACATGACCATATTGATCCTTCTATTTTAGATGTAGCAGAACACACGTTCGTAATTGATACACCAAGGCTCAGCTTCTCTATATTGATACGAAGGCCTGGAGCGTGTTTCTTTTGTTTTTTGATGCAATGTGAGTCGTCGGATCTCACTCAAGATTGCTCTGGGCCGTTGGATCAGATAGAAACAACGCTATATCGATTATACAGTAAGCACCACCTGAAGTTCTGAACTGTTCATTGTTTCCCTTGCATAGTTAGCTGACTTGGGTATATAAATTATAATCAAACTGAACTATAATAATTTTAAGATCATGATTAGGTATTCGCATGAAAATTGATCAGGCAAATGGATGTACAGGCTTCAAATATGTTCAGCTTTAGGACATTTACCATAATAGGATGTGACAAATGGAAAACATCTGTAGATATACATGTTGGTTACACGAGTGTAGGATGTGATAATATGTCGAATATGCTTAATTATTATTATTTTTTACTTTATGCCAACACATTTGTTTTTGGAAAATAGTTGTTTTCGCTGATCCATTTTACCTCCTTATTCTTCTTCAGTTTGGAGATCTAGGGATACAAGCGTTGCTCAGGAAATTATATGGGTGAAGACCAATAGACTTCAACGCATTATTCGAACTGGCCGCACTAGCCATTGGTAAGGTGCATTCTTTTTCTTTTGAAATTATTCAGTTCCCTGTACTTATCTCTGCATCTATTCTCCGTGTCGTTTCTGAATTTGGTAAGGTGCATTCTTTTTCTTGGTAAACAGAGCAGGCAGGAGGAGGAAGCAGAGAGGGAGAGAGCAAGGAGATCCTGGTCTGCACCTTGCGTCTCCCACAAGCTACTACAATGGGAGATTGGTAGGGTTCAGATTTGTTTGTTTGTAGGGTTCAGATTTTAAGATCTCCGATGGGCTTCTAAAGGATTGGTAGAAGAGGAGGACCAGAGCTGACCAACTCTTCTCAAGGTCACCTTTCTACAACAATGTAAGCAGCTTCCCTCAATAAACTTATCGAGTCTTCTGATCGACGCATCATGAATCGGGCATTTAGTTGATAGATGTATCGGTGTTGTGTATTTCCAGATTGTACTCAAACTAACTTGGCCCCTATACTAAAGATGCATGGCTTGATTTTAAAATTATGGTTATGAACACAAAGCTAATTTGTACTCTGTTCTACACTACTGTCCCTTGGCAAGTTGTTTTTGTTTGGATTGTAGCCAATAACATCCACCAAATTTTTGGCAAAAGAGATCTTTGTTTGGTTTGTGACCAGCTGCATAATGAGGAAATATTTAGTTGCATCTAATTTCTTTTTAACTTACCTGCATCTATTTTGGCATTAATAGACATAAAGAAAAGCTTAGTTCCCTGCTATGTCTGTATTTTGAACAACATATTCGCGACGAGTGGCCAATGAATAGTTCAGGAAATCCACTATCCTGGTTTAATGCCTTCTAATGAATTAAGGTTATCATGACTGTACATGACATGTAGACTTACCAAGAAGCTACTTATTTTAGTCTATTTTATAATCTGGTAGAGAACAAGGTGATGTGTTGGCGATGATTTGTTTTTAGAAACTATACCAACTATCACAGGGTAGACGGTGTTGTGGTGCTGTTAATGTGCAAATTAGTCTGTAACATGCATTTCCTGGTGATTCAATCTTATTTTACTATTGGAAGTTGCATTAGCAAAATAGTATATCTCCAAATTCTGTTGATTAGTATTGCAGTGCAGAATCTGGTTAAATAGTTAAGCTAAAGTTTGTAATGTTGTGCCGATGGCATTTCAGCGTGCTCTTTGGCTCCGTATGTATGTATTGTATAACAGTTCACCATTTTTAATTTTCCTTGATGGTCACTTTTGTGTTTACCCAGGCCGTGTACCTCACCTATGTTTGATGTGTGACTTTGCCATCTTGCTGCAGGTGTTGCTCAATCCGTTAGTTACATCTAATTATGCATTGGACAACTCAACAATTTGATTATGAGTCTATTCTGGTGCACATACGGTCGATGATTTCTAAGGATATACAGATCTTCTAATATTTGTAGAGGGCTAACGAAAAGACTCATGCTTCAAGTGCCAAGAATATCATTTCTTGCAAGATAAGGTTAGTGCCTTCTAATATTTATTTTTTTGGAAGTCAGTGCCTTCTTAAGGTGATATTTTTAGAAGTTGGATTCATCAGTTTCTGTAGCATGTGTTGGCCCTTTATACAATTTTTTTGTCTGTTTCCTCTTTATTATGAAGTCCTGAAAATGAACTCATGTGCTACGTTGTCTGTATTACTTTGTTATTTTAGTGAATTTGTTACTCCATTCGGGGATTTTAATGTAAATACACCTGCGTAGAGCTTGGAGAGCGTAACACTTTCGGGTGCAATGGGTTGATTGATTCTATAGTAGGTTTTGTTTGTACACCTAAGATGTATAAGAGCAGGTTCCTATTCTAGCCCTGTGTAATATTCATGCATGGAGAAATACCCCATAATACATGGATATAAAGAAAAGAAATAGCTTAGGATACAACTAGATATGCCATTCTTTCTTGCAATATGCACTTCAATTTTGGTTGTGGCTTAAATATTCAACACTTTAAACAGTTCAAGAGAGCGTAAAGACTTGCATGAGCTCCTTGAGAAGATTTACATGGAGAAGTGTTGTTTCTATTACAAATGAATATTTATTATTTCTTTTATTTTATTGAATACATATGCTAAACGGGGATTTCTACTAATATGAACATTACTTGCTTGATCACATCGTTGGGACTGGCATCCTCGCGCCAAGGCACGATCCCGATCTCCATGTGAATCTTCCCTGCGCCCCGCTTGCGTCAAATGCCTCCGCCAAGATCCGCTTCCCAGCGCCCCTCCTCATCAAGGCCGAGGACAGCGATTGCCAGTTCACAGGGTGGTGGGCCCTGGCCGGCCCAGGTGTGCCCAGAAGAGGGATGCCAGGCGCCGAGCCAGTCCATGGTGACCGCGTCAAGACTGCTCCGCCGAGGGGAGGCTCCCTAGGGCTGCCAAGGAGAAAGAGAGAAAGTTGGCCAAGGAGCCTGTGGTGAGATAGCCATACATAGTGCTTTCATCACTGCATTGCCTTTTTATCCGACAATGCTTGTGATCCCACTTGATTTTGCAGAGGGAGCTGGGCGTACCTTGAACCAGATGAATGACTTGGTGCGCATCTTACTGGCTACTTATTGTTATTGGCCCATATACTCCCTGCCCCTGCGCTCTGGCTTCTACTCGCAAGTAAGCTCCTCTTCCTCCTCTGCCCCCTCACCCTCCTCTTCTGTGAGGATCTTTGGTTGGATTTGGGTAACCAAACCGCAGGCGATGAATCCTATTTGGAGATGAACTGTGTATGCTAGCTTGATTTAGTTTATATGTGAATCGCATATGCTGGCTTGATGGTGATAAATAGTAATTTAACTGTTGATTTGAGATTGAGACCAGTAGAGGATTATTCCATTGTGCTTAATGTTAATTGCCAGCTCTATAGATCAGAACTTGAATTGTTGTTAATAATCACAGATCATGAGTTCTCTACATTCATCTTTTGATGGATTGTAAATGAAATAAAACACATGTGTGTGTTAGTTTCTTTTCTTCTCCCCTGGATTTCCTATGAAACTGGAGGGCTTCATGAATGTTGTGTACATGGTCTACCAATTTTTTTCTAAATAACATATTGAGCTCGATTGCTATTTTTTGTGACCTTTGATAGAAGGATCCAGTCATTTTTTATGTGTATATCTTTAGGCTGAAAAATGAATTATATTTCACTGAGTCCTGAGACACGGGTCTTCCCTTTGCCAAGAATTGCTCATGATGGTGGTCATCTCTGTTTTTATAATTCATAGTTGTGTGGTGCTATTGTATACACACTCCCCAAACTTGTTTAAAGGAAATATGCATGAATTTCTTGATGTCAGTTCACTAAACTCACCTTCCTGATAGTTCCTTTTTTGGTCATTGCAAATATCTATTGTTGTAAAAATGCATGTTAGATTTAGATGTCATATGAATCATTTAATGAATCTTTAATGAGTTGATATCTTCTCAAAGAATATCATTTTTTTTCTTCTCTTCCTAGGCCAGCGTTACACAACTTCTCTCAGAGCAATGAGGAACTTCAACCATTCTTGGCGAAGGAAAATCAAAGACTGGTAGATGTATTAGTTAGCGTGGACTTTTATAATCCTTAAAACTTATGTGGACTGCTATCTAAGTGTCACTAGCCTTCTGTATAAATACTTCACTTTCAGTATTTTGTACTATCTCGCTGACCTATGTGCTGCTGGTCTCTTTCGATATAAATGACAAGCTTTAATTGTTATTAACGGCTTTTGATCTGCAGAATGCATAACTTTCTATGCAAATGACTTGTTGTAATCCTGATCTATTAAATGTTGCTTTTGGTTTTTTCTTTTATGTTGTGCTTGATGCACGTCTTTTGTGGCCTTACAAACATGCTGAACTTTATGTTGCCTTATAATCTCATGCCTTCTATCACAAATGACTATTTCTTCTTTACTTTATTTTTTTATCATGTTTGAATTCATACGCTAAACGTGCGTTCCTACTAACTTAGCACTACATGCCTAACCAAAACGTTGGGACCGACACTGTCGTGGTTTTGTCACGGCAGATGTCCTCATGAAAGGACTTAGTCGTGGAGCCATCGCTACGGGTTAACTTGAAGGGGTTAAAGCGGACACAAAGACACAAGAGTTATACTAGTTCGGCCCCTTCGATGAAGGTAAAAGCCTACGTCTAGTTTGTGATGGGATTGATGTGGTCTCAATGACTAGGGAGCAAATAGCTTCGCCTAGGCCTCGAGTTGTTGTTGTCTGTCTTTGAACCGCCCCGGGTCGTCCCCTTATATACACGGGTGACACCCGTCGGTTCAGAGAGTCCCCATCCCCGGTTCATATTCGTATCCGGGTTGGTCTCTCTCTATTCCTAACTTACAATACAACTTTACATATCAGGCATGTTTACGGCTACAGGTTCTAAACCGACTACATGCCTTGGGCCTTTTATGCCCCTTGGGCTTTTACACCGTTGGACTACTGATGAAGTTAACCCGGCCCAGATAGGCCGGTTTACGCCCAGTAGTAACATCCCCAACATTAGGCCCTAGATTGACATGAACCTGTTCAAATCAATCTGGGGCCTAATGTTGGGGATGTTACTACTGGGCGTAAACCGGATAGGCCGGTTTACGCCCAGTAGTAACATCCCAACATTAGGCCCCAGATTGATTTGAACAGGTTCATGTCAATCCTTGAAAAAAAACCTTCATCTTCAATACCTTCTTGAAATTGTTGAACCGCCATGATGTCATCTTCTCTCGTTGTCAGTAAACCGCATGACGTCCCCATAAAGATAGCATTCACGATATCTTCTTTGTTTAATAGATTCGCAATAATCGAGGCGACAACTCCGCTTCCTAGGTTTGTGGTTCCTTGATTCCCAGCTACCGACAGGTATCTTGCCTTATAAATAGGACCAAGGGTCATTCTTTTTCTCCCTTCGTCCCCTTTCTCTTCGTCTTCCTCGCGTCAGCTGGCCTCGGAGCTCCGCCGCCGTCGACCTCTGCACCGTCTTGGGCCGCTGCATCAGCCTGAACGCACCAGAGAAACGCAGACTCTTCCGCATCTCCTCAACTCAGGTAGGTCCTCGGTTCCCCTCGACCTAGATCCGTTCTAGGGTTTCTTGTTCTTGCCGTGCTCCATGAACTGCTCATGCTCATACTAGACTCCTGGATGGATCTGTGACACCTTGCTCTGATTAGCGGTAGCCTTTAGCATCCGCCTGTAGTCTCATGCTCATGTCCATAGATCTCGCACATCATCTCTGCTCATTGCATCAATATCGCTTCTGCTGTATTCCTTTTTGGATATTTTTCTTCTTTTCTGATCTGGCTTCAGATCCTTCGTTGTAGAAAAATCTTGCGAAACCTGTTTCTGCACACTTAGCCGTTCGCAACCTCAATTGTTTTCAATATCTAGACCTTAGCCCATGCGGTTTAACTTAACATAGAAAAAATTAGATAAACCGGTATACACCATTAGTCCCCTTGTTGAACCACCAGAACTCCTTGACCAGATACTGTCGCTTCATAGGACTCTTGTTTAGACGTATTTGTCTCCGGTTTAGCATTGTACACCGGTTCTCTCTTTATCCCAACACATTTCTTGAACCGGATTTATATATTTTTTGTAGATGGCCAAACAAGTGTATGAGTGCAACTGGGCTCCTTCCCGTGTCACCGAAACTCAACTGAACAACCTGGTCCTGACCGGGCGCTTTAGCCAAGAAAATAGCATCCATTGGAGGGTTCACTGCAAAGAATGTCCACCCACACCTCAAGAAGGAGAGGTTGTAGTTTTCGCAGATCACCTAGCCCGGGTTTCAATCCGCCCGGTTCAAAATTTTATCGAGATGTGCTAGCCAATTTTCAACTCCGTCCACAAGATATGTGCCCCAATTGCATTACCAATATCTGTCACTTCCAAGTGCTCTGTGAGGCATACTTTCAAGAAGAACCTACAGTTGAACTGTTTAGAGACTGCTTCCATCTAAACCGCCGCACGGAATTCACTGACGGGCCCAACACAGAATTGGGTGGTGTGGCGATTCAAAAAAGAAAGGAGGTCACTTGTCCTCATGTCAAACTACACAGCCACCCCAAGGAATGGAATCAAACATGGTTTTATTGCAGAGACACTTCACCTGCCAACGAGAATCCCTTGCCCGGTTTTCTTCCGGAGCGACTCAGCAACACACATCCCTTTCCGCAAAGATTGACTGCTAGTGAGAGAAGTAAATATGCTCCTCAACTCTCCAAGCTCAGAGCCTTCATGGCTAACGGTTTAACTGAATTGATCTCATGTTGTTGGATATCATGGAGCATATCGCCCTCTCCCAGCTCCGGTTTAATGTGTGAGTACACCGGTAGTGTCAACGACCCTCCGACATATTAATATCCAGCTTACCGATGATGAGGTCACCGAGGCGGTGAAGAAGATGTTGAACGAACCGGAAAACCTCTGTGCCCGGACCGGTCTGCTCCCCTTCTGTGCTACCAACAAACCGCCATCTGTAAGACTTCTGATTATTTTTTACTGAACATATTATTGCCATCCCGGTATAACTTTTAACATCAACTGCTGCTTAACCAGGGTGATGATCCATTCTGGAGCAAGAAACACCCACAAGAGAAACCGGAGAAGCCAGACAAACTGGAAAAACCACTTAGGCAAAAGACCAAGGCTGTCAAGAAGACTACTCATAAGAGGAAAACCACTGCATCTTCTGATCCGGCTGCGGATGATGATGTGGGTAATCCGGACCTTGAGGTAGAACTTGATTCACTTGGCTTACTTTTCACACGCCTAATTAATGATGATGTTTGTCAGGATGATGCTGAAACCAGTAATGTTGATGTTGTAGATGTAACTATTCTCTCCTCTGACTCAAATCCTTTGCCTTCACTAAAAAACCGCCAGGCAAACCGGAAAATTAAATTTTCTCATCCCCTTGCTTACTTGGATCCCAAATTTCTTATGAAGACTCAACAACATGAAGCCCGCCGCACAACTCGGCACAGCGGCCAGGTAGTTACCTCCACCGGTTTACGAACGGTCCGTTCGGAAACGTCGTTCAGAGGTCTCTAATTTGCTTGTCAGTGCTTATCCTAAAGCAGGCTGGTTTCGTTAACCCCTTAATCCATCTGATTCCGATTATCAGGTCACTTCCCACTCCTCATCTGGCGAGGCATCAACTACTCAGCTGCCGCCGCTAAAAACGGTGCTTGGGTAAGTTATACCTTTCATATTGTTTCTACTGCATCATTGTGTAGTATATGCCGATTTAATCGTTGTTGTGCCTTTTCGGGGCCAAGCCTAGGCCGAGCAAAAGGCTCGTCTCGATAAAGCGGCCGACGAAGAGATCGCTTCAACCGGCAGCGCTAAACCTTGAAGCGGCCATCCGTGAAGACACGCCCAATGATCCGCCACAAGAAGATGATGATTTTGTTGTCAAGAAAGGCTGTTGATACCGCCTTCCCGCCGACCAGCCCGTAAGCCCGACCGGATTAAAAAATCCACCACCCAATCCGCTGGCGACAAACCGACGACCCTCGGTCAAACCGGTGACTCCAAGGACGATGACGTCGTAATTACTGGTTTTGGCCACAGATGAACCGGGTAATCCAAATTTATCCAAACATTCTGCCAAAGAAGAGTTTGCCACTATGAGCAAGGGCAAGTGGGATGTTGATCCGCAACTTATGCCGCTCTGAACCCCCAAGACCTTCATTCTGGCTACTTGAACCGGATGTATACCAGCCGTGACTATGAAGCTAGCCTGGTGAAGATGATGAAAGAGAAATTCGAGGTAACCTCCAAGCTCTTTTCTCGCCTGAATATTTCAATTTTTGCTAACTCTCCTAGTCCCCAAGGGCCAGTTCAACTTAGCATAGTTAAACCGGGACTTAGTATAAACTCAATGCTTCAGAATCCACTGATGTAGCCCCCAAGGGCCGGTTCAACTTAGCATAGTTAAACCGGGACTGTATTTTATATCGCCGCATCAGAACATGTTCGAGAAAATAGCCATTAGCCCCCAAGTGCCAAGTTGAATACTTGTATTGAGCTTGGGACTTTGTGATTCTATTGATAGATGAAGATCAAATATACATTAGCCCCCAAGTGCCAAGTGTATAACTGGTTATATACTGGGGACTTTGAAATGACGATAGTTAACATGCTCCCTTGTTGTTGCAGAGTGAGATACGTCAACAAGCCTCAAAAATCCATGACCTTCAAGAAAATCTGAAATCTCGTAGCGTAAACCTCCAAGGCCAAGGATGAACTGAAAATCGCTTAACTACTATGGAGCAACTCAAGGAGTGGTTCAAGTCTGAGCAGGTGCTGGGATCTTGAAAAGGCCGCTTTAACCAAAAGGTTGAAAATGCCGAGGCTGCCCTTAAACCGTGGTAGATGAGCTGACCAGCGTGAAGCGGCAAGTGCACTCCATGACTGCTGCCATCTTCGGTAAGTTTCCTTTGGCTTCTATGATAATCTTGACCTTATTATGATAAGTCCGGTTTGTGATTTCTCTTGCCTTGCTGTAGGCACACGCATTGCCCACTTGGGGTCAGATGTTCGGAAGAAATTGAAGGCTGCCTATACCTTAATAGAGCAGCTGTATACTGGAGCGCAGCGGATCATCTCCACTGCATCACATAACAACCCAGCACCTTCCTTAATACGAGATACTCTTAGGAGGTTGTCCATGCTTCCCGCCCGGATTGAAGAGTTGAAGAAATCTGCTGCTCGAACCGGCGCCATCAACGCCTTAATCCGGGCCAAAGCATGGGTGCCAGATTTCGATCCCGTTGAAGCAGCCTTTAACTATCCCAGTCAAGGAAGACGGCTCGTAGTTCAAAGGAAGATGATTTGAGAGCGATAAACCGGCAAAGGCGCCCTCGGCTTGCCGATTAGTCAAGAGGCAAACTTGTCCCATTATCAAGCCTAGTATGACGATCGTAACAAGCGAGTAGCTGCCCCTATTCTCAAGCGGAGAACCTGATCCCTCCGATCCGTAAGCATACTTACGCTCTCGATATTGACCCAACTTCCCCGATCCATGAAGAGGCTGTCTTTCAAGCTTTAATGGGAATCGATCGACCATCGTTGACTTCAAAGAGCTGGGTAGAGATGAAGAGGCTGAAGCGGCGCAGATTTACCCACAACCATCAAACCGGGCGGCGAAAGCAAGCATGAACCGGAAGCTGGTTTGAAGAGCTGCTTCATTACATTCCGCCAAGAAACAATGATCTTATTTGGGCACCATGTTGCCTTGTAATAGGATAGCCAATACTTTTGCTTTGAATATGCCTTCGTGCATAGGTGCTGATACTCTTGCTTGAATGATCGAAACTTTCAATCTTATACTGCCTGCATAATAAAATCTTAAACCGCCACGGCGGTTTGTGCCGCCAAATTGTCTTGTGACGTTCATATATATATATATATATGAGATGAAATATTAAGGTATATAATCGAAATTTATGATACCAAATACCTGCCATTGCTGGGCGTAAAGTTGGCTTAGCCAATCTTGAAGCGGAGGTCGTATAAACCCTTACCATCAAAGGAGAAAACAACTCCTATTATTTGTAATGCCGGTTTACCACGTAAACCGTGCCGGGTCATGATAAGCCCCCTGTTACTCCATAATAGGATGTTAACAGAAAGAAAACATCAAACCGGTGAAATTATCTCCGGATTAAAAGATTGACCGAATTTCGTCAACTGACAGTTTTGAAACCGGTTTAAAAATGTTGCCGGTTTAAGAAACGCAACAAAAATCAAACAATAGCTATGAAAAAACATGGAAGCAAAGGCACTGATAAACCGCTTTGCAAAAATAAGGCTTTATCGAGCCGATCAGATGGTGTTACCATGGTCGGACACGACCAAGCTCCCTTTAAGGTGTAGCCATGGTTCAAGTCAGCCAGGTCCCCAACTGAAACCGTGGCATTATGCCGATCGAGTGGCGTGGCAATGGTTCGGGTTCAACCAAGCCCCCAAGCGACTCTATGGCCTTTAGGCCGATCAAGAGGCGTGACTGGTTCAGACTTGACCATGTCCCCAAGTGACCTGGTGGCTTTCGCCTATCAAAAAGGTGTTGCATTGGTTCGGATACGAACAAGCCCCCAAGTGATATCACAAAGCTTTTTAGAAAGCAAACTCAAGGGGTAAACCGGAGGCCGCTTTAAGACAGAACAACTCCATGTAACCACACATGATGTAATGTAACGTATACCCCGCTTTAGTCGAGGCTCGGTTTATTACTTTATTCATAATATATACATTGTCATAATATGTACATAAGTAGAGCCGATGGCTCGTATAATAAGGCGAAGATGAGCTATGTTCCACGGCCTGTTGGTCTCCTCCTCTGACGTGCGTGAGTCTTTATGCCCTCGAATATCGATCAGATAGTATGACCCGTTGTGCAGATTCTTGCTAACCACGAAAGGTCCCTCCCAAGGTGGGGATAGCTTGTGCATATCAGTCTGGTCTTGGATGAGCCGAAGCACCAAATCTCCTTCTTGAAAAGTTCTGGTTCTGACCCGGCGACTATGGTAACGACGAAGATCCTGTTGATAAATCGCCGAGCGGGCAGCTGCTATGTCACGCTCTTCATCCAACCGATCCAAAGCGTCCTGCTGCGTGCCGCCTCGTTGTCCGCTTCAACATAAGCTGCCACACGAGGTGAGTCATGACGGATGTCATCGGGGAGAACCGCCTCCGCTCCATAAACCATAAAGAACGGTGTGTATCCCGTGGATCTGTTAGGCGTAGTATTTATACTCCATAACACGCACGGTAGCTCTTCTACCCAACAACCCGGTGTCCTCTCGCAAAGGGACCATAAGCCGGGCTTGATGCCTCTCAAGATCTCTTGATTGGCTCTTTCCGCTTGACCATTGGACTGTGGGTGAGCTATCAAGAAACGCTGCCGGATGTGCTCACGTCATAGAACTCCTTCATGGCACCTTTGGACAAATTGGTACCATTATCCGTGATGATACCGTGTGGAAAGCCAAACCGAAAATCACCTTTTGATGAACTGAACCGCCGTGGCCGCATCACACTTGCTAATGTGTTCGCCTCTACCCACTTTGTAAACTTGTCGACCGCCACCAGCAGGTGGGTCTTCTTGTCCTTGGACCTTTTGAAAGGTCCAACCATATCCAGCCCCCAAGTCACAAACGACCAAGTAATTGGAATCATCCTAAATTCTTGGGCCGGTACATGAGCACGTCTGGAAAACTTTTGGCAACCATCACATCGTCTGACCAGATCTTCCGCATCGGCATGGGCAACAACCAATAGAAACCGTATGAACGCTTTAGCCACCAAGGATTTTGAACCGGCGTGGTGACCACAGTCTCCTTCGTGGATCTCACGTAATATTTCACAGCCTTCCTCAGGGGACACACAGCGTTGAAACGCCCCTGACACACTGCAATGATGCAATTCGCCATTAACAATTGTCATAGACTTAGATCGCCGAACTATCTGCCGGGCCAACGTCTCATCTTCTGGTAACTCGCCCCGGTTCAAGTACGCCAGATAGGGAAGCGTCCAATCCGGAGTGACGTGAAGAGCTGCCACCAATTGAGCCTCCGGATCAGGAATAGCCAAATCCGCTTCACCAGGGAGCTTGACTGACGGGTTGTGCATCACGCCCGTAAAAACATTAGGCGGGACCGGTTTATGCGTTGAGAGCCCAACCGGCTTAAAGCGTCGCCGCTTCATTCTTCCGACGGTCCACGTGGTCCTCCTGATAGCACTTGAAATGACCTGCGACAATATCCACCTCAAGACGATATGTAGCCATGAGTGGGTCCTTTTAATCCCAAGTGCCAGACACCTGTTGATCCACTAGGTCCGAGTCACCAAAGCACTTAACCCGGCTTAGATTCATCTCCTTAGCCATCCGAAGACCATGGAGCAAGGCTTCATACTCAGCTGCATCGTTAGTACAAGGGAACATTAAGCGGAGAACGTAATAAAACTTGTCACCTCGGGGAAGTTAATACGACTCAGCCCCGAGCCCTCCAACTGCCTGGATCCATCAAAATGGATAGTCCAATATGTATGATCCGGCTTTTCTTCAGGCGCTTGCAACTCCGTCCAATCATTAATGAAATCCACAAGTGCTTGATACTTCACCGCAGTCCGAGGCACGTACTTCACACCGTGCGGCCCAAGCTCTATAGCCCACTTGGCAATCCGCCGATCGCTTCCGATTCTCAGTATGATATCACCTAAGGGAGCTGAACTGACCACCGTGATGGGGTGCCCTTGGAAATACTGCTTCAGCTTCTGGCTTGCCATAAAAACTCCATACACCAGCTTCTGCCAATGCGGATACCTTTGCTTAGATTCAATAAGCACCTCACTGATATAATAAACCGGATGTTGAACCGGATGCTCCTTCCCTGCCTCCTTCCGCTCTACCACAATGGCCACCTGACCGCCCTGGCGTTAGCAACAACATATAGCAGAAGCGGCTCCTTGTCGATGGGAGTGGCGAGCACAGGCGGGTTGGCCAATTGCCGCTTTAAGTCCTCCAACGCTTCATCGGCGGCTGGACTCTGCATAAACCGACCGTCTTCTTCAAAGATTCTGGTACAAAGGGATGGCCTTCTCTCCGAGGCGGCTGATAAACCGGCTCAGCGCGGCAATCCGGCCTGCCAAACGCTGGACATCATTAATACACTTCGGTTTAGCTAGGGAGGTGATAGCCGTAATCTTCTCCGGATTAGCTTCAATCCCCCTGTTGGACACGAGAAAGCCCAATAACTTGCCTGCTGGAACACCAAAAACACATTTGGCCGGGTTGAGCATCATCCTGTAAACCCGCAGGTTCTCAAAGGTTTCCTTCAAATCGTCAATCAATGTTTCCTTCTTCCTTGACTTGATCACAATATCATCCACATAGGCGTGCACATTACAGCCAATCTGTTTATCTGAGCAATTACGCACCTGCCTTTGCTAAGTTGCTTGGGCGCTCTTGAGCCCAAAAGGCATAGACACATAGCGTAAGGCTCCAAAGGGAGTGATAAACGCTGTCTTCTCCTGGTCCTTAACTGCCATCTTGATCTCGATGATACCCGTAATACGCATCCAAAAAGCTCAAACGCCACAACCCGCAGCGGGCATCAATAATCTGGTCAATGCAGGGAGGGCAAAGGATCCGCCGGGCAAGCCTTGTTAAGATCTGTGTAATCCACACATGCGCCAAGTGCCGTTTTTCTTAAGAACCAGCACCGGATTAGCAAGCCACTCTGGATGGAAAACTTCAACGATAAAGCCAGCCGCTAAGAGCCTGGCCACCGCCTCTCCAATGGCCTTACGCCTTTCTTCGTTAAACCAGCGGAGAAACTGCTTCACCGGCTTGTAATTGGGATCAACATTAAGAGTGTGCTCAGCGAGTTCCCTCGGTACACCTGGCATGTCAGAAGGCTTTCATGCAAAAATGTCCCGGTTCTCACGGATGAACTCGATGAGCGCGCTTTCCTATTTTGGATCCAAGTTGGCACCGATGTGAATCGCTTGGACGAATCGCCAGCATGAAGTCAACAAGCTTAGTCTCACCGCCGATTTGAATTTCGTGGCGGATCATGCTCTGTAGTTGGCTTCTTCAATGGAGTCATGTCCGCCGGATCAACATTGTCCTTATAATACTTCAGCTCCTCGGTGGCACAAACCGACTCTGCGTAAGCCCATCAGCTTCCTCACACTCCAAAGCGATCTTGCGGCTCCCATGAACCGTTATTGTCCCCTTGTGACCCGGCATCTTGAGCTGCAAATAGATATAACAAGGCCGTGCCATGAACTTGGCATAAGCCGGCCGCCCAAACAGGGCATGATATGGACTTTGGATTTTCACTACTTCAAATGTCAATGTTTCCGATCTGGAGTCATATTCATCTCCAGAGCTATTTTACCAACCGGATATGCTGACTTGCCAGGTACCACACCATGGAACACTGTATTGGACGGTTTGAGATGTTTATCTGTTAACCCCATACGACGGAAGGTCTCATAGTACAGGATGTTGATGCTGCTCCCTCCATCCATAAGCACCTTGGTGAACTTATAAACTCCCACCTGAGGTGCCACCACCAGGGCTAGCTGACCCGGATTGTCAACCCGGGGAGGATGATCCTCTCTACTCCATACAATGGGCTGCTCTGACCAGCGTAGGTAATGAGGCACGGCCGGTTCAACAACATTGATCGCCCGCTCAAGCTTTCCGGTCTCGCTTGTCTAAGCTAGTGGTGAAGACGTGGTACTACCCACTATTCAACCGCTTTGGGTTGCTCGATAACCCGACCGCTGCTGCCGATTGTAACCACCTTGGTTATTCTGATTGGTCTGAGTGTTATGTCCGCCCGGATTACCATTAAATCCTGAACCGGAATTTCCTCCACCGTAACTCGGCCCGGATCCTGAACCGCCGTCGGAACCTTGATCATACCGGAAAGCATTAGAACTCTTGAACTCCTGCATAATGTAACAATCCTTCCAGAGGTGATTTGCTGGCGCCTCCTTCGTCCCATGCTTCGGACAGGGTTGATTCAACAGATAGTTCAAGCGGTCCGGATTGGGATTAGGTGCACCACCTCGATTCGGCTGTTTACCCTTGCGCCACTGGCCCTTGTCCTGCGCATTGGTGTTGGCTACGAAGTCCATGTTGCCATTCGCTTTACGCTTGCCTCCACCATTACCTGCCGAGTGATGTTGCTGGCCCTTGAGTTGCTGTTCTTCTTTCCTTCCTCGCCTCGTCATCATCAGACTCGGGATCCTTGGTACTATCAGAATCAGCATACTTCACTAAAGCACCCATGAGAGTGCCCATGTCATTACAAAACCGCTTCATACGCCCCAACTTCAACTTCAAAGGCTTAAACCGGCAATTGCCCTCCAGGGTTGAGATCGCAGAGTCAGCGTTGATCCGGTCTGACGAGTGCAAGATCTCCGAACGTATGCGTACCAATGGGTTGTTGACTCCTTCCCCGACACAAGCCGCCAAGTCCACCACGGACATGGGCTGCTTACGGTATCTTTGAAATTTCGGATAAACCGGGTCCGCAACTGGGCCCATGAATTGATAGAATTGGGTGGCAAGCTCTTCAACCAAGTACGGGCCGTGCCTTCAAGCATCATGGTGAAGTACTTTGCACACGTGGCCTCATCCACATCCAGCATCTCCATGGCCATCTCATAACTCTCTATCCATGCTTCTGGAGCCAAATCGGCGGTGTAATTTCGCACCTTGCGCGGACCCTTGAAATCCTTGGGCAAGTGCACATTAAAAAGCGGGACGAGACAAGGCACCCCAAAGAGCTAGAGGTAACCCAGGCTCGACCGAGATGGTCGGACGAACCCGCGTAAGTCGATAATCCCGATGTCTGCGCTAACTTTCGGCCTCCCTGCGTGCTCGGGCCCGGTCCACCACCTCCTGAGCGTTGTCGAAGCCACCTGTCGGATTGTTGCCACGGGGCGCTCCACGCCGTGCATTACTTGATACAGCCGGTTCATCCACGTGCCTACTACAGCTCCGGCATGGGCGGGGGGTAGAGTGAATTCGGTCGCGGCTGTACGAATACGCTTCCTGTTGGACCAAAGCTGTCCTAAGGAGCTCCTTGACCCGGCGCGTCTCTACTGCCTGTGGTGATTCGCCTTCAATTGGAATAGCCTCCAGCCGTGCTGCAGCTGCAACAAGGTTATCCATCGGATTGGAGTAGTGACCCGGGGTGTTCTGCACAGCCGAGGCGCACCGGTGTTATGGCGAGGTAGATCTATTAAGCGGGCTGAACCCGACGCCCGTCCCCAAAAGGCCCGCCCGATTTACCACCGACGGATTACTGGTTCCCGCCTCTGGGGTGTTGAAGAGATCTTCCCTCAAGACCAAGGCAAACGGGATCTGTATTTCCTCTTCATGACTTCATGCGACGCGCTCTGATCTAGCATGAGCCTATAAGCCTGCACATCCAAAGCGGCCCGCTCTGCCGCCATCCTGGCGTCTGCAGCTGCCAGATCCGCTTTAGCCTGAGTGATTTGTTCCTTCACCTTCGCAATCTCCGCGTTATGAGCGCCCCTGGTCCGCCGGGTTAACCTCTGCCATGAGCACAACCAACGATCGAATAGTTACGATAAAACTTGAGCCGGGCGGGCACAGGCCTCGCCTCAAAGAGCCGCCGCCGCTGTTGAACCGGCAACCATTGTCGAAGCGGTCGAAGAGTGAAGCATTGCTTGTGTACCGCCATGAATATTCCAACCCGGTTGGGCAGATCGAGGGGTCCGAATATCGTCACCGTCGGAACAGCCCCCAATCCGCCATCTTGTAACCGATATAGAGACTCGGTTTCTCCGGTTGACAACTTCGTCATCGAGCGAGCAGCGGTTTTGCTACCAGATTCGATCCGCCCTCATAACTTCCTCCGTGGATGACTCCCACAAAGGCACGCTTTTACGACCGGTTTAGCACAGGCAGGTCTCGTGACGCCGAGCCGTCTCGACGAGGTCGGTGCAGATGTCCGGCTCAGCCCCGCTCACCGATCTTGCCAATGAAAACGTGTATGCCACCAAAGGGGACCTGCACCAGACTCAATTGAGCCGGCCTCGGGCCCCAAACTGCATCGTCGATGTAGAGCTTGCCGCGACGACTCTTGGTCATCCGCCCACAACATAGCCTTCGAGTCCTTCGAACTTGCCCTCCAAGATCATCAAACCATCGTGATAGCCCCCACGGTGGGTGCCAACTGTCGTGGTTTTGTCACGGCAGATGTCCTCATGAAAGGACTTAGTCGTGGAGCCATCGCTACGAAGTTAACTTGAAGGGTTAAAGCGGACACAAAGACACAAGAGTTATACTAGTTCGCCCCTTCGATGAAGGTAAAAGCCTACGTCTAGTTTGTGATGGGATTGATGTGGTCTCGACGACTAGGGAGCAAATAGCTTCGCCTAGGCCTCGAGTTGTTGTTGTCTGTCTTTGAACCGCCCCGGGTCGTCCCCTTATATACACGGGTGCCGCCCGTCGTTCGTAGAGTCCCCATCCCGCTTCATATTCGTATCCGAGTTGGTCTCTCTCTATTCCTAACTTACAATACAAGTTTACATATCAGCCGGTTTACGGCCATGTGTTCTAAACCGACTACATGCCTTGGGCCTTTTATGCCCCTTGGGCTTTTACACCGTTGGACTACTGATGAAGTTAACCCGGCCCAGATAGGCCGGTTTACGCCCAGTAGTAACATCCCCAACAGGCACCCTCGCGCCATGGCGCGGTCCCGATCTAGTGTACATGGGGGTGGCTGTACATGGTGAACGCGACGTTTCTTCGGCAATCTTTGTTGCAAGTTGTGGTCGACGTCGATCGCCTACAGTTGATGAGATGCCATGCTTGTGGCATGCACCTCTAACAATTAGATCTCTACTGTCAACCGAAAGAAAAATGAATGGATTATAATCATAAGGGCATCTTGAATGCTGACCCGCGAAATTTCTTCGGCATCCGTCCATGGACAGGAGACCAGTTTGCGGTCACGGACGCTGGAGGCCATCATCCAACGTTGCCCGCATACATTCCAACAACTTTTTGAACTAGCCGGGAAAAATCCTGCAAACACGACATATGTCATATAAACCGGATGACATTGATGCAAACACAGCGGATTTTCAATTCATTTAGAACAAAAAATAAAACTAAGGCGGCCGTCGGCGTCCAAGCCCTTATTGTTCCCTTCCTGGGACCGCCTCCTCCATCCTCGTCTATATGAGCATTGGCGATAAGACTGATAAAGTGAAGCTGTGGTCTCTGTCGAGGAAGAGTAGAACACGGGAGACAGACCAACCCACATGGGACACAAGGCCCTACCGCCTCCCATGCTCTACTCATCCTCGGAGGAGTCCTCTCTTTGTCTGTCGCCGGTGGGCATAAGGTCCACGATGAAAATGGTGACGTCCGCGCTGTCGTTGTCCCACCGGGCCGCCCGATAAATCCCCACGCCATCGGTATTTTCCATACTGGTGGCGTGGCACTGTTCACTCACGCCACCACTAACCAAAGTAGCAATGGTGTGCCCATTTACCGACTGTCACTACCATTTGCTAGTAGTAGCAACATGCACATACCCAACAACGCAAGCACCAAGTGTTTATGATATTTTTAAAACATCAATTCTACAATTCATCCATGCATCCAAATATATATACTTTCATCCATATATTCAAATTAGTTATACAATCCATACATTCATCCATATATATCATTTCTACAATGCGGTCCTTTATGTACTGCTATATACATATACTTTATTCAAAGGAACTTGCCCCCAACTTACCTAAGGCAAGTAATGTCATGGTTCATCAACAAGTACTGAACTTTGTATGAGTCAGCGAAAAGCTAAATTATTGCAACAATTAAAGTTGTATGTTGTACATTAACAAATGTTGAGAATCAAAAGGTAGATAAACTATTAAAGTGTCACAAATCACCCTCACAAAGAGTAGGTGATATAAGGTAGCCGAAAAGCTCCCTTGTTCTGCCCACTATGCGAGAGGACTCATAATTATTTTGACCGACATCATTTTGTGGTTATCCAAGACCGTCTTTTGTTTTTCTCCAAAAAATATTGAGATCCATCTTCAAACTAATGGATCTAGGATATTGTAGGATTTATGGCATTAGGAATAACATCTTCATGAAGGTGCGCTTGCAGAGATCTCTGTTGCTATTACCTAGATGCTCTAGGAACCTCTACATCCACGTGTGCCCTTACAACACACCCGGGATATTGATAATCCAAAAGTATAGGGGATTGCAACAATTTTTGAGGGTAGAGTATTCAGCCCAAATTTATTGATTCGACACAAGGGGAGCCGAAGAATATTCTCAAGTATTAGCAGTTGAGTTGTCAATTCAACCACACCTGGATAACTTAGTATCTGCAGCAAAGTATTTAGTAGCAAAGTAGTATGGAAGTAACGGTAACGGTAGCAAAAGTAATATTTTTGGGTTTTGTAGTGATTGTAACAGTAGCAACGGAAAAGTAAATAAGCGAAGAACAATATATGAAAAGCTCGTAGGCATTGGATCGGTGATGGAGAATTATGCCGGATGCAGTTCATCTTGTAACTATCATAACATAGGGTGACACAGAACTAGCTCCAATTCATCAAAGTAATGTAGGCATGTAATCCGAATATAGTCATACCTGCTTATGGAAAAGAACTTGCATGACATCTTTTGTCCTACCCTCCCGTGGCAGTGGGGTCCTAATGGAAACTAAGGGATATTAAGGCCTCCTTTTAATAGAGTACCGGACCAAAGCATTAACACATAGTGAATACATGAACTCCTCAAACTACGGTCATCATCGGGAGTGGTCCCGATTATTGTCACTTCAGGGTTGCCGGATCATAACACATAGTAGGTGACTATAGACTTGCAAGATAGGATCAAGAACTCACATATATTCATGAAAACATAATAGGTTCAAATCTGAAATCATGGCATTCGGGCCCTAGTGACAAGCATTAAGCATAGCAAAGTCATAGCAACATCAATCTCAGAACATAGTGGATACTAGGGATCAAACCCTAACAAAACTAACTCGATTACATGATAAATCTCATCCAACCCATCACCGTCCAGCAAGCCTACGATGGAATTACTTACGCACGGCGGTGAGCATCATGCAATTGGTGATGGAGGATGGTTGATGATGACGATGGCGATGGATTCCCCTCTCCGGAGCCCCGAACGGACTCCAGATCAGCCCCCCCGAGAGAGTTTAGGGCTTGGCGGCGGTTCTGTATCGTAAAACGCGATGAATCCTTCTCTCTGATTTTTTTCCCCGAACACGAATATATGGAATTGGAGTTGAGGTCGGTGGAGCTCCAGGGGCCCACGAGGCAGGGGGCGGCCCGGGGGGGGGGGGGGGGCCGGCGCGCCCCCACCCTCGTGGACATGTGGTGGGCCCCCTGGCCTTGATTCTTTCACCAATATTTTTAATATTTTCTAAAAATAAGTTCCGTGGAGTTTCAGGTCATTCCGAGAACTTTTGTTTCTGCACATAAATAACACCATGGCAATTCTGCTGAAAATAGCGTCGGTCCGGGTTAGTTCCATTCAATTCATGCAAGTTAGAGTTCAAAACAAGGGCAAAAGTGTTTGGAAAAGTAGATACGACGGAGACGTATCAACTCCCCCAAGCTTAAACCTTTGCTTGTCCTCAAGCAATTCAGTTGATAAACTAAAAGTGATAAAGAAAAACTTTTACAAACTTTATTTGCTCTTGTTGTTGTAAATATGTAAAGCCAGCATTCAAGTTTTCAGCAAAGATTATGACTAACCATATTCACAATAACACTTAGGTCTCATGTTTACTCATATCAATGGCATAATCAACTAGCGAGCAATAATAAAAAATCTCGGATGACAACATTTTCTCAAAAAACAATCATAATATGATATAACAAGATGGTATCTCGCTAGCCCTTTCTGAGACCGCAAAACATAAATGCAGAGCACCTTTAAAGGACTGACTAGACATTGTAATTCATGGTAAAAGAGATCCAGTCATAGTCATACCCAATATAAATTAACAGTAATGAATGCAAATGACAGCGGTGCTCTCCAGCTGGTGCTTTTTAATAAGAGGGTGATGACTCAACATAAAAGTAAATAGATAGGCCCTTCGCAAAGGGAAGCAGGGATTTGTAGAGGTGCCAGAGCTCGATTTTTGAAATAGAGATAAATAATATTTTGAGCAGCATAATTTCATTGTCAACATAACAACCAAGAGATGGCGATATCTTCCATGCTACACACATTATAGGCGGTTCCCAAACAGAATGGTAAAGTTTATACTCCCCCTCCACCAACAAGCATCAATCCATAGCTTGCTCGAAACAACGAGTGCCTCCAACTAACAACAGTCCCGGGGGAGTTTTGTTTGCAATTATTTTGATTTAGATTGCATAAAGCATGGGACTGGGCATCCCGGTGACCAGCCATTTTCTCGTGAGTGAGGAGCGGAGTCCACTCCTCTTGAGAATAACCCGCCTAACATGGAAGATACGAACAACCCTAGTTCATACATGAGCTATTCGAGCATACAAAACAGAATTTCATTTGAAGGTTTAGAGTTTGGCACATACAAATTTACTTGGAACAACAGGTAGATACGACATATAGGAAGGTATGGTGGACTCATATGGAATAACTTTGGGGTTTAAGGAATTGGATGCACAAGTAGTATTCCCGCTTAGTACAAGTGAAGGCTAGCAAAAGACTGGGAAGCGACCAACTAGAGAGCGACAACAGTCATGAACATGCATTAAAATTAATAAACATTGAGTGCAAGCATGAGTAGGATATAATCCACCATGAACATAAATATCATGAAGGCTATGTTGATTTGTTTCAACTACATGTGTGAACATGTGCCAAGTCAAGTCACTTGAATCATTCAAAGGAGGATACCACCCTACCATACCACATCACAACCATTTTAATAGCATGTTGGCACGCAAGATAAACCATTATAACTCATAGCTAATCAAGCATGGCACGAGCAACTATAATCTCTAATTGTTATTGCAAACATGTTTATTCATAATAGGCTGAATCAGGAACGATGAACTAATCATATTTACAAAAACAAGAGAGGTCGAGTTCATACCAGCTTCTCTCATCTCAATCAGTCCATCATATATCGTCATAATTGCCTTTCACTTGCACGACCGAACGATATGAATAATAATAATAGTGCACGTGCATTGGACTAAGCTGGAATCTACGAGCATTCAATAAACAGGAGAAGATAAGGCAATATGGGCTCTTGGTTAAATCAACAATAATGCATATAAGAGCCACTTCAACAATTTCATCATGGTTTTCTCCTATCGACCCCCAAAGAAAAGAAAAGAAATAAAACTTATTTACACGGGAAAGCTCCCAACAAGCAAAAGAAGAACATGAAATCTTTTTGGGTTTTGTTTTTAATTATTACTACTACAGTAAGAAAGGTAAACTAACTAAAAGCTACTACTATTTTTTTGGTTTTCTTGAGGTTTTTCAAACACACAAGAAGAAAGCAATAAAAGAAAATAAACTAGCATGGATATTACAATGAAAGATTATGATCACCGACATCTAGTAATGAGTGTGTAAACATGAATGTAATGTCGGTGAGAGATATGTACTCCCCCAAGCTTAGGCTTTTGGCCTAAGTTGGTTTATTGCCACGGATGGCCTGGCGTATATCCATTGTTGTAGTTGAGGTCGTACTGAGATGCAGCGGCTATTGCATCGTGGGCTGCAGCTTGGAGGCGAGCTTGCCCTCGTCCTCCTTTCGTACTCATTTGCCTCCTCCCTGGTTATAAATCGTCTCCCCTTTGCCTGAAAGTCAAAGAGAGCAGGAGCAGGGAGAACAATATTGACAACGTGACGCCTGTCAAAGATTAGTCGGTACTGGAGAGGTGGTTCATTCCTCTCAACAAACTGATGGTGAACCATAGCATTAAAGTTTAGATAAGTAGGAGGCAATTCAATATCATCATCACGTACGGTTACCTCAAGAAAATCAGCTAAGCGGGTTGCATAAATTCCATCAAAGAAATCTCCATTAAATCTATTATGATGCAACCTACGTGCAAAAATGGCTCCCAAATTATAAGATTTATCTCCTAACACAGCACTCCTAAGAATACTGAGGTCAGGGACACACATGTGACACGCTTCATCTTTACCATTTATGCACCTACCTATGAAGAGAGCAAAATAACGTATAGCAGGAAAATGAATGCTCCCTATGGCAGCTTGGGCTATATCTCTAGATTCCCCCACAGTTATACTAGCAAGGAAATCTCTAAATTCAGATTTGCGAGGTTCACTTGCACTACCCCATTGTGGAAGTTTGCAAGGAGTAGTAAAATCCTCTAAGTCCATAGTATAAGATTTTTCATAAAGATCAAACAGGAAAGTTTGAGAATTGCGTGAAGATGAAAATTCAAACCTCCTCACAAAAGAACTAGTGAGATAGTGGTACTGGCGACACTTTTCTGCCTCGAAGCTCACAAGATCAGCGTTACGCAAATATGCGTTAAATTCGTCCTGAATTCCTGCTCGATCCATGAAGTCCTCTGAAGGCCATTCACAAGGCCGCACTGGAGCGTTCCTTGGTGGCTCATCATCAGCATCACGCATTGCAAGCCTGGGTCCTTGCTTCCTTGAAGAACCACCTTGGTACATTTTCCTAAACATATTTCTTCCTCTGAAAATTTCTGAAATTTTTAGTAACTTCAAATAAAAGTGAACCAAGCTCAACAAAATTGATAGCAACTACTCCTACAAGTGCCTAGAGCCTATATCATGCATTAAACTACTTGGAATCATATAAATTTGACATGCAAGCTCAAGAACATGGTCACCTAGGCAGCACAAATTTGCAATGAATAAAGCACTAGAACAAAAACCAATTGGACCGATGTAGGAGTCACATACCAAGGAACAATCCCCCAAAGTAGTTTTGTGAGAGTTGCTTTGAGCAAGGAGATCGAAAATCGCAGCAAAATGAGCTAGAACTCATGCTTGAGCTGGATGGTGATTTTTTTGGGAGGAAGAAGAAGTGTGTGGGTGCAGGAATAAGTGGAGGGGAGCCACCATGGGCCCATGAGGGGGCGCGCCTGGACCCTCGTGGCGGTGCTTGCTCCCCCTGCTGTGTTCTCAGTGCCAGATATTCTCAAATATTTCAGAAAAAATCATATTAAATTGGCAGGGCATTTGGAGAACTTTTATTTTTGAGGTATTTTTATATTGCATGGATAATTCAGAAAACAGACAGAAAAATACTATTTTTACTTTATTTCAACTAAATAACATAAGGTAAAAGGAGGGTACAAAAGGTTGTGCCTTCTAACTTCATCCATCTCATGCTCATCAAAAGGAATCCACTAACAAGGTTGATCAAGTCTTGTTAACGAAATCATTCCGAATAACATGGAACCGGAGAAATTTCGAATAACAATATGTTACCTCAACGGGGATATACACATCCCCAATAATAAGAATATCATATTTCTTCTTGACAGTAGGAAGAGAAAATTCAAAACCTCCAAAATAATCGATGGATTTTTTCTAATAGAATTGATACTGTGGACTTGAGGTTGTTTCCTCGGAAACTGTACCGTATGCTCATACCATTAACATTAAAAGTAACATTGCCTTTGTTGCAATCAATAACAGCCCCTGCAGTATTCAAAAAAGGTCTTCCAAGAATAATAGACATACTATCGTCCTCGGGAATATCAAGAATAACAAAGTCCGTTAAAAAAGTAACGTTTGCAACCATAACAGGCACATCCTCATAAATACCGACAGGTATAGCAGTTGATTTATCAGCCATTTGCAAAGATATTTCAGTAGGTATCAACTTATTCAAATCAAGTCTACGATATAAAGATAGAGGCATAACACTAACACCGGCTCCAAGATCACACAAAGCAGTTTTAACATAATTTCTTTTAATGGAGCATGGTATAGTTGGTACTCCTGGATCTCCAAGTTTCTTTGGTATTCCACCCTTAAAAGTGTAATTAGCAAGCATTGTGGAAATTTCAGCTTCCGGTATCTTTCTTTTATTAGTAACAATTTCTTTCATATACTTAGCATAAGGATTCATTTTGAGCATATCAGTCAAACGCATACGCAAGAAGATAGGTCTAATCATTTCAGCAAAGCGCTCAAAATCCTCATCATCCTTTTTCTTGGATGGTTTGGGAGGAAAAGGCATGGGCTTCTGAACCCATGGTTCTCTTTCTCTACCGTGTTTCCTAGCAACAAAGTCTCTCTTATCATAACGTTGATTCTTTGATTGTGGGTTATCAAGATCAACAGCAGGTTCAATTTCTACATCATTATCATTGCTAGGTTGAGCATCATCATGAACATCATCATTAATATTATTACTAGGTTCATGTTCATTACCAGATTGTGTTTCAGCATCAGAAATACAAATATCATTTGGATTCTCAGGTGTGTCAACAACAGGTTCACTAGAAGCATGCAAAGTCCTATCATTTTTCTTTTTATTCCTTTTAGAAGAAGTAGGTGTATCAATATTGTTTCTCTAAGAATCTTGCTCAATTCTCTTAGGATGGCCTTCAGGATACAAAGGTTCCTGAGTCGTTTTACCAGTTCTAGTAGCCACTCTAATAGCAAAATCATTATTCTTACTATTTAATTCATTGAGCAAATCATTCTGAGCTTTAAGTACCTGTTCTACTTGAGTGGTAACCATAGAAGCATGTTTACTAATGAGTTTCAGTTCACCTTTAACTCTAGACATATAATCACTCAAGTGTTCAATCATATAAGCATTTTGTTTTAATTGTCTACCAAAATAAGCATTAAAATCTTCTTGTTTAACCATAAAGTTATCAAACTCATCCAAACATTGTCTAGCAAATTTAGTGGGAGGGATTTTAGGTTTATCATATCTATAGAGAGAATTTACCTTTACTACCTGTGTCGGGTTATCAAGACCATGAGTTTCTTCAATAGATGATGAATTAAGATCATATATTTCTTCAACGGGCGGTAAATTAAGACCATGTATTTCTTCAATAGGAGGTAAATTCTTAACATCTTCAGCTTTAATACCCTTTTCTTTCATAGATTTCTTTGCCTCTTGCATATCTTCAGGACTGAGAAATAGAACACCCCTCTTCTTCAGAGTTGGTTTAGGAATAGGCTCAGGACTTGGCTCAGAAAGTGTCCAATTATTTTCATTAGTCAACATATTATTCAATAGAATTTCAGCTTCATCTGGTGTTCTTTCCCTGAAAACAGAACTAGCACAACTATCCAGATGGTCTCTGGAGCATCAGTTAGTCCGTTATAAAAGATATCAAGTATTTCATTTTTCTTAAGAGGATGATCAGGCAAAGCATTAAGTAATTGGAGAAGCCTCTCCCAAGCTTGTGGGAGACTCTCTTCTTCAATTTGCACAAAACTATATATTTCCCTTAAGGCAGCTTGTTTCTTATGAGCAGGGAAATATTTAGCAGAGAAGTAATAAATCATATCCCGGGGACTCCGCACACAACCAGGATCAAGAGAATTAAACCATATCTTAGCATCACCCTTTAATTAGAATGGAAATATTTTAAGGATATAAAAGTAGTGGGTTCTCTCATCATTAGTGAACAGGGTGGCTATATCATTTAATTTAGTAAGATGTGCCACAACAGTTTCAGATTCATAGCCATAGAAAGGATCAGATTCAACCAAAGTAATTATATCAGGATCAATAGAGAATTCATAATCCTTATCAGTAACAAAGATAGGTGAGGTAGCATAAGAAAGATCATATTTCATTCTAGCATTCAGGGTTTTTTGTTTAAGCTTAGCTAATAATTTCTTAAGATCACTTCTATCATTCCAAGCAAGAAAGTCTCTTTTAGTTTCTTCATCCATAACATAGCCCTCAAGCACAACAGGCAATTCATATTTATTGGGAGAGCCTTCATCATCACTTTCATCAATATTATCAGTTTCAATAATTTCATTCTCTCTAGCCCTAGCAAGTTGTTCATCGAGAAATTCACCAAGTGGCACAGTAGTATCAAGCATAGAAGTAGTTTCATCATAAGTATCATGCATAGCAGAAGTGGCATCATCAATAACATGCGACATATCAGAATTAATAGCAGAAGCAGGTTTAGGTGTCGCAAGCTTACTCAAAACAGAAGATGAATCAAGTGCAGAGCTAGATGGCAATTCCTTACCTCCCCTCGTAGTTGAGGGATAATTTTTGTTTTCTCGTCTTTCAAGTTCCTCATAGTGACCAACAGATATAAATCCCAAGTGACTCAAAGAATAGAGCTATGCTCCCCGGCAACGGCGCCAGAAAATAGTCCTGATAACCCACAAGTATAGGGGATCGCAACAGTTTTTGAGGGTAGAGTATTCAACCCAAATTTATTGATTCGACACAAGGGGAGCCAAAGAATATTCTCAAGTATTAGCAATTGAGTTGTTAATTCAACCACACCTGGATAACTTAGTATCTGCATCAAAGTATTTAGTAGCAAAGTAGTATGGAAGTAACGGTAACGGTAGCAAAAGTAATATTTTTGGGTTTTGTAGTGATTGTAACAGTAGCAACGGAAAAGTAAATAAGCGAAGAATAATATATGAAAAGCTCGTAGGCATTGGATTGGTGATGGAGAATTATGCCGGATGCGGTTCATCATGTAACAATCATAACATAGGGTGACACAGAACTAGCTCCAATTCATCAATGTAATGTAGGCATGTATTCCGAATATAGTTATATGTGCTTATGGAAAAGAACTTGCATGACATCTTTTGTCCTACCCTCCCGTGGCAGCGGGGTCCTAATGGAAACTAAGGGATATTAAGGCCTCCTTTTAATAGAGTACCGGACCAAAGCATTAACACATAGTGAATACATGAACTCCTCAAACTACGATCATCACCGGGAGTGGTCTCGATTATTGTCACTTCGGGTTGCGGATCATAACACATAGTAGGTGACTATAGACTTGCAAGATAGGATCAAGAACTCACATATATTCATGAAAACATAATAGGTTCAGATCTGAAATCATGGCACTTGGGCCCTAGTGACAAGCATTAAGCATAGCAAAGTCATAGCAACATCAATCTCAGAACATAGTGGATACTAGGGATCGAACCCTAACAAAACTAACTCGATTACATGATAAATCTCATCCAACCCATCACTGTCCAACAAGCCTACGATGGAATTACTCACGCACGGCGGTGAGCATCATGAAATTGGTGATGGAGGATGGTTGATGATGACGATGGCGACGGATTCCCCTCTAAGGAGCCCCGAACGGACTCCAGATCAGCCCTCCCGAGAGAGTTTAGGGCTTGGCGGCGGCTCCGTATCGTAAAACGCGATGAATCCTTCTCTCTGATGTTTTCTCCCCGAACACGAATATATGGAGTTGGAGTTGAGGTCGATGGAGCTCCAAGGGGCCCACAAGGCAGGGGGGCGCGCCCCCACCCTCGTGGATAGGTGGTGGCCCCCCTGCCCTTGATTCTTTCGCCAATATTTTTAATATTTTCCAAAAATAAGTTCCGTGGAGTTTCAGGTCATTCCGAGAACTTTTGTTTCTGCACATAAATAACACCATGGCAATTCTGCTGAAAACAGCGTCAGTCCGGGTTAGTTCCATTCAAATCATGCAAGTTAGAGTCCAAAACAAGGGCAAAAGTGTTTGGAAAAGTAGATGCTACATCCCGCACTGCTTACATTTGAGACCAGAATTCGACGCACGCCTTACTATGCCATATTTTTCTATCGACATTATTTCAATCCTATATATTTTTTGTTTTATTAATTTACACGTTTGCTAGGCCAAGTTTAGGGTAAAAGCAAGAACAACATGAACAAGATCAAGTGAGGAAAACAAACCAAGACTATAAAGTGACCAAAGCGGCAAACACCGGAGCAACTCCAACTCGGAATAGGCAACACATTGTCTAAACTGACACGCAAAACCTTGGGAATACATTGTCGTCTACGATCACTGGGTCTGCCTTCACCATTTCCGCAATGGCAACCGGGACGCACACTTTGACTGCAGCTGGTCCTCCACTAGACAGTGCTACTCCACCACTAGCTGCCTAAATGCGGACACTGGAGGCTCCTCAATCGGTGCAAAGCCCGCTCTTTCTCATGCACCTCCACAAACACCCAGTTGTAGTGCCGCTTTGCTTGAAGCTTGTTGAACCCTGACATTGGCGACTCCTCCATCAGTGACGAGGGAGAATTCTCCTCCTCCATCAATGACGCGGGAAAATGTTCCTCCTCCATTGGCAACATAGGCGTAGGCGCCTCCTCCATCGGCGGTGCAGGCGCACACCGCTCTTCATGGGATCGGCCTCCTCCCCTCCTTCTGAGCGCTCCAGAGAGCTCAAAGGTTGGCACACATTAATGCAAGGCTGGCACCAGGCCTTTTGAGTCACAACGTTTTGTCCCAACTTGGACGTGACATCCCGGCGTGAGGCCCCTGTATCACATGGAGAAGGAGTAGGCCATGGTGATGGCTAATGACATACAAAAATGTGAAGGTGGTTTAAGGGCGGCTTGGACGGCGGGAGAGGTACTCAAAGGGGTATGATTCTGGGTCATGTCCAGCTAGCTTAAGTAGTCGAAGCAGGTGGGGCAGGGGGGTTGAACGTGAAGCACCAGATTAGGCTTCTCAGGTTACTTCCATTATAGATATGGTTCATGTATTAAATCCGTGCGTGCCAGGAAAATAATATAAGTGATAGTTCAAATCTAAAATACAAACAAAAGAAAATTCAAATATTTCTAACAAAGACAATACAATTAGGAAGCCCCAACAATGATCAAACTACTTTTACCAGCTAGGGAACCTCTATGAATATTTAAATCTATTGGACGATTACTTATTTGTTTGGACAGATCGATGGTTTCTTCCGCCATCTCGCCTGCTCCATCCACTGTCTTGTTGAGGTCCAATTCCTTCACCCTATTTTTTCGAGCAAGGTCCACAAAAAACCTAGGTACTGCAGTGCTATTGCCAGAGTGAAAAGAAGGTTTTTTTTTTGAAAAGGAGTGAAAAGAAGGTGGTCAGTGGATGCGCCACTCATGGATATCGTAAGTTTTGCTCCTCGTCGTTCTACGTCTTGGTCAATTCATTGATTCACTCAACATTGTAAATTGACGATCAAGTCATTGTATAGTCGGGACACGATGCAACACTGTTTCAAACAATGGATGACAAACAATTCACATTGATGCATTGTTGGATGAAGCTCAAGGGTCACAACAACATTTCGATAAACAATATGCGTCCATGAAGTAATTCAAGCTTGAGATGAAGGCCACTTTTGAGGAGTATGTTGAATTTGGGATTGATGAGTTTGAAAAGCTTGTTGAACATCCGGCGCTTTCAGATGTAATATTTATATTTGAATTATTATTGCACTAAAACATTTGCACTACATGATTGTGAAAAATTCGTCCCATCTTTCAATTATTTTCAATGCTAAAAAAACATGAACAAACTTTTAGTGTAGAGACATTGATGGCCGGCTCACATATCGTTGTCCGCAGACACGTGCAAACATGTCCACAAACATGTGCTATTTCTGTTTTGAGGTACTATGTTGAAGTTGCCCTTGCCTAAGGCAAGTAATAGCATGAGTCGCCAACAAGTTTTGAAACTTTATATGAGTTGGTGAAACATAAATTATATGGTCACAATTAAAACCATTCACGGTATAATAACAAATGCAAAGAATCAAAAGTAGATAACAAATTAGAGCATCGCATATCACCCTCATGGAAAAAGACGATATATAGCTGGAGAGCGCCGACCTCATTTTGTGCCTACCATAGTAGAAGACTAACAATTATTTTGATCTACACCATTTTATGATTATCCATATCCATCTTAATGGAGTTGGGGTTTGGAATTGGAGGTATTAGGAATGGCACATTTACAGGGGGGGCGCACTGTTCAGCATCCCGAGCAGTGGCGCACATACATCGCCTTGCTCCGGCCAGCTGTGCCTCCAGTCGATGCGAGCACCGCGAAGGATTTGACACGACCAGCAGCTGAGAGGCAGGTCGCATCGCATGAGAGTATCTCTGCGACGCATGCGCTTGACTCGTCCTCGAACCTAGTTGCGGCGCGTCAGGGTACACGCAACATGCTGCTGGCTGAGCGAGGCTGAGAACGATGCTTCTTTGTCCAAGGGCGCACCGCTGGACTGGACCGAGCCAAACAGAACCCGCCTCGGGAAACGCAACACCTATTTCTGCATCGTTTGCTGCTTGGAAACCAGCATGCGACGTTTTGCTCGTTTGGTGCACGACCATGCCAACCCCACCCATTGCGGGCTTTCAGCACCTCTCGCTGACAGGAGACTGTTTGCCTGCTCGAGTCAACGGCCGGGTACCGAGGTCGAACATGAGAATTTTTTGGGCTTCTATCTATGCATCTGAATTCTGAATCCATCTTTGGTCAGATATAATTAATACCTAATCGAAATGGTCGCCGGCGCCCGTTCCCCGTGTCCGATCATGAGCCCCGAGAACTGAAGCTTCTTCTTCTCCAGCTCCGACTCGGCGCTCTCCAGCTCCTCCTTCGGAGACCCGAGAAGTGAAGTTGTCCGCCTCCACGTCACCGCCAAGCGGCTAATCGGTCGTCGATGTTGAGCCCGTCAAGCTTGGCGTTGGCGAGAGGGAAGAAGTGGTGGCCTTTCTAGGACCCGAGCGGCGGCGACATATCTTCACTACTCTTCCTCGCTACCAGCAGCGCCCGCGGACATTCCGGCATCATGGTCATGGCGGCGGAGCGTGGCCTCGGCGTTGTCCTCCTCCTCCTCGTGGGCCTTGCCAAACACCGCCTCGCCCGCCTCGTGTCGTACTCCTTGTAGGCGCTACCGCCGGCGGGCGAGGCGGATCTCGCGGGCGGAGCAGTAGGACAGTTGATGAGATGCCATGCTTGTGGCACGCACCGTCTAACAAGTAGATCTCTACTGTCAACCGAAAGAAAAATGACTGGATTATAATCATAAGGGCATCTTCAATGCTGCCCCGCGAAATTTCTCCGGCATCCGTCCATGGGCAGGGGACCAGTTCACGGACACGGACGCGGGAGGCCGCCATCCAACGTTGCTGCATACATTTCAAAAACGTTTTGAACTAGCCAAAAAAATTCGTGCAAACACGACATATGTCATATAAACCGGATGACATTCATGCAAACACTGTGGATTTTCAATACATTTAGAACAAAAAATAAAAACCACGGCGGCCTTCGGCGTTCAAGCCCTTATTGTTCCCTTCCTGGGACCGCCTCCTCCATCCTCGTCTATATGAGCATCGGCGATAAGACCGATAAAGTGAAGCTGCGGTCTCCGTCGAGGAAGAATAGAACACGGGAGACGGACCAGCCCACATGGGACACAAGGCCCTACCACCTCCCATGCTCTACTCATCCTCGGAGGAGTCTTCTCTTTGTCTGTCGCCGGTGGACATAAGGTCCACGATGGAAATGGTGACGCTGGCGCTGTCGTTGTCCCACCGGGCCGCCCGATAGATCCCCATGCCATCGATATTTTCCATACTGGTGGCTTGGCACTGTTCACTCACGCCACCACTAACCAAAGTAGCAATGGTGTGCCCATTTACCGATGTCACTACCATTTGCTAGTAGTAGCAACATGCACATACCCACCAACGCAAGCACCAAGTGTTTATGATTTTTTAAAACATCAATTATACAATTCATCCATGCATCCAAATACATATACTTTCATCCATATATTCAAATTAGTTATACAATTCACACATTCATCCATATATATCATTTCTACAATGCAGTCCTTTATGTACTGCTATATACATATACTTTATTCAAAGGAACTTGCCCCCAACTTACCTAAGGCAAGTAATGTCATGGTTCATCAACAAGTACTGAACTTTGTATGAGTCAGCGAAAAGCTAAATTATTGCAACACTTAAAGCTGTATGTTGTACATTAACAAATGTTGAGAATCAAAAGGTAGATAAAATATTAAAGTGTCACAAATCACCCTCACAAAGAGTAGGTGATATAAGATAGCCAAAAAGCTCCCATGTTCTGCCCACTATGCGAGAGGACTCATAATTATTTTGACCGACATCATTTTTTGGTTATCCAAGACCATCTTTTGTTTTTCTCTAAAAAATATTGAAATCCATCGTCAAACTAAGGGATCTAGGATATTATAGGATTTATGGCATTAGGAATAACATCTTCATGAAGGTGCGTTTGCAGAGATCTCCATTGCTATCGCCTAGATGCTCTAGGAACCTCTACATCCACGTGTGCCCTTACAACACACCTGGGATATAAGCTCGGTCAGAAATCCAACACATTGAGGAGATGATCTATGTACAATGTCCAAGCTAGTATTCTTCTTTTCGTACATGTTCTGACCGAAGTCGATGCTCTAACAAATGCACGTCTTCAGAACCGTTAACGTTCAAGTTGTCTATACCAAAACCAGAAGCTTAAGGCATCCACAAGAGAATACATGACATTAGAGAAATGCATAATTCCTCGAGGCAACAAATAAGGCCAGTTCTTTTGACAGCTTGAAAAATAAGGCACCTTCTTCCCAGCTCATTTCATAACTCACCTCTCTCATTCAATAGGGCTTATAATCTAATTAAGGGACAACTAATTTAGAAGCGTCGATAAATTTAAGGGAAGGCTTTATTTTTTAAGCCTGGAAGAGGCAACTTATTTTTTAGGACACCCAAAAGAACGGGCCCTTAGCCATGTTCTTTGGCCTTTCTATGCGAATCTGTGTACTAAAAATTCACAAGATGAATAAAACAAAAGGATTGCCTCAACCCACATAAGAATAATGCTGTTTTTGGAGTTTGTGCTCACCGTGATCGGTGTTTTCCTCACTCTAGGTATAAATGTAAAAATTATTAAACTCTTTTTAGGTGCAAATTACCTTTTTGTATGGAGAATTTAGGGGAGAAGTACTATTCACCTCGTGCCCTACCTCTCGTTTATACACAATCCAATTGTGAAAAATTGTTTTTTTCTTGGGTACCCATGAAGGCACTAATAGCCTTGGCGTTGGAATGATCCACTGAACCTCTCGTTATCCAGTCCGATTGTGCAAATGTTCTGAATGCCATTTTACGATCATCCTTGGAAGGCTCTGACTGCATATCGGCATGTAATTCTAGATACCAATAAAATTCTTGAATACCATGAGTTCATCCTTTAGAAAATCGACCCTGAGGAGAATGGGGTCGTCGACTACTAGGCAAAGCTTGGTATAACAGAGGGTCGTACCGTTTGTTGGTTGTGCCAACCCCCAAACTGTATTTCTAGGCCCACGAGAGTCGATTGTAACTCTATTTTGAAGGAATAAAACTCATATTTGTTTCTCACATTTTTTCTGAAGAGATCATAAAGAAACACCCACATGCACATGCCAACATAAATTGCCAATAACTCGTACTTCAGGAGTATATGACCGTACAACTAATTCTTATGAAACCTTTGAATCAAAGAGATCTTTTGACATGTTCTTCCCAATCGAGCCAATAGGGTCGCAAGGAACTTCATCCCCACGCCACACCTCGGCAGTGGCGTATGTTGCTGGCCTACAGTCAGTGGTGCGGATTCAAGAATAGAACTTAGCCGGGGCCTATAAGGTCTAACTTTTGTAGCCATAGATGCAGGTCCATTTGAGCAAAACTCATGAAATGCTACTAAAAACATAAAAACACGCAAACAAAACAACAGTGTGCCGCTCGCCGTTGGAGAAAACTGAGAGGACCCGACATGGCCAGAGGAAGGATAGGTAGGGGAGTCGCCGCTGCGCCACCGCCGACGATCCGGGGTGGCCACCCAGGCTCACCCCATTGGTACATTCTCCACTGCTTACATTTGAGACCAGAAGTCGACACACGCCTTACTGTGCCATATTTTATCATCGATTTTATTTTCATCAGATTTTTTGTTTTATTAATTTACATGTTTTCTAGACCATGTTTAGGGTAAAAGCAAGAACAACATGAACAAGATCAAGTGAGGAAAACAAACCAGGACTATAAAGTGACCAAAGCGGCAAACAACGGAGCAACTCCAACTCAGAATAGGCAACACACTATCTAGACTGACACGCAAACCCTTGGGAATACATTGTCGTCTACGATCGCTGGGTCTGCCTCCACCATTTCCGCGATGGCAACCGGGACACACGCTTTGACTGCAGCTGGTCCTCCACTAGACAGTGCTACTCCGCCACCAGCTGCCTAAATGCGGACACTGGAGGCTCCTCAATCAGTGCAAAGCCCGCTCTTTCTCATGCACCTCCACCAACACCCAGTTGTTGTGCCGCTTTGCTTGAAGCTTGCTGAACCCTGACATTGGCGGCTCCTCCATCAATGACGCATGCAAATGCTCCTTCTCCATTGGCGACATAGGCATAGGCGCCTCCTCCATCGGCGGCGCGGGCGCACACTGCTCTCATGGGATCGGCCTCCTCCCCCACTTCTGAGCGCTCCAGTGAGCTCAGAGGTTGGCACACATTAATGCAAGGCTAGCACCAGGCCTTTTGAGTCACGATGCTTTGTTCCAATTTGGATGTGGCATCCCGGCGTGAGGCCCCTGTATCACATGGCGAAGGAGTAGGCCATGGCGATGGCTGATGACATACGAAAATGTGAAGGTGGTTTAAGGGCGGCTTGGACGGCAGGAGAGGCACTCAAAGGGGTATGATTCTGGGTCATGTCCGACTAGCTTAAGTAGTTGGAGCAGGCGGAGTAGGAGGGTTGAACGTGAAGCACCAAATTAGGCTTCTCAGGTTAGTACCATTATAGATGTGGTTCATGTATTAAATCCGTGCGTGCCAGAAAGATAATATAAGCGATAGTTCAAATCTAAAATACAACAAAAGAAAATTCAAATATTTCTAAAAAAGACAATACAATTAGGAAGCCCCAACAATGATCAAACTATTTTTACCAGCTAGGGAACCTCTATGAATATTGAAATCTGTTGGACGATTACTTATTTGTTTGGACACATCGATGGTTTCTTCCCCCATCTCGCCTGCTTCATCCACTGTCTTGTTGAGGTCCAATTCCTTCATCCGATTTTTTTGAGTAAGGTCCACAAAAACCTACTTACTGTAGTGCTATTGCACGAGCGAAAAGAAGGTGGTCAGTGGGTGTGTCACTAATGGATATCGTAAGTTTTGCTCCTCATCGTTCTACGTCTTGGTCAATTCATTGATTCACTCAACATTGTAAATTGAAAATCAAGTCATTGTATAGTCTGGACACGCTGCAACACTGTTCCAAACAATGGATGGCAAACAATTCACATTGATGCATTGTTGGGTGAAGCTCAAGGGTCACAACAACATTTCTATAAACAATATGCGTCCACGAAGTAATTCAAGCTTGAGATGAAGGCCACTTTTGAGGAGTATGTTGAATCTGGGATTGATGAGTTTGAAAAACTTGTTGAACATCCGGCGCTTTCAGATGTAATATTTATATTTGAATTATTACTGCACTGAAACATTTGCACTACATGATTGTGAAAAATCCGTCCCATCTTTCAATTATTTTCAATTCTAAAAAACATGAACAAACTTTTAGTGTAGAGACATTGATGGCCGGCTGACATATCGTTGTCCGCAGACACGTCCAAACATGTGCACAAACATGTGTTATTTCTGTTTTGATGCACTATGTTTAAGTTTCCCTTGTCTAAGGCAAGTAATAGCATGAGTCGCCAACAAGTTTTGAAACTTTATACGAGTTGGTGAAACCTAAATTATATGGTCACAATTAAAACCATTCGCGGTACAATAACAGATGCAGAGAATCAAAAGTAGATAACAAATTAAAGCATCACATATCACCCTCAGGAAAAAGACGATATATAGACAAAGAGCGTCGACCTCATTTTGTGCCTACCATAGCAGAAGACTAACAATTGTTTTGGCCGACACCATGTCATGGTTTTCCATATCCATCTTAATGGAGTTGGGGTTTGGAATTGGAGGCATTAGGAATGGACCATTTACTTGTCGGACGTGTTGCCCAGCATCTCGAGCAGTGGCGCACACAAATCGCCTTGCCCCGACCAGCTGCGCCTCCAATCGACACGAGCACCTCCAAGGAGTTGACACGACCAACCACGAAGATGCAGGCTGCATCGCCCGGGACTATCTATGCGACGCATGTGCTTGATTCGTCCTCAAGTCTAGCTGCATCGCACTGGGGCAGACGGTGCTGGCTGGGTGAGGGTAAGAACCATCAACCATGCCCCTTTGTCCAAAGGAGCATCAGCGGACCAAATCGAGCCAAACTGATCCTACCCCGAGAAAGGCGACACCTATTTCTGCAACGTACACGTGGTCTATTTTTGCCTTTACATGTGGTCTGCTCATACTACATTGTCTATGAGCCCTCGTTTCTATGACTAATTATGCCCATCCACTGATGGATCATTGAAACGTCCATTTTGCATCATGCTTTTACTTCGATATTTATTGCATTATGGGCTGTTATTACACATTATGTCACAATACTTATGCCTATTCTCTCTTATTTTACAAGGTTTACATAAGCAGGGAGAATGCCGGCAGCTGGAATTCTGGGCTGGAAAAGGAGCAAATATCAGAGACCTATTCTGCAGAACTCCAAAAGTCCTGAAACTCCACGGACGTTGTTTTTGGAAATAAGAAAAAATACTGAGCGGAAGAAATACTAGAGTGGGCCCACACCCTGGCCACGAGGGTGAGGGGCGCGCCCTACCCCCTGGGCGTGCCCCCTGCCTCGTGGGCTCCCTGTTGGCCCTCCGGTGCCCATCTTCTGCTATATGAAGTCTTTCGTCCGAGAAAAAAATAATAAGAAAGCTTTCGGGGCGAGACTCCGCCGCCACGAGGCGGAACCTTGGCGGAACCAATCTAGGGCTCTGGCGGAGCTGTTCTGCCGGGGACACTTCCCTCCGGGAGGGGGAAATAATCACCATCGTCATCACCAACGCTCCTCTCATCGGGAGGGGGCCAATCTCCATCAACATCTTCACCAGCACCACTCCTCTCAAACCCTAGTTCATCTCTTGTACCTAATTCTTGTCTCTAAGTCTGGGATTGGTACTTGTAGGTTGCTAGTAGTGTTGATTACTCCTTGTAGTTGATGCTAATTGGTTTATTTGGTGGAAGATCATATGTTCAGCTCCTATATGCATATTAATACTCCTCTGATTATGAACATGAATATGCTTTGTGAGTAGTTACGTTTTTTCCCGAGGACATGGGAGAAGCCTTGCTATTAGTAGTCATGTGAATTTGGTATTCGTTCGATATTTTGATGAGATGTATGTTGTCTCTCCTCTAGTGGTGTTATGTGAACGTCGACTACATGACACTTCACCATTATTTGGGTCTAGAGGAAGGCATTGGGAAGTAATAAGTAGATGATGGGTTGCTAGAGTGGCAGAAGCTTAAACCCTAGTTTATCCGTTGCTTCGTAAGGGGCTGATTTGGATCCATATGTTTCATGCTATGGTTAGGTTTACCTTAATACTTCTTTTGTAGTTGCGGATGCTTGCAATAGGGGTTAATCATAAGTGGGATGCTTGTCCAAGTAAGGGCAGAACCCAAGCACCAGTCCACCCACATATCAAATTATCAAAGTACCGAACGCGAATCATATGAACATGATGAAAACTAGCTTGACGATAATTCCCATGTGTCATCGGGAGCGCTTTTCTCCATATAAGAAATTGTCCAGGCTTATCCTTTGCTACAAAAAGGATTGGGCCACCTTGCTGCACTTTATTTACTTTTGTTACTTGTTGCTCGTTACAAATTATCTTATCACAAAACTATCTGTTACCTATAATTTCAGTGCTTGCAGAGAATACCTTGCTGAAAACCGCTTATCATTTCCTTCTGTTTCCCGTTGGGTTCGACACTCTTACTTGTCGAAAGGACTACGATAGATCCCCTATACTTGTGGGTCATCAAGACTCTTTTCTGGCGCCATTGCCGGGGAATGAAGCGCCTTTGGTAGGTGGAATTTGGTAAGGAAAAATTTATATAGTGTGCTGAAATTTATTGTCACTTGTTACTATGGAAAGTAATCCTCCGAGGGGCTTGTTCGGGGTATCTTCACCCCGACCAGTAGAGCAAAGAGTTGCTCCTTAACCTACTGAACCTGCTGAAAATGAAAATTTCTACTTTGAAATTGGGAAAATTTTGTTTTTGCCACTCTAGATTTTGCCAATTTTCCTTATGCCACTCTAGATTTTCACATTTTACTTTTGCCATTCTTAGTTTTTGACAATTATCACAATTGCCATTCTATGGCAAAACCAAAATAATTTTATTTCATTTTTGCCACTCTTAGCTTTTGACAATTATCACAATTGCCACTCTAAAAATTTTGCTTTTGGCACGGGAATGGCAATTGTGATAATTGTCAAAAACTAAGGGTGGCAAAAGTGAAATGTCAAAATCTAGAGCGGCATAAGGAAAATTGGCAAAATCTAGAGTGGCAAAAACAAAAATTTCCCTTTGAAATTCCTTCGGGTATGGTAGAAAAACTGCTAGCTAATCCTTTTGCAGGAGGTGGAACATTACATCCTGATGAGCACCTAATCTATGTGGATGAGGTTTGTGGATTATTTAAGATTGCAGGTATGCCCGATGATGTTATCAAGAAGAAGGTCTTCCCTTTATCTTTGAAGGGAGATTCATTGACATGGTATAGGCTATGTGGTGATATGGGATCATGGAACTACAAGCGATTGAAATTGGAATTTCATCAGAAGTTTTATCCTATGCATCTTGTTCATCGTGATCGTAATTATATATATAATTTTTGGCCTCGCGAAGGAGAAAGCATCGCTCAAGCTTGGGGGAGGCTTAAGTCAATGTTATAATCATGCCCCAATCATGAGCTCTCAAGAGAAATGATTATTCAAAAATTTTATGCTCGGCTTTCTGACAACAATCGCACCATGCTCGATACTTCTTGTGCTGGCTCTTTTATGATGAAGACTATTCAATTCAAATGGGATTTATTGGAAATAATTAAACACAACTCTGAAGATTGGGATCTTGACGAAGGTAAGGAGTCAGGTATGACACCTAAGTTTGATTGTGTTAAATCTTTTATGGATACCGATGTTTTCCGTAATTTTAACACTAAATATGGACTTGACTCTGAGATAGTAGCTTCTTTTTGTGAATCTTTTGCTACTCATGTTGATCTCCCTAAAGAGAAGTGGTTTAAATATCATCCTCCCATAGAAGTAAAAGTAGCTGCACCTAAGTTGAAGAAAATACTATCACTTATAACGATCCTATTGTTCCTACTGCTTATGTTGAGAAACCACATTTTCCTGTTAGGATAAAAGATCATGCTAAAGCTTCAACTGTGGTTCGTTAAAGCAATATTAGAACTTATACACCTCCTGAGCAAGTTAAAGTTGAACCTAATATTGCTATGATTAAAGATCTATTGGCTGATAATATTGATGGGCATGTTATTTATTTCTGTGATGAGACTGCTAGAATTGCTAAACCTTGTGCTAAAGATAAACATAGACTTGTGGTAGGCATGCCTTTTATTTCTGTTCAAATAGGAGATCATTGTTATCATGGCTTATGTGATATGGGTGCTAGTGCTAGTGCAATACCTATTGACTTATACAAAGAAATTATGCATGATATTGCACCTGCTGAGTTAGAAGATATTGATGTCACTATTAAGCTTGCCAATAGAGATACTATATCACCAATTGGAATTGTTAGAGATGTTGAAGTCTTGTGTGGGAAAACTAAATATCCTGCTGATTTTCTTGTTCTTGGTTCCCCACAAGATAGCTTATGTCCCATTGTATTTGGTACACCCTTCTTAAACACTGTTAATGCTAAGATAGACTGCGAAAAGGATGTTGTCACTATTGGTTTGGGTGATATGTCTCATGAGTTTAATTTCTCTAAATTTCGTAGACAACACCGTGAAGAGGAATTGCCTAGTAAAGATGAAATTATTGGTCTTGCTTCTATTGCCATACCTCCTAGTGATCCTTTAGAACAACATTTGCTAGACCATGAAAATTATATGTTTATGAATGAAAGAAGGGAAATAGATGAAGTGTTCTTTAAACAGGGACCTATTCTGAAACACAACTTGCCTGTTGAAATGCTAGGGGATCCTCCTCCACCCAAGGGTGATCCCGTGTTTGAGCTTAAACCATTGCACGATACTCTTAAATATGCTTATCTTGATGAAAAGAAGATATATCCTGTTATTATTAGTGCTAACCTTCCGGAGAAGGAGGAAGAAAAATTATTGAAAACTCACGAAGCACCTTTGTGCTGCTATTGGATATACTCTTAATGATCTTAAGGGCATTAGTCCCACTCTATGTCAACACAAAATAAATTTGGAGAAAGACGCCAAACCAGTTATTGATCACCAACGACGCCTGAATCCTAAGAGGAAAGAAGTGGTAAGAAAGGAAATATTAAAGCTCCTTGAGCCAGGTATAATTTATCCCGTTGCTGATAGTCAGTGGTTAAGTCCTGTCCATTGTGTTCCTAAGAAGGGAGGTATTACTGTCGTTCCTAATGATAAAGATGAATTGATTCCGCAAAGAATTATTACATGTTATAGGATGGTAATTGATTTCCATAAAATTAAATAAGGCTACTAAAAAATATCATTACCCCTTACCTTTTATTGATCAAATGCTAGAAAGATTATCCAAACATACACATTATTGCTTTCTAGATGGTTATTCTGGTTTCTCTCAAATACCTGTGTCAGCTGATGATCAAGCTAAGACCACTTTTACTTGCCCTTTCGGTACTGTTGCTTATAGACATATGCCTTTTGGTTTATGTAATGCACCTGCTACCTTTCAAAGATGCATGATGGCCATATTCTCTGATTTTTGTGAAAAGATTTGTGAGGTTTTCATGGATGATTTCTCCCTTTACGGATCCTCTTTTGATGATTGCTTGAGCAACTTGATCAAGTTTTGCAGAGAAGTGAAGAAACTAATCTTGTCTTGAATTGGGAAAAGTGCCACTTTATGGTTAATGAAGGCATTGTCTTGGGGCATAAAATTTCTGAAAGAGGTATTGAAGTTGATAAAGCTAAACTTGATGCTATTGAAAAGATGCCATGTCCCAAGGACATCAAAGGTATAAGAAGTTTCCTTGGTCACGCCGGTTTTTATAGGAGGTTCATTAAGGACTTCTCAAAAATTTCTCGGCCTCTGACTAATTTATTACAAAAAGACATACTGTTTGTCCTTGATGATGATTGTGTAGAAGCATTTGAAATACTTAAGAAAGCATTGATTTCTGCACCTATTGTTCAGCCACCTGATTGGAATTTACCCTTTGAAATCATGTGTGATGCTAGTGATTATGGTGTAGGTGCTGTTCTAGGGCAAATAGTTGATAAGAAATTAAATGTTATCAATATGCCAGTAAAACTCTAGACAGTGCTCAGAGAAATTATGCTACTACTGAAAAAGAATTCTTAGCAGTTGTATTTGCTTGTGATAAGTTCAGATCTTATATTGTTGATTCTAAAGTAACTATTCACACGGATCATGCTGCTATTGAATATCTTATGGAAAAGAAAGATGCTAAACCTAGACTTATTAGATGGGTTCTGTTGCTACAAGAATTTGATTTGCATATTATTCTTAGAAAGGGAGCTGAGAACCCCGTTGCAGACAACTTGTCTAGGTTAGAAAATGTTCTTGATGACCCACTACCTATTGATGATAGCTTTCCTGATGAACAATTAAATGTCATAAATTCTTCCCGTACTGCTCCATGGTATGCTGATTATGCTAATTACATTGTTGCTAAATTTATACCACCTAGTTTCACATACCAGCAAAAGAAAAAGTTTTTCTATGATCTGAGACATTACTTTTGGGATGACCCACATCTTTATAAAGAAGGAGTAGATGGTGTTATTAGATGTTGTGTACCTGAGCATGAACATGAACAGATCCTACGCAAGTGTCACTCCGAGGCTTATGTAGGACACCACGCTGGAGACAAAAATGCACATAAGGTATTGCAATCCGGTTTTTATTGGCCTACTCTCTTCAAGGATGCCCGTAAGTTTGTCCTATCTTGTGATGAATTTCAAAGAATTGGTAATATTAGTAGACGTCAAGAAATGCCTATGAATTATTCACTTTTTATTGAACCATTTGATGTTTGGGGCTTTGATTATATGGGACCATTTCCTGCCTCTAATTGATATACACGTATTTTAGTTGCTGTTGATTACGTTACTAAGTGGGTAGAAGCTATTCCAACTAGTAGTGCTGATCATAACACTTCTATTAAGATGCTTAAAGAACTTATTTTTCCGAGGTTTGGAGTCCCTAGATATTTAATGACTGATGGTGGTTCACATTTTATTCATGGTGCTTTCCGTAAAATGCTTGCTAAGTATGATGTTAATCATAGAATTGCATCTCCTTATCACCCACAGTCTAGTGGTCAAGTAGAATTGAGTAATAGAGAGCTCAAATTAATTTTGCAAAAGACTGTTAATAGATCTAGAAAGAATTGGTCCAAGAAACTGGATGATGCATTATGGGCCTATAGAACTGCATATAAAAATCCTATGGGAATGTCTCCGTATAAAATGGTTTATGGAAAAGCATGTCACTTACCTCTCGAACTAGAACATAAGGCGTATTGGGCTATTAAAGAGCTCAACTATGATTTCAAACTTGCCAGTGAAAAGAGGTTATTTGAGATTAGCTCACTTGATGAATGGAGAACCCAAGCCTATGAGAATGCCAAGTTGTTTAAAGAAAAAGTTAAAAGATGGCATGACAAAAGAATACAAAAGCATGAGTTTAATGTAGGTGATTATGTATTGCTATACAACTCTCGTCTAAGGTTTTTTGCAGGAAAACTTCTCTCTAAATGGGAAGGTCCTTACGTTATCAAGGATGTCTATAGTTTCGGTGCCATAAAAATCAACAACTTCGAAGGCACAAATCCGAAGATGGTGAACGGTCAAAGAGTCAAACATTATATCTCAGGTAATCCTATAAATGTTGAAACCAATTTTATTGAAACCGTAACCTCGAAGGAATACATAAGGGACACTTTCCGGAACGTTTCAGACTCCGAAAAGGAATAGGTATGTGGTACGGTGAGTAAACCGACTCCAAAACATTTCTAATGGCAAATTTTCTCCGTTTTGGAATATTTAGAAAAATAAAAAAAATAAGAAGTAGTCTGGGAAGGACACGAGGGCTCCACGAGGGTGGAGGGCACGCCCTACCCCCCTGGGCGCGCACCCCTGCCTCGTGGGCACCTCGTGCGCTCTCCGGACTCCGTTTTCTTGCACGATACGTATTTTGGTCGGTAAAAATTCATTATATAATCTCCCGAAGGTTTTGACTCCTGTATCACGCAAATATCCTCTGTTTGTGTTTTGAGTTGTTGCTGCTGCAGATTTGAGCAAGATGTCGTCTCAAGAGTCGGTCGGGGAGAGCCGGGTGTCTCATCCGGCATCAAGATCAAGGACAAACAGCGATGCTAATCACTTTGGGCCAGCAATGGAGGAAGAGATGGAGGCTAATTTGAAGAGGATAGATGCCATGGAGGAGGATCAATAAGTCACTTCTCGCTTCCGAGCTGGATTCACGATGGGGGAACTACCGAGCTCGGCTATTCCAAACTCGGTTATCCCTTCCAATGTTAGATTTCTTTCTTACAAGAATATGAAAAAGAGTATTACTTGTTCCCCCGCAGCTATGCAACATCCACGGGTACAAGGAGCTTTAACCATCACGGGTAAGCTCCGTAAGGAGATAATGGATCTCAAGCAGCAACTCAATAAGCTCGAGGAGGAGAATCATATCCCGAGGAGTATCATCGCCAAGAATATCACACTACCACCTCCGAAGAAGGAGATATAATCACATGGGTATGGGCACTCCCCTTGGCAACTGCCAAGCTTGGGGGAGGTGCCCCGGTATCGTATCACCATCACACTCCTATCTTTACCGTCTTTCTTAGTTTGATCCTTTTAGTAGTATTTTGATCTAGTAGAATAAAAGTTTTAGTATGATCTAGTTTTGAGTTTTGCTTTATGATCCTTTTATGTAATCGAGTCCGTGAGCCATATAATAAAGATTAGTGTTGAGTCAAGGGCTTGATCATTTTGCTATGATCTTGAGGGAATAAAAGAAAAAGAAAGAATAAAAAGAACTAAGAAGAGATCATATTGATCTTATGGAGAGTAATGACTTCACATAGAAAGAGTATGATGATTAAAAGTTGTTGAGAGTTGACAAACATAGCTTTGGTCATCGTTGCAATTAATAGGAAGTAATAAAGAAAGAGAGGTTTCACATATAAATATACTATCTTGGACATCTTTTATGATTGTGAGGACTCATTAAAATATGACATGCAAAAGAGTTGATGTTGGACAAGGAAGACAACGTAATGGGTTATGTTTTCTTATATCTGAAATAAAATATATTGTCATGGATCATCCAACATGTTGAGCTTGCCTTTCCCCCTCATGCTAGCCAAATTCTTTGCACCAAGTAGAGATACTACTTGTGCTTCCAAAAACCCTTAAACCCATTTTTGCCATGAGAGTCCATCATATCTACCTATGGATTGAGTAAGATGCTTCAAATAAGTTGTCATCGGTGCAAGCAATAAAAATTTCTCTCTAAATATGTATGATTGATTAGTGTGGAGGAAATAAGCTTTATACGATCTTGTGATGTGGAAGAAATAAAAGCGCGGACTGCATAATAAAGGTCCATATCACAAGTGGCAATATAAAGTGACGTTCTTTCGCATTAAGATTTTGTGCATCCAACCCTGAAAGCGCATGACAACCTCTGCTTCCCTCTGCGAAGGGCCTATCTCTTACTTCTATCTTCTACCTTATGCAAGAGTCATGGTGATCTTCACCTTTCCTTTTTACATTTTATCCTTTGGCAAGCACAGTGTGTTGTAAAGATCCTAATACATATATCTAATTGGATGTAAGTTAGCATGAACTATTATTGTTGACATTACCCTTGAGTTAAAAGGTTGGGAGGCGAAACTATAAGCCCTATCTTTCTCTGTGTCCGATTAAAACTTCATAACCACAAGTATTGCGTGAGTGTTAGCAATTGTGAAAGACTAAATGATAGTTGAGTATGTGGACTTGCTAAAAAGCTCTGACATAGACTCTTTCTGATGTTATGATAAATTGCAATTTCCTCAATGACTGAGATTATAGTTTGTTAGTTCTCAATGAAGTTTCTGATTCATACTTTGCATTGTGAATAGATTATTACTTGAGCATAAGAAATCATATGACAATATCCATATATGTTGCTGTTATAAGAATGATCATGATGCCCTCATGTCCGTATTTTATTTTATCGACACCTCTACCTCTAAACATGTGGACATATTTATCGTTATCGGCTTCCGCTTGAGGACAAGCGAGGTCTAAGCTTGGGGGAGTTGATACGTCAATTTTGCATCATGCTTTTATTTCGATATGTATTGCATTATGGGCTGTTATTACACATTATGTCACAATACTTATGCCTATTCTCTCTTATTTTACAAGGTTTACAAAGGAGGGAGAATGCCGACAGCTGGAATTCTGGGCTGGAAAAGGAGTAAATATTAGAGACCTATTTCGCACAACTCCAAAAGTCCCGAAACTCCACGGAAGTTCTTTTTGGAAATAATAAAAAATACTGAGAGGAAAAAATACCAGACGGGGCCCACATCCTGGCCACGAGGGTGGGGGGTGCGCCCTACCCCCCTGGGCGCGCCCCCTGCCTCGTGGGCCCCCTGTTGGCCCTCCGGTGCCCATCTTCTGCTATATGAAGTCTTCCGTCCGAGAAAAAATCATAAGCAAGCTTTGGGGCGAGACTCACGCCACGAGGCGGAACCTTGGCGGAACCAATCTAGGGCTGTGGACGGAGCTGTTCTGGGGACACTTCCCTCGGGAGGAAATCATCGCCATCGTCATCACCAACGCTCCTCTCATCGGGAGGGAGCCAATCTCCATCAACATCTTCAGCAACACCATCCCCTCTCAAACCCTAGGTCATCTCTTGTATCCAATTCTTGTCTCTAAGTCCGGATTGGTACTTGTAGGTTGCTAGTAGTGTTGATTACTCCTTGTAGTTGATGCTAGTTGGTTTATTTGGTGGAAGATCATATGTTCAGATCCTATATACATATTAATACTCCTCTGATTATGAACATGAATATGCTTTGTGTGTAGTTACGTTTGTTCCTGAGGACATGGGAGAAGTCTTGCTATTAGTAGTCATGTGAATTTGGTATTCGTTCGATATTTTGATGAGATGTATGTTGTCTCTCCTCTAGTGGTGTTATGTGAATGTCGACTACATGACACTTCACCATTATTTGGGCCTAGAGGAAGGCATTGGGAAGTAATAAGTAGATGATGGGTTTCTAGAGTGATGAAGTTTAAACCCTAGTTTATGCGTTGCTTCGTAAGGGGCTGATTTGGATCCATATGTTTCATGCTATGGTTAGGTTTACCTTAATACTTTTTTTGTAGTTGCGGATGCTTGCAATAGGGGTTAATCATAAGTGGGATGCTTGTCCAAGTAAGGGCAGAACCCAAGCACCGGTCCACCCACACATCAAATTATCAAAGTACCGAACGCGAATCATATGAACGTGATGAAAACTAGCTTGACGATAATTCCCATGTGTCCTCGGGAGCGCTTTTCTCCATATAAGAAATTGTCCAAGCTTGTCCTTTGCTACAAAAAGGATTGGGCCACCTTGCTGCACTTTATTTACTTTTGTTACTTGTTGCTCGTTACAAATTATCTTATCATAAAACTATCTGTTACCTATAATTTCAGTGCTTGCAGAGAATACGTTGCTGAATACCGCTTATCATTTCCTTCTGCTCCTCGTTGGGTTTGACAGTCTTACTTATCGAAAGGACTACGATAGATCCCCTATACTTGTGGGTCATCAATCATAGACCATGAGTAACGAGTACGTGGAGGCTATTTTCGGCGGCGGTACGAGGTGACGACGATGTTTTTGCAGCGATCTTTGTCGTGCAGAACTCCAGATTCTGGTGGACGACGTCGTTCGCCTACAGTTGACGAGATGCCTCGCTTGGCGGGTCAATAGCTGTTGTGCGACACATTTGAGGTGAAATGGAAGGAGTGCAACATGGTTGACGAAAATAGCTCTGGTGCAACGTTTCAGAAGCCCAAATAGCCAAGGCCCACTCGGGCGATTAAAATGGTCGTCAACGGGAATGAGGTTATGTTTAAGACATGTGGGTCCCACTTGACAGTGCATCTAGTTACGGCCCCACTTGGCAGTGCATCAGGTGAGACGTGTCCCCGTGCCTGTCTGAATCAGGTGAGATGTGACCCGTTGCTCCCTCGTCTTCATTCTCGGCGGTGAGCCGGCGACGGTGCCGGAGCTTTTTTTCTCGGTGACAACAGCGATGGAGCTTTCATTCTTGGCAACGGCGGCGGCTGTGGTGAGTGAATCTGGAACCCTTGTCCTGCTCCTCTCCTTGTCGAGTTAGATCTCACCGCATCGCCTCTGTTTCCCTCTATTTTGAGTCGATTTGATCCAGATTTGGGTGCGGGGGAGGGGGCTGACCGCGATGGAGCCGCCAGAGACAACAACATCGACTAGGTATGTGCATACTTTCCAAGCTATGCGATTTGTGCCTTGTCTACTTCCACTAGCTCACACTGCCCGCCATTGATAAACAGGGGCAATGGTGCTCGGACATTCGAATTCAATGTCAAATTCTTTCCTTCTAAGGCAAAGCTACGTGATGGTAGCGTGCGAGACATAGAGAGAGATACAATTGTGAAATGGGAGGTTGAATTTGCAGAGATTGATCCACAGGAAATACAGAGCATGGAAGAGAGGGCTGTGAGAAATATTGTGTAGAAAATTGGGGAGAGCATTTTTGGGGTCCAGAGCAAGAGGTAGCATTGTTACGGTTTGATAATTGGAAGGGTGAGTATGTGAGAATTGAGAATGGTGAAGAGATGGTGGATGAAATCTATCGGCAAGACGGGTGGGCAAGCAAACAGACTACCTTTCATGCAGAGCTCCTTAATCTGAAATCAGATTCTAAGCTTGGATATGTGCCCTCAAAGTTGGCTTCGTAGATGGTAGATGATGATTGGGCTTCACAGAGACAGATAATGCTCATGTTTACGGGTGAAGTGATAGTAATAGAGGGGGCTGATCAAGATGCAGAAGAGGGCTGTGATGGTGTTGCAAGGGTTGTTTGTGTTGATTGGAATTCTGTACAATTAGAAGACACTACTCATTTGGTCATTGCACCAATGGCTGACACTGAGATGGCCAAAAGTTTTGGCATTCCATTAAATCCAGTAGATAATCAAGATGAGTAAGAGAGGTATGAATTGATTTTGCCTAATGATGCTAACACAGATGCTTGTGAAGATGTGGATGGATAGCTGATGAAAGATGCTGCAGATGATGTAGATGATGCACATGATGATGAGCTTGTAAGTGTGTATGACAAAGAAAATCATGTTATTGAAGTAGGCAAGTTGTTCCCAAGCATGAAGGAGTTTAGGATGTGTTTCAAGACTTACATAGTCAAACATGAGTTTGATGCCAAGACAATGTGGACTGACATAAATAAGTTTTATGCAAGGTGAAGAGGTTTCGATGGCAGCGTCAGGCCTTGCAAGTGGTACATATCTCCTAGAATTCAACCTGATGGAAGTACCATTAGGGTTAATCAAATCCCAAATCCACATACTTGTATTACAAGTTCATAGAGAGTATCAACCATGACATCACAACTTTGGATTGCAGAAAAGATCACTCCTATTTTAGCTAAGAAACCAAACACTACAACAAATAAACTTAAAGTGGACGTGGAAAAGCAGTACCCCATTAAGGTGAAGTATACCACAGTGTGGAAAGCAAAACAGAGGGCCATTAAAGAATTATATGGTGATTGGGCAAATACTTTTAGGATGCTTTATAAATTCAAAGCCGAGGTGGAAAAGAGGTCACCTGACAGTGTTGTGGAGATAGATACTGAGGTAACAAAGGATGGTAGAGTTCTTTTCTCCAAGTTCTTTATGGCTTTAAAGCCTTGCATAGATGGCTTCAAAGCAGGGTCCCGTCCATATGTGAGCATAGACTCATCTTTTTTGACTGGCAAATGGAATGGTCAATTGGCAGCGTGCAATGCTTTAGATGGACACAACTGGATGTTCCTTGTTGCTATTGGTTTGTTTCAGTCAGAGATAGAGGTTTCATGGACATGGTTCATGATGCAGTTGAAAAGATGCATAGGGCTAGTGTCACCTTTGGCAGTACACACAGATGCATGTAAAGGGCTAGAAAATGCAGTGAAGAATGTTTTTCCTCATTGTGAGCAGAGGGAGTGCTTCGGCCATATGTGGATGAATTTGATCAAAAAATTCAGAGGGAAAGAATTTGGGATAATGTGGCCAACAACAAGATCTTACACCAAACAAACACATTCATATCATCTTGATAAGATAAAAGCAGCATGCAGTGAGTTTGCTCCATGGTTGAACACATATCATTCTCTATTGTGGTAGGTCAGGATTTAACACTGCCATCAAGTGTGATCATATCAACAATAACTTGGCAGAAAGTTTTAACAACAACATACAACAGTTAAAGAACTTGCCTGTGCATGACATGGTTGACCAAATCAGGATCATGATCATGCGCATGTGGGTATTGAGAAGAAGGATTGGTGATTGTCTGCAAGGGATAAGCTTCCTATAGTGGTACAACATGTGGTGAACAGGAGCAGAAATCTTACACATTTGTCTGTGGAAAAATCTTCATTATGGGGTGCTGAAGTTAGAGATACCAAGACTGGAAGGAGGCATGTTGTTAACACTGAGTTGCATGACTGCACTTGCCTCAAGTGGCAACACACCGGGAAACCATGTGACCATGCCATACTTTTCTTGGCCTCGTAACCCAAGATAAACATGCACCCATATTTGCATGAAGATTACTCAGTGGCAAGATTCAAGGCTGCATATGCAACTCCAATTCTAGTACATGCAGATCAGTCTCAGTGGCCTAAAGTGGAAACTGAATTTTCCATGTGTCCTCCACTAACAAAAAGAAAGGCTAGCAGGCCTAAAGAGAGTAGATTCAAGGCATGGTTTGAGAAAGGTGGGAGTAGTAAAAAGGGGAAGGGGAAGAAAGATGCTAAGCCAAAAAGGTCTAAAAAAGGTAACAAAAATAGATGCAAGCTGTGCCAGGAACTTGGGCACCGAAAAGGATCTCCAAAATGTCGTTACACTCCTGAAAGGCCAAAATATGTTTATGTTTTTATTTATTTGGGTATTGTTTTTAATTACTAGCAAAGTTACAAGCTTTGTTTTTCAGGAGGAAGTGTGGAGGTCCACCCCTTGTTGTTGAAGATTGTTGGGCAATCAAAAAGGCAAGAATCAATGGCTGTAGAAAAAAGAGAAGTTTTGGTGATGAACCAGAGTTAGATAATGCTGCGGTGCAAAATGAGAAAGAGTTGGATGATGTTGTGATGCAAAATGATCAAGATTTGGATGATGTTGTGCAAAATGAGGCAGTCTTTGATCTTGTGATGCATCATGAGCAACATTTGGATGATGATGTGGTGCAAAATGTGGTGCAAACTGAAGTCATTGCGGCAGACATGTTCTAGAAGCTGAAGCCGTTCTGACGGATGTCCCCATAAACTGAGCTTATATTGCAAGTTGTATTACCAATTGACGCTACTGGAGTTGATGTTGTGCAAACTGAGCCTCATGTAGATGTTGTGGTGCCAACTGAAGCTGTCCCAGCTAGTCCAGTTAAGAAATCAAGAGTTTGAGTGAACTAGCTAGGTGTGGTAGGATCAAAAAGTGGTAAGAAGAAGAAGAAATCGAGTGGTAAGAAGAAGAAGTGAAAACTTCATTTATCAAACTTGTCTAATGGTGATGTGTGTTGTAGAATAAAAAACTTGCCTCAATTTGTGTAAAATGGTATTTGTGTATTGCTATTCAAATTATGGCCGAATTTCAAATTTGACCCAAAATTCAAGTTTGACCCAAAATTCAAGTTTGACCCAAAATTCAAATTTGTAATTGTTTAGTATGTGGTATTTATGTTACAATGCTTTCTCAAATATTAGTCATATATATGCATGTTAAGCGATCAATCCGAGCACTTATTGTTGATGTGAAACACTAGTCACGAAAAATGGGCTCCAAATGAGCTCCGAAGCTAGGCTAAACACCCCATTGGTAAGCAATTTTTTTGACCTTTTCTATATGGGCCAAAAATTGAAACTTGACATTTAGTGTGCAAATATAGGGTCGATGCCCAATATGAGATCGTTTGGATAAATTATGACATGCTTAGCCCTAAACCCTAGCTTGAATCCCATGCAACCTCGTTCATGATAGCTATGTTTTGTGAAGGGTTTTTCATGAAAATACCCATAGACCAAGTTTCTTATTTTTTCCATCAACTCACTCACATAAAATGATAATGTGTGCAAGCTCCATATTTTTATGATTATTTGAATTAGTTATGCTCAACCCTAGCCCTCAAAACCCTCTCAGAACCCCTCAAACCCCATCTGAAAGCCCGCACCCTTCCGCGCCACTAGATCTCTGTTAGTGGACGGTCTGGATCAAGAACTAGGGCTACATCACTCATCCGCATGAGGCTCTGTGATTGGATGCATTCGATAATGCTGGTTAACCCCATCGCCGGATCACTGCGCGTTCAACGGTGTGGATTGGCATGCAGTGCTACTTCAGTGATCCGCGGGCTATGCTCTGATTTGCTGGATTCAGAAACATTTTTTCACTGCGGCGAGTGGGCTAGCCGTTGGGCTCTGGTAAAAGAAGCCCACCCGTTGGATCTTTGGACCGAACGTTGCCACGCCTCCTCTAGCCAGGCCCTAGCCAGCAGGCTACGTTGCCATGCATGCGATCGAGAAGCCTACGATGCATGCATGCACGGGTGGCACACGCACAGAAGAACAGGCAGCGTGACCCCTTGACCACCGACCGACGGCACAGACGTCTGCAACTGTGAAACGTCGCAGCGTGGCTATTGATGCATGGGCACCCATTGATGTGATGCAACCTTCGGTTTCCTACGCGCGTGTACACACTCCCGATGCCACCAAACACCACCCGGTCATTACTTCCACCTGGTGAAACCAATAAAAAAAATCAAAAAACACGCCGCACTAGGGCTATTTAAGCCACACCTATCATCTTCCTCTCCCTCCTCATACATACCCCAACCCCATCCTCTCCCATCTGCCCTCCTTCTTCCTTCTTCTCCACAAAGCAGAGGGTCCTGAAGCCACCATGCAGTACAATGGCCCGACATACCGCTTCCCCCCCCCCCCCACCGTGCCAGAGAGGCTCTACCCTGCCGGCGTCTATGTAGAGAACACCCTTAGGGTGTGGGCAATCTCAAGGTGGAGGGGTGCAAGGGAGTTAATGGAGTTCTTCCTTTCGGCCGGCTACCGCCACCTCCACCATGGCTCTCCAAGGATGTTCCATGTTGAGGAGGTCAATCACAATGGAGTTGTGGTTGCGCTCCTCGCTATCTTCACCAACCCCTTCAACGCCTTCCACCTTCTCGGCCGAGTGTTTTGGTGTGGGTGTGAGTTTATTGCTTTCACCACCCACAACATCTTCACCGACTTCAACAACATCTTCCCCACCAACAACGGCATGCACACCCTCCCGTACCCTATCAACAACCAGGAGTGAAGGGCGCCCGGAGGAACGAGGTAGCGTTCGCCCAGAGGAGGAGAAGGAGAAGAACCCGTTTGGTGCCCCCGATCTATCTATCTATCAATCATATTAGTATTTTAAGTTGTAACCGTTTATGTTTGTGTACTACTATTACTAAGTTGTTAGGCTATGCTATCTATGTCGTGGAACTATGGGTTGTTATGTTCATGCAACTATATTGATGTTGGGTTTCGTGCTACTATATATATTGTTGCTTCGTGCTATTATTTGTGGGTTGCTATGGGTTGTACCCGTTTCGTGCTATTATTTGTTTGTTGCCCTGTGTTGCTACACCCCATTCACCACACAAAACTTCTTCACAATGTTGGCCAATTCATGGGTCATGACCCAAACCATGGACATGCAAATCACATACTCAGAATGTGTTCTATCTAGTTTTTGTTTTTTCTATCTAGTTGATATTGGTCAATTGGTATATGTGCTTGATGTTCTATCTAGTTGATCTATGTGCTACTAATACAAGGAAGATTCCACTAAGGACATGCAAGTGTATGGGTACCAAAAAAATTTTGCAAAAGAAAAAAATCATATATTGGTGTGCTGCATATGGGCATGCATGTATCTAGGCCCTGGCTAATAGGGCCACCCTAGCTAGTAGGTGTAGGGTGCAATTTTATTTGTGCAAATAATTATTGGATTAACTCAAATGCCCAAAATAAATATTTTTGTGCTCCTAAAATTATTGGTTTGAATTTTACCTCTGGCCAATATTTTCAGAGCAAAACAGGAACATTTTCTTGGACCTATTTGAAGCAAATTTTAACATGATCATTTCCAAAAATGATTTATGAGGCTTTCACATATCCCCATTTAATTTGGGTTTCATGGAACCGTAGACATGCATAAAAACAATCACAAAACAATAATGGACAAGCAACAAATATGTAAGGAAAAACAAAAAAAAGTTACAATATATATGGCTCAACATTTATTCGATAGAAAAATTTGGCCAAAGTAAAAACAAGTAAGGAAGTATATGTTTGTTAAAGGTTTATTTGCCGAAGCAACATTTTATTTTGAGGTTTTAATCGAAGCATTTTTTTCTAAAGATGGGTGCCTCTATGCTATAAAACAGGGCTGGTGCCCCTACGCGGATGGGCTGGTCTCTATTTGAGCCTGGTTATTTTCCCATGGCCAAATATCTATTCAGCAGCAAGTTTTTTTACTAGAAACTGAATTTGGGGGGTGTGCACTCTGTTAACTGAAGAACAAGAACAAAGCATGAACACTGAATATTTCTGCTTCGATTCAGTTACATGAACTTGGCATGGCGCACAGATCACATCCTCTGCCCTACTGACCTAAATGCCCCCTCTAATGACGGATGAACAACAAGTAAAACAAAAACAGAGCAATGACACAACAATAGAACCCCCCTACCATGATATTTGCTTGCTTTTGCAAATCGATCATCTCCATTTGACTTTTCTTGATCTTCTTCAGTTCCTCAGTCAGTTCAGTCTCCAAGTGCAGTTCAGCATTGCACGCATACCTCGCCATCGGCACAACTCTCCTGCCGCTCTGTCCGAGCTCCCCAAATTCTCCATCTGCGACACCCCGCCCAAATTGAGCTCCCAGGTTGCGGGCCCGCTCGAATCAATGTAGCCCTCGAACTGAATCCTCTCAACATAATCGTCCATCCACTCGAAATGTGTGCATTTCTTCAGGATCTGAAAACAACAACATTGAAAGGACATGCGGTGCCCCCATGTGTGGTTTTGGTAATTGATGACATTCTCTATGGACTAATGGTTGCCTTGAGTTTATTTGAAGGTTTTGTCCATAGGCTTTTCTTGGAGTACATGTGTTGGTTTCAAGGAGAGTTTTGTGTCGACCAAGGTGCTATTCAAGGAATTATCCAAAGATTGGTCATGTGAGTGTTGAGCTTATTGCAAGCATGTCTTGAAGAATAAGATTGTGTGATCATTCATGTCCACCTTCAAGACATCATCCAAATGAAGAGAGTTGGAAAGATTCAACACACAAAGCGTACAAGATGTACAGAGGGATCAAGTGATCCCATGGTATGGTAAGCATTGTACATTACGCTTTGTGTACTAACCCATGGTCTTCGTGAGAGTTCTTTGTGGGGTTAGGTTGCGGTGTGCAAGTTCAAGTAATGCATCACGAAGAGATCAAGTGCTTGAAGCTTGCCGTCCATTGTGGTGACAATGGACTTGTGAAGATAATGGAAGAGAGGCTCACCCACAGTAGAGTATGGGGGAGCAATCAAGTAGTCTTCATCCCGCCAATGCATCAAGAAAGGTGGTCCAACTTGAGGGAGTCAAGATCGTCATCATCTAGCTCAAGTGGACCATGTGCAAGGCAAAGGTTTGCCCTTGATAGGTTTTCTATTTTACCGGTCTCATGGTAGTTGTGGAAGACCGGGTTATAGGATCGTTTGCCGTACTATCAAGGGGGGCTTTCGATGAGTTGCTTGATCGTATCGTTCGTAGAGAGCTCAAACCATTGCATCCTTGCATCATCCTTTTTGGTTCTTGTTTGGTTCTTATCCTTGTGAGATTTGGAGCTTATGGTCATTTTTATGACAAGCTCGAGTTCATCGAAAACGGAGTTCTCATGCATCTTCTATGATGTTTTCGATGTTGGAGGGTATGCCGGTTCTTCTCGGTTGGAGGTTTCACTCCTTTGTTTGCTAACCATTACTCGTTGTCTTGTTTCAAACAAGCTTGCGTTTGCTCAATTCGGAGCTCATTTGCAGAAGTTATGGCAGTTCTGGTTTTCCTTGGAGTATTCTGTGTTTTCGCGGGAGTGGCTTAAGGCGGGGGCCAGCGGTAGTACCGCTGTCCACAATGATAGTACCTTGAAAGCACTTAGCGGTAGTACCGCTCCCGAGCGGTAGTACCGCTCCCCGAGCGGTAGTACCGCATGTGGGTTTCGGCCGTAATACCGCAGTGGTTCCGGCTACTACCGCCTCGATTCGAGACCGTTGTTTTTCGTGGTCGGGTTTTACGGTACTAAGTCTTGGTAGTAGTGGCGGTAGTACCGCTCCAAGCGGTAGTACCATGCCTACTCCCACAGTAGTACCGCTCACAGGGCCAGGGCCTTGACCTCCTCGTCGGTAGCGATCAGCTGGGTGAGAGGCGGTAGTACCGCCCTCGGTGATAATCTTGCCCTGCCCAAGCGGTAGTACCGCTTCTGTCTTGAGGATGTTCGATGGGGTAACGGTTGGATTTTCCCCTCCTATAAAAGGGGTCTTCTTCCCCATTGAACCTTATCCTTTGAGCTCGTGTTCTTCCCCATTGTTGACCTTCTTCGAAGCTTGCTAACTCTCAATCCCTCCAATGATTCTTGCTAGGTCTTGAGGGAAAAGAGAGGAGATCTAGATCCACGTTTCCACCAATCACTTTCTCCTCTAAGTGAGGGGAACCCCTTGGATCTAGATCTTGGAGTTCTTGGTGTTCTCCTTCTTGTTCTTCCTCTCATTTTCTTCCCTAGCATTAGTTGCTTTGGTGGGATTTGAGAGAGAAGGACTTGGGCACTCCGTGTGCCCTTGCCATGGCATTTGGTGCATCGGTTTGAGTTCTCAACGGTGATACGTGGAAGTTACAAGTTGAGAAGCTTATTACTCTTGGGTGCTTGGTGCCCTTGAGCTTGTTCCTCTTGGGTGCTTGGGCGACCTAGACGGTTGGTGGTGTTCGAGCTCAATCATTGTGGTGTAAAGCTCCGGGCAAGCGTCAGGGTCTCCAATTAGGTTGTGGAGATCGCCCGAGCAACTTGACGGGTTCCGTGACCGCCCCAAGGGTTGCCAAAGTGTCTGAGTTCGGTGACCGCCCCAAGGGTTGCCATTTGTATGCAGGTTCGGTGACCGCCCTCAAGGGTCCCTTAGTGGAATCACGGCATCTTGCATTGTGCGAGGGCGTGAGGACATAACGGTGGCCCTAGTGGCTTCTTGGGAGCATTGTGCCTCCACACCGCTCCAAGCGGAGATTAGCATCCGCAAGGGTGTGAACTTCGGGATACATCGTCGTCTCCGCATGCCTCGGTTATCTCTTACCGAGCCCCTTTACTTATGCACTTTACTTTGTGATAGCCATATTGTTCTTTGTCATATATCTTGCTATCACATAGTTGCTTATCTTGCTTAGCATAAGTTGTTGGTGCACATAGGTGAGCCTAGTTGTTGTAGGTTTTGTGCTTGACAAATTAACCGCTAGGTTTATTCCGCATTTGTTCAAGCCTAAACCGTAATTATTTTAAAGCGCCTATTCACCCCCCCCCTCTAGGCGACATCCTCGATCTTTCAAACATGTACCCTAAAATCCAAACTCATGGGAAAAAATAAAATATGGAGAAATCAGAGCAAACGGTAGTGAAAGAACGTGCTAAGAACTGAGATCTAACCCTGCCATCCCTTCCTGCCATTGTTTTGCTCAAGCACTTCACAAATACCCGCCCAAGATTTCCATTCTCATCAGTCCTACGGACCCACCGTTTTAGAGGCTCTGGGCGTGGGCAGTCAGGGCACCTTGTAAGCGGCACTGGACCATACTGACGCCATTTTGAGTGCGTGGCGGAGGAGGTGGAACACACTAGGTCGCCGGAGAAGAGGAAGAATGGGGAAAGGGGAAGCCATGGGTGGCGGCGGGCAGACGGGCACGGGTGGTCGTCTCTTCTAGCTACGAAGAGCTGGGTCCCGTGTTTACTGGACAAGTGGTGGGTCCTGCGCTTACGTGGATAAGTTGTTGGTCCAGCCCATAACAGCCAATGAGGGCATCAGTTCAGCTTAAGGGCCATATCGTGTCTGGGCTATTTACTCGCTCAAAAGTATCGCACCAAAGCCATTCTATCGAACAACGTCTCACCCCTTCCAATTCCCACGAAAGATGTCGCACAGGAGCTATTGACCCCCGCTTGGCGCACTGTCCACTGTGTGACAAGTGGATCGGTCGATCCAGTAAACATGCGTAACTATCATCTCTATCCATAGAAAAGAATCACCCAACATGTAATCATGCATGATGCATGACAAACTATTATTTTGTACTTATGTTTAACACATACTATACGATAGGTAAAATTGCATGATCAATGTTAAGGCTCTTTATGGTTTGAATAGTTTAAAAGTTCTAAAATGAAACAAATAGTGGAACATCACGTCAACGGTATAAGATGATCCAACAGAGTGATTGTTAAAATATGCATTTATATGCCTTTGAAAAAAAGCAATCATTTTAGCTCACTATGACATATATATATATATAATCAACTATTTGTTTTCTCTGTCGAGAGCACATACAGTCATATTTTTCCAATCTTGGCAAACATCAAACGTAAGGTTCATTATAGTCCTTACCTTTTTTTCATATTTTTTGGGAACTTCCACATCGTGCAAACCTCAAATGGTTCTATGGTAATTATTGATAGAAAATCCTCCTCGAAAGATAATTCTCAAGTTGCGACACTGGCATAATCTCGTGCAAAGTTAGAAAACTGGACATTTTTATGGGTGTGTTCGGAACTGACAAAATTACTGGCATGGCTTGCATGGATTTAAGGATCGGAATTTGAGGTATGCGAATGTGTGACGCAACATATGAGGGGCCGGCGGGCGCTATCTATGGATGCTCCGGACGTGCCCGCGGGCATATACGGTACCGGATTTGCCAAGTCCGGTTGTAGATGCTCTTACACAGGAGAACACACTAGGTTAGATAGGAGTATTTTTTGTCGCTGTCCACATAAAACTAAACACAAAACACACACAAAAAAAGCTATACATACTCCAGCCACCAATAGTATTACATTTCTATTTCATCAGCCGAGACGTCATTATTGCTGGCAACGATCCACCCATCCATCAACAGCTCGGAAGACCAACATGCAACACACCAACAACTACCCAGTGGTGATTGGAGGGCAATCACTTCACATTGATGCATTATTGGATGAAGCTCAAAGAGCACAACATTTGGATGAACAACATGCGCCAATTAAAAAGTTCAAGCTTGAGATGAAGGCCGCTTTCGAGGAGTAGATTGAATTCGGAATCGATGAATTTGAAAAAAATGTTGAACATGCTAGGTTTTCGGATGTAATATTTATGTTTGGGGAAGTATGTCCGGTTAATTCTCAGGATGATGTCAGGGAGGTGTTAAATATTATAAATGCAAGTTTTGAAGAAAAGTACCTTGGGCTCCCAACGCCTAATGGTAGGATGTCAAAAGGCAGATTTCAAAACCTACAAGCACACCTTATGAAACGTTTGATTCAGTGGGGGGATGGTCATCTAGCACAACCTGGTAGGGAAGTTTTGATCAAGTCAGTTGCTGAAGCACTACCAGTTTTTATCATGGGGGTCTTTAAACTACCTTATTCAGTGTGTGATGATCTGACAGACATGGTTAGAAATTTTTATTGGGGAGCTTCGAAAGGTAAATGTAAGGTTCATTGGAAATCTTGGCAGAAGCTTTAGCAACCTAAATGTAAGGGTGGCGCTGGCTTTCGATACTTTCACATGTTTAATCAATCCCTCTTAGCACGTCAAGCGTGGAGATTGTTGACTAGGCCAGAGAGTTTGTGTGCGAGACTCTTGAAAACCAAATACTATCCAAACGGCAAGCTCGAAGATACTGTCCTCTCAGGTAATTCGTCCTCCACATGGACAGTAATTAGCCATGGTCTTGATCTTCTCAAGAAAGGTTTGATATGGAGGGTTGGAAATGGACGAAGCATTAGAATATGGCGGGATAGTTGGATTCCTCGGCCCTTCTTGTATAAACCAGTATCATCACAGGGATTATGCAGATTTCGGTATGTTAATCAACTACTAAATGATAACGATTCTTGGAACCTAAACTTGCTGCAGGCTTCCTTCTTGCGTGCGACGTAATGGAAATTCTAAAAATTCGAGCATGCCCAAGAATTGGTGATTATGTGCTTGCTTGAGGCCCTGCAAAAAGTGGTGTCTTCTCAGTTAAGTTGGGTTACAATTTGGCGTTTGATGAATCATGTCGACTAACTGCAGAATCCTCGAGCACTACTCCTGATGTCGCCGCACTTGCTGGCGAATTATTTGGAAAATCCATGTCCCCCCGAATGTTAAAAACTTTGCTTGGTGCATAGCGGTGAATTCACTGCCCACATGGCAAAATAAGCATAAAAGAGACCTTGAGATATCAAGAACTTGCCCAGTATGTGGACAAGAACTAGTGTCAGGACCCCGATTCTAAGTCACACCGATCTAGCCTGTAACACCTCATATCACCTTGCGGCCTCACGCACGGTATTCCCACGGGTGTCGCCTTACCATGGCCCAAGACCGTTTGAGCCTTTTGGCTCACGTATATGATAGTGTCGCTAGCATCCATATGACAGAGAACCCATGCCGACATGACTAGTCGTGAACCCAAAGTGGCACTAACTTATGGGGACAGGCATACATGAATCAACATCGAGCATGTCGGTCAGCAGCGTGCGAATCCGGGCTGTAGCACTGGGCTAACAGGACTCCGGGAACCTGGGCTGTAGCAGGCTAGGCAGGACTCCGGATGTCACCGCGTGACATTTCCCCGAAGGGACAGACACAGGAACGAAGTGAATCACATGCCGGCCAGTCAAGTGTTCCGGAGCAGTAATGCTGGGCTAGCAGGACTCCGGTGAACCGGGCTGTAGCGGACTACTATGGCTCATGGAAGCACAAGACTACATTTCCCCATAAGAGAGGCTACCAAGGATAAACAACAAGGTTATCAGATCCCACACATACCAAGCATTTCAATCATACACACAATATGCTCGATATGTGTAAATACAACATGGCATCACAACAAAACTCTATGACTCAAGTATTTATTCATTAGGCTCCGAGGAGCCAAGTATTACAAACATGGGTCTCACGACCCCAACATACAGAGCATACAAACAACAAGCACATGCGGAAGCTTAACTTGTCTGAGTACAGACAACTACAAATGAAGAAGGCTGAGAAGCCTGACTATCTACAAGACCCTGCCGAGGGCACAAGATCGTAGCTGAGGTAACAAGCTAAACGTCGAAGTCCACGCGGAACTACTAGCGAGACTGACGTCTCTCTGCAAAACATAAAATAGGCAAACGTGAGTACAAATGTACCCAGCAAGACTTACATCAGAACTAGCTACATATGCATCAGTATCAACAAAGGGGGTGGTGGAGTTTGACTGCAGCAAGCCAGCTTTGACTCAGTGGCTATCCTAAACTATGACTGCAAGTAACTCTTTTGAGGTGGCGCACACGAGTCCACATATTCACCATATCAATACACCACTATGGATCCGCTCCCGTCTCCCTACGGAAGGCCATCCATAACACTCACGCTTATCTTGCGAGTTTTAGAGTATCCACTTTCACTTGTCTATGAACTGTTATAGGCAACCCAGAAGTCCTTTACCGCGGACACGGCTATTCGAATAGATCATTTATAACCCTGCAGGGGTGTACTTCTTCACACATGTTTCCACCACTTAGCGTCTGCACACGACATGTGCTCGGCAGACTTCAAGCAAAAGCCGACGTGGGTGTAGACCATGACCTAACTAACCACACAAGTCTCTAGTCCAGGTTTATCGCCTATTCGGTTCCATCCGCGAGGAGATCCGGCCGTGGTTTCGCTCACAGCCCCAAACGATGTGTGCAGGGTTCCCGAGACACCAAACGGGCACCCGGTACACCGTGCCACGTTCCTACCGCATCACAGCCCACCCCTCGGTTCAGCGCTGCGCACGGCCTCCAGCATACTACAAACACCAGAAACTACTTGCTGTTGGGGAACGTAGCAAAAATTCAAAATTATCTACGCATCACCAAGATCAATCTATGGAGATACTAGAACCGAGAGAGAGGGGAGGGCATCTTCATACCCTTGAAGATTGCGATGCGGAAGCGTTCAAGTGAACGGGGTTGAAGGAGTCGTACTCGTCGTGATCCAAATCACCGGAGATCCTAGTGCCGAACGCGTTCAACACACGTGCAGCCCGGTGACGTCTCCCATGCCTTGAACCAGCAAGGAGAGAGGGAGAGGTTGAGGAAGACTCCATCCAGCAGCAACACAACGGCGTGGTGGTGGTGGAGGAGCGTGGTGATCCAGCAGGGCTTCGCCAAGCACCGCGAGATATGAGGAGAAAGAGAGGTAGGGCTGCGCCAACATGAGAAGAACTTCGTGTGTGTTGGGATGACCCTTGGCCTCCACTATATATAGGGGGAGAGGGGGGGCGGCGGCCAGCCCTAGATCCCATCTAGGGGGCGGCCAAGGGGGGGAGGAGTGCCTCCCAAGTCAAGTGGAGGCCCTCCCCCTTACGGTTTCCCCTCTCCCATGCGCATGGGCCTTGGGGGCTCTGGTGCCCCTGGCCCATTAAGGCTACGGCGCCCCCTTACAGCCCATGCTTCTGTATTGGATGTGGTGGAACAATTTCCGGACCTCCGGACCCCTCCATAATCCTCCGGAACCTTCTGGAAGCTTCCCGGTACAATACCAGAAAAACCCGAACTTTTCCCGGAACCCGAACAACAACTTTCCATATATAAATCTTTACCTCCGGACCATTCCGGAACTCCTCGTGACGTCCGGATCTCATCCGGGACTCCGAACAACATTCAGTAACCACATACAAACTTCCTGTATAACTCTAGCGTCGCCAGACCTTAAGTGTGTAGACCCTACGGGTTCGGGAACCATCTGCGACATGACCGAGACATCCTCCGGTCAATAACCAACAGCGGGATCTGGATACCCATGTTGGCTCCCACATGTTCCACGATGATCTCATCGGATGAACCACGATGTCAAGGACTCAATCAATCCCGTATACAATTCCCTTTGTCTAGCGGTATTGTACTTGTCCGAGATTCGATCGTCGGTATCCCAATACCTTGTTCAATCTCGTTACCGGCAAGTCTCTTTACTCGTTCCGTAACACATTATCCCGTGATCAACCCCTTGGTCACATTGTGCACATTATGATGATGTCCTATCGAGTGGGCCCAGAGATACCTCTCCGTTTACACGGAGTGACAAATCTCAATCTCGATTCGTGCCAACCCAACAGACACTTTCGGAGATACCTGTAGTGCACCTTTATAGCCACCCAGTTACGTTGTGACGTTTGGTACATCCAAAGCATTCCTACGGTATCCAGGAGTTGCACAGTCTCATGGTCTAAGGAAATGATAATTGACATTAGAAAAGCTTTAGCATACGAACTACGATCTTTGTGGTAGGCTTAGGATTGGGTCTTGTCCATCACATCATTCTCCAAATGATGTGATCCCGTTATCAACGACATCCAATGTCCATGGTCAGGAAACCGTAACCATTTCTTGATCAACGAGCTAGTCAACTAGAGGCTTACTAGGGACATTGTGTTGTTTATGTATCCACACATGTATCTGAGTTTCCTATCAATACAATTATAGCATGGATAATAAACGATTATCATGAACAAGGAAATATAATAATAACTAATTTATTATTGCCTCTAGGGCATATTTCCAACAGTCTCCCACTTGCACTAGAGTCAATAATCTAGTTCACATCACTATGTGATTGCAATGAATCCAACACCCATTTGGTTTGATCATATCTTGCTTGTGAGAGAGTTTATTAGTCAACGGGTCTGAATCTTTCAGATCCATGTGTGCTTTACAAATCTCTATGTCATCTCCTAGATTTAGCTACCACAGCTATTTGGAAATATTCCAAATAACTGATCTACTATCTGAATCCGGTCTACTACTCAGAGTCATCCAGATTAGTGTCAAAGTTTGCATCGGCGTAACCCTTTACGACGAACTCCTTTACCACCTCCATAATCGAGAAAATTCCTTAGTCAACCAGTTACTAAGGATAACCTTGACCGCTGCCCTGCGATCCATTCCTGGATCACATTTGTACCCCTTGACTGACTCATGGCAAGGCACACTTCAGGTGCGGTACACAGCATAGCATACTATAGAGCCCACGTCTGAAGCATAGGGGACGACCTTCGTCCTTTCTCTCTCTTCTGCCGTGGTCGAGCTTTAACTCTTAACTTCATACCTTACAACTCAGGCAAGAACTCCTTCTTTGACTGATCCATCTTGAACACCTTCAAGATTATGTCAAGGTATGTGCTCATTTGAAAGTATTATTAAACATTTTGATCTATCTTATAGATCTTGATGCTTATTGTTCAAGTAGCCTAACCCAGGTTTTCCATTGAAAAACACTTTTCAAACAACCCTATATGCTTTCTAGAAATTCTACATCATTTCTGATCAACAATATGTCAACAACATATACTCATCAGAAATTCTATAGTGCTCCCACTGACTTCTTTGGAAATACAAGTTTTTCATAAACTTTGTATAGACCCAAAATCTTTGATCATCTCATCAAAGCGTACATTCCAACTCCGAGATGCTTACTCCAGTCCTTAGAAGGATTGCTGGAGCTTTGCATACTTGTTAGCGTCTTTCAGGATTGTCAAAAACCTTCTGGTTGTATCACATACAACCTTTCCTCAAGTAAACTGTCAAGGAGACAATGTTTTGACATCCTATATGCAAGATTTCATAAATAATGCAGTAACTGCTAATCCAATTCCAACGGACTTAAGCATCGCTACGGATGAGAAAATCTGATCGTAGTCACCTCCTTGAACTTGTGAAAAACTCTTCGCCACAAGTCGAGCTTCATAGACGGTGACATTACCGTCCACGTCCGTCTTCTTCTTAAAGATCCATTTATCTCAATGGCTTGCCGATCATCGGGCAAGTCCACCAAAGTCCATGCTTTGTTCTGATACATGGATCCTATCTCGGATTTCATGGCTTCTAACCATTTGTCGGAATTTGAGCCCACCATCGCTTCCCCATAGCTCGTAGGTTCATTGTTGTCTAGCAACATGACCTTCAAGACAGGATTACTGTACCACTCTGAAGTAGTACGCATCCTTGTCCCCATACGAGGTACGGTAGTGACTTAATCCAAAACTTCATGATCAATATCATAAGCTTCTACTTCAATTGGTGTAGGCGCCACAGGAACAACTTCCTGTGCCCTTCTACACACTTGTTGAAGTGACGGTTCAATAACCTCATCAAGTTTCCACCATCCTCCCACTCAATTCTTTCGAGAGAAACTTTTCCTCGGGAAAGGACCTAATTATAGAGGCAATCCTTTTTGCTTCCGAAACTGAGACTGGAGGTATACCCAACTGTTTTGGGTGTCCTATGAAGATGCATTTTATCCGCTTTGGGTTCGAGCTTATCAACCTGAAACTTTTTCACATAAGCGTCGCAGCCCCAAACTTTTAAGAAACGACAATTTAGGTTTCTCCAAACCATAGTTCAAACAGTGTCGTCTCAACGGAACTATGTGGTGCCCTATTAAAGTGAATGTAGTTGTCTCTAATGCCTAACCCATGAACAATAGTGGTAATTCAATAAGAGACATCATGGTATGCCCCATATCCAATAGGGTGCATCTATGATGTTCGGACACACCATCACAGTATGGTGTTCCGGTGATGTTAGTTGTGAAACAATTTCCACAATGTCTCAATTGTGTACCAAACTCACAACTCAGATATCCATCTCTATGATCACATCACAGACATTTTATCCCCTTGTCACAAAGATCTTCAACTTCACTCTGAAATTACTTGAACCTTTCAATAATTCAGTCTTGTGTTTCATCAAGTAAATATACTCAACATCTACTCAAATCATCTGTGAAGTAAGAACATAACGATATTCATCAAGATGCCTCAGCACTCATTGGACTGCACACATCAAAATGTGTTACTTCCAACAAGTTGCTATCTTTTTCCATCTTACTGAAAACGAGGTTTTTCAGTCATCTTGCCCATGTGGTATGATTTGCATATCTCAAGTGATTCAAAATCAAGTGAGTCCAAATGATCCATCTGCATGGAGTTTCTTCATGCGTATACACCAATAGACATGGTTCGTGCATGTCTCAAACTTTTCAAAACGAGTGAGTCCAAAGATCCATCAACATGGAGCTTCTTCATACGTTTTATACAAATATGACTTACATGGCAGTGCCACAAGTAGGTGGTACTATCATTACTATATTATATCTTTTGGCATGAACATGTGTATCACTACGATCGAGATTCAATAAACCATTCCTTTTAGGTGCAAGACCATTGAAGGTATTATTCAAATAAACAGAGTAACCATTATTCTGCTTAAATGAATAACCGTATTGCGATAGACATAATCCAATCATGTCTATGCCCAACGCAAACACCAAATAACCATTATTGAGGTTTCACACCAATCTCGATGGTAGAGGGAGCGTGCGATGCTTGATCACATCAACCTTGGAAACACTTCCAACATATATCGTCAGCTCACCTTTAGCTAGTCTTCGTTTATTCCGTAGCTTTTGTTTCGAGTTACTAACACTTAGCAACCGAACCGGTATCTAATACCCTGGTGCTACTAGGAGTACTAGTAAAGTACACAATAATTTAATGTATATCCAATATACTTCTATCGACCTTGCCAGCCTTCTCATCTACCAAGTATCTAGGGTAATTCTGCTCCAGTGGCTGTTCCCCTCATTACGTAAGCACTTAGTTTCGGGTTTGGGTTCAACCTTGGGTTTCTTCACCGGAGCAAAGAACTGATTTGCTGTTTCTGAAGTACCCCTTCTTTCCCTTGCCCTTCTTGAAACTAGTGGTTTCACTAACCATCAACAATTGATGATCCTTCTTGATTTCTACTTTCATGTGTCAAACATCGCGAATATCTCAAGGATCATCATATCTATCCCTGATATGTTATAGTTCATCACGAAGCTCTAGCAGCTTGGTGGCAGTGACTTTGGAGAAACATCACTATCTCATCTGGAAGATCAACTCCCACTCGATTCAAGTGTTTGTTGCACTCAGACAATCTGAGGACAAGCTCAACGATTGAGCTTTTCTCCCTTAGTTTGCAGGCTAAGAAAATCGTCGGAGGTCTTATACCTCTTGACGTGGGCATGAGCCTGAAATCCCAATTTCAGCCCTCGAAACATCTCATATGTTCCGCGACATTTTGAAAATGACTTCGGTGCCTCAACTCTAAACCGTTTAACTGAACTATCACGTAGTTATCAAAACGTGTATGTCCGATGTTCGCAACATCCACAGACGACGTTTGGGGTTCTGCACACTGAGCGGTGCATTAAGGACATAAGCTTTCTACTGATCGCATAATCGCTACTGTCAACTTTCAACTATATTTTCTCTAGGAACATATCTAAAACAGTAGAACTATAGCGCGAGCTATGACATAATTTGCAAAGGGCTTTTGACTATGTTCAGGATAATTAAGTTCATCTAATGAACTCCCACTCAGATAGACATCCCTCTAGTCATCTAAGTGATTACATGATCCGAGTCAACTAGGCCGTGTCCGATCATCACGTGAGACGGACTAGTCATCATCGGTGAACATCTTCATGTTGATCGTATCATCCATACGACTCATGCTCGACCTTTCGGTCTCTTGTGTTCCGAGGCCATGTCTGTACATGCTAGGCTCGTCAAGTTAACCTAAGTGTTTCGCGTGTGTAAATCTGGCTTACACCCGTTGTATGTGAACGTAAGAATCTATCACACCCGATCATCACGTGGTGCTTCGAAACGACGAACTTTTGCAACGGTGCACAGTTAGGGGGAACACTTTCTTGAAATTTTAAAGAGGGATCATCTTATTTACTACCGTCGTTCTAAGCAAATAAGATGCATAAACATGATAAACATCACATGCAATCAAATAGTGACATGATATGGCCAATATCATTTTGCTCCTTTGATCTCCATCTTGGGGCTCCATGATCATCATCGTCACGGCATGACACCATGATCTCCATCATCATGATCTCCATCATCGTGTCTCCATGAAGTTGTCTCGCCAACTTATTACTTCTACTACTATGGCTACCGGTTAGCAATAAAGTAAGGTAATTACATGGCGTTTGTTCAATGACACGCAGGTCATACAATAAATTAAGACAACTCCTATGGCTCCTGCTGGTTGTCATACTCATCAACATGCAAGTCGTGATTCCTATTACAAGAACATGATCAATCTCATACATCACATATCATTCATCACATTCTTCTTGGCCATATCACATCACATAGCATACCCTGCAAAAACAAGTTAGACGTCCTCTAATTGTTGTTTGCATGTTTTACGTGGCTGCTATGGGTTTCTAGCAAGAACGTTTCTTACCTACGCAAAACCACGATGTGATATGGCAATTGCTATTTACCCTTCATAAGGACCCTTTTCATCGAATCCGTTCCGACTAAAGTGGGAGAGACTGGCACCCGCTAGCCACCTTATGCACCAAGTGCATGTGAGTCGGTGGAACCTGTCTCACGTAAGTGTACGTGTAAGGTCGGTCCGGGCCGCTTCATCCCACAATACCGCCAAACAAGATTGGACTAGTAACGGTAAGCATATTGAACAACATCAACGCCCACAACTACTTTGTGTTCTACTCGTGCAAAGAATCTACGCAATAGACCTAGCTCATGATGCCACTGTTGGGGAACGTAGCAGAAACTCAAAATTTTCTACACATCACCATGATCAATCTATGGAGATCCTAGCAACGAGAGAGAGGGGAGTGCATCTTCATACCCTTGAAGATCGCGATGCGGAAGCGTTCAAGTGAACGGGGTTGAAGGAGTCGTACTCGTCGTGATCCAAATCACCGGAGATCCTAGTGCCAAACGGACGGCACCTCCGCGTTCAACACACGTGCAGCCCGGTGACGTCTCCCATGCCTTGATCCAGCAAGGAGAGAGAGAGAGGTTGAGGAAGACTCCGTCCAGCAGCAACACAACGGCGTGGTGGTGGTGGAGGAGCATGGTGATCCAGCAGGGCTTCGCCAAGCACCGCGAGATATGAGGAGAAAGAGAGGTAGGGCTGCGCCAACATGAGAAGAACTTCGTGTGTGTTGGGCTGCCCCTTTGCCTCCACTATATATAGGGGGAGAGGGGGGGCGGCGGCCAGCCCTAGATCCCATCTAGGGGGCGGCCAAGGGGGGGAGGAGTGCCTCCCAAGTCAAGTGGAGGCCCTCCCCCTTAGGGTTTCCCTCTCCCATGCGCATGGGCCTTGGGGGCTGGTGCCCCTGGCCCATTAAGGCTAGGGCGCCCCTTACAGCCCATGCTGCTTTATTGGACGTGGTGGAACAATTTCCGGACCTCCGGACCCCTCCGAATCCTCCGGAACCTTCTGGAAGCTTCCCGGTACAATACCAGAAAAACCCAAACTTTTCCCGAACCCGAACAACAACTTTCCATATATAAATCTTTACCTCCGGACCATTCCGGAACTCCTCGTGACGTCCGGGATCTCATCCAGGACTCAACAACATTCGGTAACCACATACAAACTTCCTTTATAACCCTAAGCGTCATCGAACCTTAAGTGTGTAGACCCCTACGGGTTCGGGAACCATGCGAACATGACCGAGACGTTCTCCGGTCAATAACCAACAGCGGGATCTGGATACCCATGTTGGCTCCCACATGTTCCACGATGATCTCATCGGATGAACCACGATGTCAAGGACTCAATCAATCCCGTATACAATTCCCTTTGTCTAGCGGTATTGTACTTGCCCGAGATTCGATCGTCGGTATCCCGATACCTTGTTCAATCTCGTTAAGCAAATCTCTTTACTCGTTCCGTAACACATCATCCCGTGATCAACCCCTTCGTCACATTGTGCACATTATGATGATGTCCTACCGAGTGGGCCAGAGATACCTCTCCGCTTACACGGAGTGACAAATCCAGTCTCGATTCGTGTCAACCCAATGTACATTTTCGAGATACCAGTAGTGCACCTTTATAGCCACCTAGTTACGTTGTGACGCTTTGGTACACCCAAAGCATTCCTACGGTATCCGGGAGTTGCACAATCTCATGGTCTAAGTAAATGATACTTGACATTAGAAAAGCTTTAGCATACGAACTACGATCTTTGTGCTAGGCTTAGGATTGGGTCTTGTCCATCACATCATTCTCCAAATGATGTGATCCCGTTATCAACGACATCCAATGTCCATGGTCAGGAAACCGTAACCATCGTTGATCAACGAGCTAGTCAACTAGAGGCTTACTAGGGACATGGTGTTGTTTATGTATCCACACATGTAATTGAGTTTCCTATCAATACAATTATAGCATGGATAATAAACGATTATCATGAACAAGGAAATATAATAATAACTAATTTATTATTGCCTCTAGGGCATATTTCCAACACTTGCAACTCCTGGACAGAGGACATGGGGGTTATAAGTCGAGCGGGGTCATATTTCAGGGCCCAACGTGTGGTAGTAGCTGTTCATGGATCACAAACATAGAACTCAGTTCCTGAGGACGGTTTCAATGAGATAACCCACCATGTACTCCTACATGGCGTCTCACCGCTACCTTTACCAAATCGTGTTCACACACTTAGCTCACACACAGTAGGACATGTTCATCACCATTCCAATTCATTCCCTATGAATCAGACCTGACTCAACTCTAAGCAGTAGCAGGCATGACAAACAAGCATGTATGAGTAGGCACATCCGGGCTCAAACAACTCCTACTCATGCTAGTGGGTTTCATCTATTTACTGTGGCAATGACAGGTCATGCAGAGGATAAGGGGTTCAACTACCGCAGCATGTAACAGTTGAATCGTTGTTGTCCTAATGCAGTAAAAGAGAGTAGGAGCGAGAGAGTGGGATCATATCAGAATGAACAAGGGGGTTTTGCTTGCCTGGCACTTCTGAAGATAGTATAGTTCTTCATCGGTGTCATCGATCTCATCCTCGGAACAACGTCTACCGATGGGGAACAACACCGGCAAACAGAGAAGAAACACGATCAATGCAATGCACAATATGATGCATGATCATGACATGGCAATATGCTGTGATTTGAGCTAATGCAAATAAGAATGTAAGGGTTTGAGCTTATTTGAACCAAAGATTCAAATTCAAACTCAAACTATGAATTTATAAAGTGCATTATCATGTTTTGATATGAACAGCAAGGTTAAGTTGCTTTATCATGCATGAAACCAGTACCAATGGATAAAATCGATTTTTCTATCATTTTTCATATATAAATTATTTGATTTGGAGCTACGGTTGAATTACTATGATTTTTAGAAGTTTAGGCATTTTTTGGACTTTCTAATTATTTAGAAATAAACTAATTCCAGAAAATGCATTACTGTGTCAGCACTATGTCAGCATGACGTAAGCGAGTCAACGGGGCAGCCTAGGTCAAATTGACCAGTGGGGCCCGCGTGGCAGTGGCTAACTAAACTAACCTAGTTTGATAAGCACTAACCTAGGTTAAACTAATTAGGTTTAAACCTAAACTAGATTAATTAGCGGGGCAGGGCCCGCATGTCATGGACCCAGGGGAGGTCAAATCCCCTGGTCAACCGGGGCTAAACCACCGGCGGTCAAAGCGGTCAACCCACTGGCGTTTAGCCACCGGCGAGGCCGAACACGGCGGAGGGCATCGGGAGTCGCCCACAGGCGACCATTTGCGCGGCGGAGAGGATCTATGTGACGAGGAGACTCGTCCGCGTCCAGTGGTGCTCACAGCAGCAGCTCTGGTGGCCTAAAACGACGGCGGCGGCGACTTGCGCGACGACCAGAGTTCGGGCGTCGAGCGAATCGGCATTGCAGGGAACGACAGGAGCCGCAGGTGGTCGCGGTCGACTCCTGGGAACGTGCTGAGCACGGTGGAGCGCTCGGTTGCGGCTCTAGGTGACGGTGTCCACGGTGGCGACATGGACGGCGGGTGGAAGCTCACGGCTCCGGCGATTGGCGTGGCTAGAGCGCGCAAAAACGCGCGGGAAGAGAGGGGAAACGAAGAGGAGCTCACGGCGGAGTCGACGGTGGTCTTGGCGAGCTCGGGGAGGGGCTGACGACGATGGGAGGTCGCCGGCGATCTCGGGGCAGAGGCGACGAAGATGGCGGTGCAGAGGGTGATGCAGAGGGCTCGGCGTCGCGCGAGTTGATGGAGAGGCGCGGGGAATGGAGGCGGAGCTCCTGGGCATGTCCAGGGGGCGAGGGGGAGGCAGTGACCGCGGTGGTGCTTGTCGGTGATGACGGTGGCGCTCGGACCGTGAGAGAGAGAGAGAGAACAGAGGAGGGGGATGAGCTCGAGGGAGTGAGCGAGAGGGACCAAGGGGGCTGCGTGGCGCCTCCAGGCGCTCGGTAGAGGGCGGGGAAGGAAGCAGGAGGTGCCGTCCAGTGCGCGCGCGGGCGACACGCCTCTGCCTTCTGGCAGAGGTGGGAGACGACTGGCAGTTGCCAGTGGGCTGGGCCGGCTGGAGGAGCTGGGCCAGGTGGGCTGCCAGGTAAGTCAGGTGGGTCTCTCTCTCTCTCTCTTCAATTTTCTGTTTTTGTTTTTCTATTTTTCTGCAACTTCTGAGCTTTATTAAAAATACCAAAACGTTTTCAAAAATCCTAAAGATAATTGTGGGCTCTGTTTGGATTATTCCTAACAGCCCTCACTTAAGTTCAGAATTAATTGAGCACTTAACATAATATATAGCATTTAAATGCCTAATTGCAAATAGCATATGATTTAATTCAGTGACCTTATGTGTCCTAGAAAATTGTGCACCATTTTTGTCAGAGGTTCTGGACCAAGGCAAAGATGATGAACATTTTAGAAGGGCATTTCAGGTTCATTGAGAAAATTATTTAGTAACCCTAGTTGGTTTAGGTGGTGCTGGGGGTTTTGAATCATCCCCAATTCAAGTTTCTGGAAAATTTAAACATGATGCAACACCAGATGCTAGCACTAGGCATTACTAGAACTAGGGGTGTGACAAATATAAGATATGTTCGATGCTCTCTGCCGATGTGCCCTTGCAGTACAATTCTGGAATACTATGACATCCATATGGAGACTGCCAAAGTTATTAGAGGTTCAGAACTCAGGTGTTGAATGGCTTCTTCAGACCCTATCCCCTCTACCTGAGATTGACAGATGTATGTTATTGATGACAATATGGCGGATTTGGCACAATCGGAATGAAGTTACGCATGGAAAGCTTCTGCTGCCCATGGAGGTGTCCAAGGGATACTTGTCAAGCTACTTGGAGTCACTATTCATGCTCCAGAATTCAGATTTTGACCAGAGGAAAGGAAAGAAAGTTATATCCTATAAAAACATTGGTATCACACATACGACTATGGCCCCTGGACCAACCGCTCCTTGGGTTTTGCCGCCGGCGGGATGGACTAAATTGAATACTGACGGGTCATGGTCAACAGATGGTAGAGTAGGTGCATACATGGTACTCCGTGATAATGAGGGCAACATTATTTTCTCATCATGCAGGGAACTCTTCTCATGTAGAAATGCTTTCGAGTCGGAGCTTAGTGCTTGCATGAAAGGCCTATCAATTGCTATCCAAAAAACGAAGCTTCCCATTTTTGTGGAGATGGACTCCTTAGCAGCTGTAAACCTGATAACTGATGAAGCAACAGATAGATCAATTTTTGCCTCTTTGGTACGGGTGATCAAGCATTTGAGGAGTCTTCGGATAACTCATTTCACACATATTAATCGTCCTCAAAACAATGTTAGTGATTTTTTAGCTAAGTATGCTAGAAGTGAAGGACGAACTATCGTTTGGTTGAACTCTGGCTTGTCAGAGGTTATTGATCTCTGTACTGCAGACAATAGCTTTGCTACCACTTCAGTAATACAAATTTCAACTGCGAAAAAAAAGAATTATTACGGCATTGAAATATTTGCACTGCATGATTATGAAAAATTTGTGCTATCTTTGAATTATTTTCGGTGCTCTGTATATAAAAAAACAAGGGCGGACTTTTGTGCACACAGTTGGATGGTCGGCTCCCCTATCGCTGTCCACGAACACGTCCAAACGCGTTCACGGATATTTGATGTTTCCGTTTGGATGCACCGCGTTGAAGTTGCCCATACCTATGGAAAGTAATAGCATGAGTAACCAACAAGTTTTGAAACTTTATACGAGTTGGTGAAACCTAAATTATACTGTCACGATTAAAACCATCCATGGTATAATAATAAATGCAGAGAATCAAAAAGTAGATAGCAAACTAAAGCATCACATATCACCCTCATGGGAAAGATGATATATAGCCAAAAAGCATCGACCTCATTTTGTGCCTACCATAGTAGAAGACTAACAATTATTTTGACCGACACCATTTTGTGATTATCCGTATCCATCTTAATGGAGTTGGGGTTTGGAATTGGGAAAAGTCTAAAAAAAACCCTGAATTCGTATTCGAAGTCTGAATCAAACCTTAAACTCCCAATCCCTGAAATTGCCACCCTGTACTTTATAATCCCAGCTTATCCCGGCTGATTTGTGCGCGTACTCGTTTGTGTTGAGCGGGTTTGCGTATGTGGCAGATTTGGGACGGGAAATACTCACCACCGGATCGACCACGGGCCCTACCATCACAGCTCTTAAACCTCACCACCAAACCGCTGCCTCCCTTGACGGTTCCCCTTCCTGTCCCTTCTCCTTCCCCTTCCTGTGCGGCGGCAATGGCGATCGGGGACTGACATCGGGGATAGCAAGACGATCGCGACGGCTAGTGGAAACATCGGTAATCCTCATCCATGTCTTGACATTCTTCTGGTAGTTGCATCTGCCGCCAATCACATGCTCTAGTTAGGGTTGTGAGCTCTGAAAATTTTAGGTTTGTAGGTCTTTCTGTTTGTGCGAAAAAGTTGGATTTGATCTTCAATTTAGTTTGGATTAGTTGTATTCGTCGTTGATTCTTGGAAAAAATTTGTGGCAATGCAGGCTAGGGTTTGTGTTGTGACCATGGATCCAAGTGAGAAATTGGCTGTCTTGGTTTCATTTTGGTGGGCAATTTGTTCAAATTGGGCCAAATTTGGATTATGTTGGTGGGGATGAGGCAATGTCGAGTTAGAGAGGGACAAAGTGTCCCTACACGAGGTCAAAGGCTTTCTTGGTGATCACATAACTTTTAAAGAAAGTATGAAAATTTACTTTCTATTGCACAGTAAAGAACTAGAGAATGGCTTGTTATTCCTCAGTGATGATGCTGGTTGTATGAAGATGTCAGAATACACTACTGATGGTGGAGTAGCTGAGGTTTATGTGGAATATTTTGGGGAGCAGGATAATCAAAGTGGCAGTGAAGACAATGTTAGTGACTTTGAGGATGAGATAGGTATTGATGCTGATGAAGAAAGTGATACTGCACCTGACTGTATTATAACTGCAGAAGATGATCATGTGATTGTACCAAATCAGAGAGGAGTGATAACTAAAATACTTAGTAGCCCTAAGAAACATAAGTTTCCGAAGAAACAAAGGGATAATACAGGGCAATGCTCTCAAGTGAATGTGTGTGCAGATCTCATAACCGGCAGCTCCTGTGTACTAGATCTTGCATCACAAGGTGGTATCATTCTTTGCAATCACTATAGCAGAACTCAACAACCAACAATCCAACAAGTACAAGAAGAGGCAAGACATGGTGACAAGTGGTTACGAAGATTCAGATAGTGATGCCGATGATAGTGACTATGTGGCGTGTAGTGATGACAGTGGATTGGATGAAGAATATGTGGAACTAAGGGAACAAGCAAAGGCCTTAAGAAGAAAATCAGAGCCTCTAAGAGGTGGGCTGAAAGTAATCCTTCAGGTGCTGTTCCAATTGATCTAGTGGCAAATGTGGAAGAAGTGATAGGAGAAGATTACTTTGACTCAGATGATGAGGACTACTCATATGATGATCAAACAGATGATGATGGCCATATTGTTAGGAGGAAGAGCCAATTCATCAGGTATAACCCAAAGACAGAGACTCCTACTTTCTGTTTAGGGATGGTGTTCAGAGCAAGAATCAGATGAAAAAGCACTAATAAAATATGGGCTGCTCACAAAAAGAAGTATTATTTTCATGAAGTCAGAGGATGAAAGGATTAGGGCCAAGTGTGGTTGGCCAGGATGTCCATGGCTCATTTATGGAGCAAAGACAAGCAGGTGTTCCAGATTTCAGGTTTTGACATATGAGAGTGAACATATGTGTGCTCCAAACAGGGACAATCACCTTGTAACTGCTAAAGTGATTGCTAGAAGATATGAGGATATCTTAAGGGCCAACCCCACTTGGAAGATTGACAGCATTAAGGCCACTTGTTTTGAAGGATTTCTTTGCTGATGTATCAACATCAAAGTGTAAGGCTGCAAAGAAGATAGTGTCACAGAAGCTATTAGAAGGGATGAAAGAGGAGTACACTAAGGTCTTTGACTACCAGCTAGAATTGCTGAGAAGCAATCCTGGCAGTACCATACTTGTTGGATTGGATCCGGGATATATGGACCAAAATATATTCCAGAGATTCTATGTGTGTTTCAATGCTGTGAAAAAGGGTTTTAAAGTATGTAGAAGGGTGATTGGCCTTGATGGTTGCTTCTTTAAAGGAGCATGTCAAGGTGAGCTCCTTTGCGCTGTTGGTAGGGATGCTAACAACCAAATGTACCCAATTGCTTGGGCAATAGTAGAGCAAGAAACAACAAAAAGTTGGGAATGGTTTATTGGACTTCTTATCAAAGACTTGGACATAAACAATCAAGGTGAAGGCTGGGTGTTCATTTCTGATCAACAAAAGGTAATTTATGATCTTTATCACCATGTTGTTAATCATTGTTGTTTGGTCGCCTCGACGGAGCACGACCTAGTCTACTTATTTTATAGCATATTTTAGTCATGATGTTTGGTCGCCTCGACGGAGCACGACCTAGTCTACTTATTTTTATGAGTGGTACTATGGTTTAAATTGCATACAATTATCATGTAGGGTTTAATCAGCAGCATGCAAGATTATCTGCCAAAGGCACAACACATGATGTGTGCTAGACACATATATGCTAACTGGAGAAAAAAGCATAGAGAGCATGCTCTACAAAAGAAGTTTTGGGCTATAGCAAAGGCTGCAAACAGAGAAGATTTCATGTATAGAAAAGCAAAGTTAGCTCAAGACACACCTGAAGGGGCAATGGACATAATAAAAACAGAGCCTAAGCATTGGGCAAGAGCTTTTTTCCCTGTTGGTTCACTATGTGACTCAGTGGACAATAACCTATGTGAGTCATTCAACAATGCAATCATTGAGGCCAGATTCTATCCTTGCATATCTATGTTGGAAAAGGTTAGACAGAAAATGACAAAGAGGGTACAAGAAAACAGAGAAAAATCTGAGAAGTGGACTAACAATCCAATTTGCCCAAATATCTTTAAAAGCTTAAGGTGAGCATCAAATTGACTCAATTTTGTGATGTGCTCTGGAATGGGAAAGAGGGATTTGAGGTTAAGCATGTCAGTGGAAGAGGAAGGACCTATACAGTAAATTTAGAGAAGAGGACATGCTCTTGTGGGTACTTACAACTTGCAGGCCTGCCTTGCTGCCATGCTATAACTGCTATATATAAGTCTGGTAGAAGAATTGAAGATTTTATTGACAAGTGTTACTCAGTTGAGCAGTTCAAGAAAATATATGAGCATTGTTTGCAACCAGTTGAAGGTGAGGAAAGGTGGCCTATTTCTCAGAATCCCAGACCACAAGCTCCAGGATATGTCAGCATGCCTGGTAGGCCTAGGAAGAATGACAGGAGGAGGGAAGAAGGAGAAGCACCAAAAGGAAAGAAGATGTCAAAACATGGGATTAAGATAACTTGCAGTATGTGTGGCAACAAAGGCCACAATAAGACAGGTTGCCACAAAAATCCAGAAAAAGTGAAGAAAAAGAATGCCTTTTTGAAGAAAACAGGGAGGAAAATGAAGGAATCTGAGGTATATAATTCTGCAGATTTATCATTAATTATGCATTTCTTGTAATGGTTATGCATTTCCTTTCTTATGCATTTTTTCATATATTAAGGCATTGTTTTTTCCAACAGCAAGCACACACTGATGCTCAGATCAGAGCAAGCCAACAGGATAACTTCAAAGGAAAAGCAACTGGCCAAGCAAGTGGAGAGAAGAGGGAGATTCCTAAAAAACATAATTTGCAAGCCAAGAAAAAAGCAAAGAAGTGATCCTGCTAGACTTGTGCTTTCTGGTCATGTTAGTATGTCAGTATTGTTAAACTGGTCATCTGTCCTGTTTGGTTGAACTTATGGTTTAGTCCTTTTCGTTGAACTACTGGTGTATGCACTATTATTTGTGTTGAACTTGACCTGCATGCACTGATCGTGTATGAACTTGTCCTGGTAATGTGATGTTTGGTACTCTGCCACTTCCACTTTAAATCTGTGCCATGACCTGCTATTGTTTGCTACTCTAAATCTGTCAAATTTGAAAGAAGAAAAGGCTGGCACATAGCTACCGTGAGCTATTTGAATTATGCCAAAAAAATTACAGAGCAGCTCAAATTCCAAAGAAGAAAAGGCTGGCACATAGCTACTGTAAGCTATCTGAATTCTGCCAAAAAAATTAGAGTGCAGCTGTAATTTTTTTACAGACCAACTGTCTAAACAATCCAATCAAAAGGACACAAAATTTAAAGTGCCCAAGCAACTGGAGAGAAGAGGAAAATTTGCACTCATAATCATCACAAATATTTTAAAGTGCACAAAAGGAATTAATATCATTGGCAGATGACACAAATGTACTCTACAAAACATAAATCCTGCCATTACATCATCCAACCATTACATTGATCCTCTACCTAGCAGAAACCCTGCAAATAGACCAACAACTACACTGTTACACTGTTATACATTGCACTTCTCTCCATCCTTTCAGACCTAGCCAATATTCCTTTAATTTCTTCATTCTTCTCATGAATTTGTTGTGCCAGTACAGCCTCTGCTCCACTTCTCCTCCCCTGTTCTAGCCATGCCATCGGTCTGAATAAAAATAGACAACAGTTCCAAACAATAAAAAATGGGAAATCTCAAAAAGGAATGAAGAAATTCAGTTCAAAGGAGGAAGATGAGGATCTTACAATCCCGAGCACGCAGCAATAGTATCTTCTTCCAGCGATCCAACGGGGCCCGACGTCAATCCGTCACACGCCAGCAGTCCCGAAGCGCAAACGAAGTTTTAGCACAAATCAGCCGGGATAAGCCGGGATTATAAAGTACAGGGTGGCAATTTCAGGGATTGGGAGTTTAAGGTTTGATTCAGACTTCGAATACGAATTCAGGGTTTTTTTTAGACTTTTCCCTTTGGAATTGGAGGTATCAGGAATGGCACATTTACTGGCGGGACGCACCGCACAACATCCCGAGTAGTGGCACACATACATCGCCTTGCCCCAACCAGCTGCACCTCCAATCGACACGGCCACCGCAAAGGAGTTGACACGGCAGCCACCGGTGACACTGGACACATCGCATGGGAGTATCTCTGCGACACATGCGCTTGACTCGTCCTTGAGCCTAGTTGCGTCGTGTTGGGGTACATGCTGCTAGCCCGGTGAGGGTGAGAACGATACTTCTTCATCCATAGGGGCATATAAGCGGACCGGGTCGGAACAGACCGAGTCTGCCCCGGAAAAGGCAACACCTATTTCCACGGCGTACACAGTAGCTAGCTGGTACCCATCCAAGGACGCTCACAGACATGTCATACAGATATAGAGTATGTCTATGGATAATACAGGATAATTCCATAGCACTACGTACGCAATGACATATACTTCATCCATTCCTCTGTGCAGCCTTTTAGTATTGGTCATCTTTTGACTGACCCACCTCTTTTACCATCCCTTTCATTGATTGATTTCCATGCCATGTCATATTGTTATTTACTCCTATCCAGCATGTAATTATACTAGTTGGAAAGGCCCGCTGCCAACTAAATTATACGGGGGGAAAGGTTGGAGAACGACGTTGATACATCATGTCTTGATATCCTCCAGACGGGCTCGTAAAGTGCGGCTGCAGTTAGCTGCTGGGCTTGGAACAGATCGAGGTGGGGCCAATCAGTACTGTCTGGCTTGCTTTGGAGCTTGAAGCCTATCCATGCACATAGGGGCGGCGGTACGAGCTGGGGACGACGTTTCTGCAGCGATCTTTGTCGTGCAGAACTGCACATTGTGGTGGACGACGTCGACCGCCTACAGCTGACGTGATGCCCCGCCTGGTGCACTGTCCACTGTGTGACGAGTGGATCGGTCGATCCAGTAAACATGCGTAACTATCATCTCTATCATAGACAAGAATCACCCAACATCTAATCATGCATGATGGATGAAAAACTATTGTGTTGTACTTATATTTACCACATATTGTACCATAGGTAAAACTGCATGATCAATGGTGTCTAGATAACTTGTTAAGGCTCTTTATGGTTTGAATAGTTTAAAAGTTCTAAAAATGAAACAAATAGTGGAACATCATGCCAATGGTATAAGATGATCCAACAGAGTGATTGTTAAAATAAACGTTTATATAATCAACTATTTGTTTTGTTTGTCCAGAGCACATAAAGTCATATTTTTCCAGTCCCTTCAATAGATCATCTTACATTATAGTCCTAGTGTTACCATTTTTTCCATATTGTTTGGGAACTTCCACACTGTGCAAACCTCAAACGGTTCCATGGTAATTATGGACAGAAAATCCTCCTCGAAGGATGATTCTCAACTAGCGACACTTGCATAATCTCGTGCAAAAGTTAGAAAACTGGTCATTTTCATGGGTGTATTTGATGTATGAGATTATGATTGCACGATGTATTGCTCTCGTGCAAAGGCACATATATATGATATACAAAGATGGGCCACGTACTCAACTATACAAGGAACTAGGAGGCGGGCCCAATACACAATATGCACATAACACATATACTCAACCCCCCGCCCCCCCCGTCGAAGCGGCACCGCGACTGCGCAAAGACTGGACCGGAACTCCTCAAATAACGCCGTAGGCAAGCCCTTGGTCATGATATCTGCAAATTGTTGGGAAGTATGGACGTGTAAAACACGAATATGGCCAAGGGCCACATGTTCCCGAACAAAATGAATATCCAACTCAATATGATTGGTTCGTCGATGATGCACCGGGTTAGCGGAGAGGTAGACCGCCGAGACGTTGTCGCAGTAGACCACCGTGGCACGGTCAACAGGGCAAGAGAGCTCCTGAAGCAGTTGGCGAAGCCACGAACACTCGGCGACGGCGTTGGCCACCACACGATACTCAGCCTCAGCACTGGAAAAAGAGACCGTAGGCTGCCGCTTGGACGACCACGAGATAAGGAAGGTCCAAGGTAGACACAATAGCCCGAGGTAGAGCAACGAGTGTTAGGGCAGCCCGCCCAGTCTGCATCGGAGTAGGCGGTGAGGGCGGTGTCGGCGGAGGCGTGAAGCATGACGCCAAGATCCATAATGCCACAGACATAGCGGAGAATCCGCTCGACGGCAGCCCAGTGAACATCTCGGGGGGCATGCATATGAAGACACACCTGCTGCACGGCATACTGAATCTCCGGTCGAGTCAGAGTGAGGTACTGGAGAGCACCAACTATAGACCGATAGAAAGCAGCATTCGAAGCAGGAGAACCATCTGTGGCAGAAAGCTTGGCCTTCGTATCAACAGGCATGGCGGCGGGCTTGCAGTTAAGCATGCGGCACGCTCCAGGAGCTCATGAGTGTACTTCCGCTGATGAAGGAAGAAGCCATCCAGACGGCGCACCACCTCGACACCGAGGAAGTAGTGCAAATGACCCAAGTCCTTAATGGCGAACTCAGCACGAAGACGAGCCGTGAGCTGACTGAGGAGACCAGATGTACATGCCGTCAGGATGATGTCGTCGACATAGAGTAGCAAGTAGGATGTGTAAGCGCCCTGATGATAGACGAAGAGCGAGACGTCCGAGCGGGTAGAGCGGAACCCAAGCTGGTGGAGAAATGCCGCGATGCGCTGGTACCAAGCGCGCGGAGCCTGCTTAAGTCTGTACAAGGACCGCGAGAGCAGGCACACGTGGTCGGGAAGCGTCGGGTCAACAAACCCGGTGGGCTGCTGGTAGAAGACCTGCTCCTCGAGGTGACCATGGAGGAAGGCGTTCGAGTCGTCCGTTTGGTGCACCGGCCAAGCACGGAAGACCGCAAGGTGAAGAACCGTGCGTATCGTGCCGGTCTTGACCACCAGAGCGAAGGTGTCGGTGAAGTTGATGCCAGCACGCTGTCGGAAGCCACGAACGATCCATCGTGCTTTATAGCGATCAAGGGTACCATCAGGACAGAGCTTGTGTTTGAAGACCCACTTCCCGGTAATCACGTTGGCATGCAGGGGACAGGGAACAAGCTGCCACGTCCGGTTGCGCAACAGGGCGTCAAACTCCTCTTGCATCGCAGCCATCCAGAGCTGGTCACGAAGAGCGGCTCGAACGGAGGACAACAATGGCGACGGCTCAGAGATGGACACCGCATGGACGTAGTCATCCGCGGCGTCGCGAAGCTCGGCGAAAACGCCCGTGACGCGGCGCTGGTGACCGGACCGCCACAGGAGCCGGAACCGCGGCGCCGGGCGCCAGGCGTCGACTGGCGCCGAAGGGCCGCGGGTGCCAAGGGGGCCATGGGCGCCAACGTCAGGAACGCCGGGGGTGCCAGCACCGCGGCTGTAGGAGGCACCGCATGCGGGGGGCGCGCCTCAAAGCCAGGGGCGGGCTAAGAGAGGCGCGCGAGCGCCCTGGGAGAGGCGTCGAGGAGCCCGCGTCATCGGTGCGGGAGGAATAGCCAGGGTTACCTGGTGAAACGGAAACACATGCTCATCAAAGTAAACGTGCCGGGAAGTGAACACACGATGGGAGACGGGATCGTAGCACCGATATCCCTTGGGGTTGGAGGGGTAGCCGATGAAGATGCAAGCGACAGAACGAGGTGCGAGTTTGTGAGGAGGGGAGTCGGCAGTGCTGATAGCAAAGGCACCCGAAAATACCAAGCCATCATAAGATGGGGGCGTACCGAAGAGAAGATGGTGAGGTGCATAGTTCCACCGTGGGCGGCAAGGGCGAAGGTTAAGGAGAAGAGAAGCAGTAGCGAGTGCGTCCGGCCAGAAACGAGGTGGCACATTAGCAGTAACAGGAGCGTGCGAACACAGTCGTTCAGAGTGCGAAGGACGCGTTCGGCTCGACCGTCCTGCTGGGAAGTATACGGACATGTGAGACGAAAAATTGTGTCGTGGTGCGACAGAAAAGTGCGAAAAGCAAGGTTGTCGAACTCTTTTCCATTGTCAGTCTGAAGAGCAAGGATGAGACGCCCAAACTGCGTGCTGACATAGGAGTAAAAGCCGTCAAAGTGGAGAGTGCATCCGACTTTCTGCGCAAAAGAAAAGTCCACACATAATGAGAATAATCATCAAGGATAACCAGATAATATAAATAGTCCGAATTACTAGGAACCGGAGAGGTCCACACATCGCTATGAATCAACTGGAAAGGAAAAGAAACTATGGTGATGGAGTTATTAAACGGGAGGCGAACATGTTTGCCGACGCGACAGGCATGACAGGTGTGATCCTCTATCTTATGACAACTGAAGCTGAAACTCCTAAGAATATGACGAAGTGTGACGGGGTTGGGATGACCCAGACGAGCGTGCTAGAGATCAACGCCGGCGAAGAGAGCAACCGGTGCGGTGGTTGGAGGTGGATGGTGAATGCACCGGATATAGCTCGTCGAGGCTGTCAAATATGTGAAGTACCATCCTGGTTCGAGCGTCCTTGGTACAAAATCCAAGCTCGTCAATTTCAACAGTAACAGGATTGTCACGAGTTAAACAACGAACGGAAACAAGGTTCTTAATAAGATGAGGTGACACAAATATGTTAGACAAAGTAATAGGCATGGAATTAGAAAAAAAAAGTGTGCCCGACATGTGTGATAGGGAGTGTGGAACTGTCGCCGACAATGATGCGGCGGTTGGTGGTTACGTAAGTGAAGGAGGCAAGATTATTAGGAGGAGCAAACATGTAAGCCGTAGCCCCGGTGTCCATGAACCAATCATCACCTTCAGTGTGGTTGTTCGGCGTAGGAGCGGCATGCAATGCGGGAAGGAGCACCGGATCCTAGGGCGCCGGTGGCAGGGCCGACAAGGGGGGCGGAGACTCCATGGGCAGGCCGTAGCCACCGCTCGGCTACGACGGTGGGTATTCTCCAAACGGTATGAGAAGCAGCCCTGACTGCGACTGCGGTGCCAGGTAGGCCGGATGGCCCGCCGAAAAAACCTGCTGGCCTACTGACGACCCTCAGCAGTACCAGGGAGCCCCGTAAACCAACGCGCCAAATGCCCCGCACAAAAGCAAAGGGTCGACAGGCAAAGTCGACACCGGCAGCTTAGCCTAGCCGGGCGGCAGGTCAGGACGGGCTGGCGGGGCGACGCCGGACGCGCCGTAGGTGGTGGCCGTGTCATAGGGCGCCAGCTGCGGAGCCACGCCAGAGGGCGCCAGCGGCGGGACGGCAGAGGACGTCATCGGGGCTGGCGGGCGACCGGATTCGCCGACCGATGCTTTTGGTCGAGACACACACGCGTACGTACTAGCTGTGGATCACCACGTATAGAACCAGGCTGCTGGATGGATTTCCTGAATGTGAAGCTAGTTAGACGAAGCTAGCGATCGATCAGCTGTACAAGCACGTATAGTACAAGCTAGCAGCGATGCATTGCGGGCGCGCAGCAGCGATGCTAGCGATCGAGCGAGGTGAGATGCGATGCAGGCGCATAGCAGCGATACGCGCGCGGCTAGCTTGTACAGCCGATAGAGCGGCAGCAGCGATGCGGGCGCGCGGCAGCAGCGGCCAGTGATGTGGGCGCGCAAGCGAGGGCGGGCGGGCTAGCGGCTAAGTGAGTGGCGACTGGCGCAGAGGAGCGCGGCAGCGGCGGCGGCTGGAGACAGCGGGCAGGCGGATGGATTGGGTAGAAGCCGCGGCCGGCGCGGAGGGCGCGCGAGCGGCAGCGGCGGGGTGGCGGCTGCGACGGCCGGCGCGGGGAGGCGCGCGGGCAGCGACGGCGGCTGGGTGGCCGCGGCGGCGGATGCGAGAAAGAAATCTAGGAAACTGATATCATGTATGAGATTGTAATTGCACGATGTATTGCTCTCGTACATAGGCACGTATATATGATGTATAAAAGTGGATCATGGACCTCAACTATACAAGAAACTAGGAGACGGACCCAATACACAATATGCACATAACACATATACTCAACATTTGAAACTGATAAAATTATCGTTGCTCTGTCTCTCTACATATATCACAAAAGGAAGAATCATACTCATTGAAGAATTCATGTATGATGCCCTGGCGACTCCCAACGGGGGCAGAGGGGAGAGCAAGGGGAATGAAAAAACACTCGATGGAAAATTCCTTCTAAATGATTAGTATTCGAGCTCTCTATCGAGATGACGCATGACAATGATGTGTGATGAACCACGCCTGATGGAGGAAACATTGTAGGGACAATGTTATACATTGATAAACACGATTCCTGGCTTTCGGTTTCTAGTAAGAATTTGTAGGTCGTTTTTGGGTTAACTTGCCACTGGAGGTGCCAAGCTGGCGGTTGCTACGAATATCAATAACCAAGAAAAAAGTTTATTGCCATGTTGATGTGGTGAGCTCTAGTGTGTTCATCATAGCAGCTAAGGCTAGCTATTTGATAGTGTTTAAGGCAAAGTCTAGCCAAAATTGTGGCTCCTTACATAAGGGAAGGAAATAAAACATGGAACAAAACGAATGGGTATTTTTTTTACCATTTGATACAAACTGGCTTAATATAGAAATAGTACAAAATATTGTACTGGTACGGGCGAACACAGGGGGAATGCCCTCCCTCCCCATGGCCCAATTCATTGTAATGTAAGACGATCTTTTCAGGGTATCAGTTCCAGGGACCATCAACATGGAGATGATGACAGTTCAAAAAACATAGAGATCATGCAAAAGGATCAAATTTGAAATGGATTCATAGACTAAGAATGTAACTTCACTCTTAAGGCAATATTCCAGTTATGATGGTTTATCGAAAAGAGGATGGCTACCTCATCTACGAAACCCTTGATCTCGCTTCATGCAATATATTTTGATTTCTTGATAGCAACCAGTTGCTGGTTTGACAATATTCCTATGTAAACTGTCCTACGTCCACCTCTACCAATGTGTGTGTCCCATCAAAATTATTTATCCACGGAGAGCATCCTATAATGATATAATATTTCATGAATTAATTCATGAAAATAGCATAACATCTACATACTTCATCTTCTACTACTGATAGAGCACGCCAATGACACACAAAAAAAGATGAATTATAATTTCCATTACTTAGTACACAAAAATAGTGTACCATCTAGATAATTCATCTGATAAAGCATGCTGATAACACACGGAAACAAGTGTATTATAATCTCCATTACTTAGTACACAAAAATAGTGTACCATCTAGATACTTCATCCGATAGAGCACACTAAAAACAAACAGAAAAAGGTGCATGCAATGCTCAAGGTTGATGCTCTGACGAGCACATGTCCTTAGAATCCTTAACAATCCGAGCTATGAATGTAAAGAAGAAAGGACTTTCCGGCAACTTACCCAAGGTAAGTGATGACATGTGTCATCAACAAGCCATGAACTTTGTATGAGTCGGTGAAACTAAATTATTGTCACAATTAAAGTTGTTTAGTAGAATAACAAATGCAGAGAATCGAAAGATAGGTAAAAATTAAAGTGTTACATATCAGGCTCATAGAGAGGTGATATAAGCCGCGCAACAAGTATCGACCCCATTGTTATGGCCAGTACACGAGAGGACTCACAATTATTTTGGCCGACATCATGTTTTGGATATCCACGTCCATCATAACACCGAGAGAACCATGATATGGTAGGATTTGGAGGCATTAGGAATGACACTTCCACGAATGTATCTCCCAAGGCATTTGGATTGCTCTCTTATAGATGCTCTGGAGCCTCTGCATCCAATTTTGCCCCTACAACTCACCTTGGGTCAGAACTCGGTCAGGAATCAAACACATCGAAGAGAAGAATCTATAAACCAAGGCTTACTGCTAATCTTGTACAGACTAGTTTTTTCCTTTGCCCATGCTGGTGCAGTTCACCCCGATTCTCTCAGATGCAGATGTTGAGCATCCTTAACAGTCCAAGTTATATAGTACCAAAACTAGTAGTTTGATGCATCCTTGGGGAAATGCATTACCCACCTCGTCCTGTATCACTGTCTGTAATTTCAGTGTAGGAAATGGATGTGTTTGTGGCTTGGGCACACACATATACTACGAATTATCTGCGACTTGAACAAATACGATGGCCCATGATTGTTAATCTCATTGAGATGATCGAAACTGAAGGTATCAGAAAGAACACCCATTGTGTGCACATATATGCCAGTGTACATATAACAACAATACGTTTCTCGTGATCATTGATTGAACCACAGAGACCTTTTGACCCGTCCTTCCAAAGGAAGCGAGCCAAGAGGCTCCCGCGCATTCAACTTGGCTCCGATGCCACACACTCCTCCGGCATCCTGAGGGAGCAGTGGCGTACGTCGCCCAAACGGCCGTGTCTCCAATCGATCGGCATGCTCACCCCGAACGACCTGGAATGGCAGGCTGCATAGCATTGGGGCATCCATGCGATCCATCCATAGCCGCGTCGGGTCGCGTCAGTGAAGATGCTACTGGCTAGGTGAAGAGTGGGAGCGATCCTCCTCTTTTCCGCAGGAGCACCGGATCGAACGGAACATGCCTCAGAAAGGCAACGTCACATGTTTCTGCTCTTAACTGAACATGCCGTACAACCTCTGCCTCCATGATCCAACCGATCTTTCAGAGTTCTATTTTTTATTACAACAACTTAACGTGACGGTGACGCGGCTCGTATTTGTCACGTACCGGTAGGGAGAGGTGGATGGAGTACTCTACTAGGCTGTATACTGCTGGCTTTCGTACATGTTTTTTCATAGCAGGCTTGCATATATGCCGGAGTGCTGCTAGGCAGGTGACAGTCGCTGGCCGAATGTTGGACAACACAGATGATCAAGCCGTCTATGACAAGGCTAAGGTGCAGCAGAATTGTTTGATTACTTGTCGTCTACATATCGGGTGAGTGAGCGCCGTGTGTAGAGTAGTTTCGTATATGCTGAGACAACTACTACCACTACATATGTCACGCCATGTACTCTACCTTTTTGGGGATACCACGTCGCGTACTCGTGCTCTTTGATGGATGTGTGGATGAATGTGCGTACGCCACACACACACACACACACACACACACACACACACACACAATATGACCGGCTAATCAATAGCGCTAGTTGTCTTGGCTCACACGTCAGCAATATTTTTTGTTTAGAGAATAGGCGCTTGCCCGGCTTTAGCAAATAGAAGCCTTTAAATTGTTATATACAAGGTAGTAGCTCCAAAGTAATACAAAGGAAAAAAAGTTCAATACAAGCCTCGTAGGGCCCTTGGCTCACAAGCCAAATAAAACAGGAAATAAGCAAAACAAGCCCACGATTGGAGAAGCAAACGACTCAAGCATGCCTCATAGGGCGCTCAGTGCCTAGGTGTGCGAACGTAGCTTGTTGCAGAGCACCTCAATCGCCTCCGTCTCCTGTGGTTTGCTTAGCGGCTTCCATAGCTGTAAGAAGATAATCAATTTGTACAAGGCATCAGTCGGGTGTACAAAGGCATCAACAGTAGCCATAGCCACATTGGTCTACACGCCTGCTTGCCTAGACTGATTATCTTAAGCAGGAGACTAGACTGGGCTAGTTAGGAGTATTTCACATCTGCCCGCAGAAAACTAAACACAAGCCACGCACAGAAAATCTGGGAAAATATCAGGTGTTACAGGAGTTAAAATGCTCCCATGCTACGATGTGTTCTTGGCTCCAACGGTCAACATCTGGGGGGTGTGGACTAGAGCGCAATTATAGGCTTCCTGAAGGGCTCTTCTGAAACTTTTCTGGGGCTCCTGCGGCGACCATTGGATGTGAGATCCAATAGCCAAGAACACATCATAGCATGGAGCATTTTAGCTCCCGTGTCACCTGATATGCACTCCAGAAAAGCTATATATACTCCATCCACCAGTAGTAGTATACTACCATATTACTATTAAACCACCTGTACTAGCACAAACCCACACATCCAGCCGCAGCTCGGAAGACTATCATGCAACACAACAACGGCTACCCACTAGTGGCTGGAGGGCAAGCACTTCACATTGATGCATTGATGGATGAAGCTCAAGGGGGACACAATATTTTGATGGACAACATGAGCCGATGAAGAAGTTCAGGCTTTAGGTGAAGGATGCTTTCGAGGAGTATGTTGAATTTGGGGTTGATGAATTTAAAAAAACTTAATGTACATCCTAAGCTTTCAAATGTAATATTTGTACATGAATAACTATTGCATTGAAACATTTGTTACTACATGATTGTGGAAAATTTGTGCTATCTTTCAATTATTTTCAATGCTCCATATATAAAAAAACAGAGGCGGGCTTTTGATGCACATAGTAGGATGACCATCTCCCATATCGCTGTTGACGAACACGTCCAAACATGTTCACGGACATTTGATGTTTCTGTTTGGGTGCACTGCGTTGAAGTTGCCCATACCTAAGGAAAGTAATAGCATGAGTGACCAACAAGTCCTGAAACTATATACAAGTTGGTGAAACCTAAATCATATTGTCGCAGTTAAAACCATCCGTGGTACAATAACAAATGCAGAGAATAAAAAAAATAGATAACAAATTAAAGCATCACAATAACCCTCACGGAAAGGGCAATATATAGCCAAAGAGCATCAACCTCATCTTGTGCCTACCATAGCAGAAGACAAACAATTATTTTGACCGACACTATTTTGTGATTATTCATATTCATTTTAACAGAGCGGGGGTTTGGAATTGGAGTCATCAGGAATGACACCTTTACTGGACGGACGACTAGCCCAGCATCCCGAGCAGTGGCGTACATATACTGCGTTGCCCCGGCCAGCCGCGTCTCTGATCGACGCGGCCACCGCAAAGGAGTTGACACATGCGAGGATGAAGACGCATGATGCATCACATGGGAGTATCTCAGCGACGTAGGGCGTGTTTGGTTACAGTTTGGAACAGTACCTTGATACGTCTCCGTCGTATCTACTTTTCCAAACACTTTTGCGCTTGTTTTGGACTCTAACTTGCATGATTTGAATGGAACTAACCCAGACTGACGTTGTTTTTAGCAGAATTGCCATGATGCTATTTATATGCAGAAACAAAAATCTCGGAATGACTTGAAACTTCACGGAGCAACTTTTGAAAAATAATAAAAAATTCTTGCAAAAGATAAAGGCCAGGGGGCCCACCACCTGTCCACGAGGGTGGGGGCGCGCCCCTACCTCGTGAACCCCCTGGAGCTCCTCCGACGCCAACTCCAACTCTATATATTTGCTTTCGGGGAGAAAAAAATAAAGGAGAAGAAATCATCGTGTTTTACGATACGGAGCCGCCGCCAAGCCCTAAAACCTCTCGGGAGGGCTGATCTGGAGTCCGTTCGGGGCTCCGGAGAGGGGGATTCGTCGTCGTCGTCATCATCAACCATCCTCCATCACCAATTTCATGATGCTCACCGCCGTAGGTGAGTAATTCCATCGTAGGATTGCTGGACGGTGATGGGTTGGATGAGATCTATCATGTAATCGAGTAAGTTTTGTTAGGGTTTGGTCCCTAGTATCCACTATGTTCTGAGATTGATGTTGCTATGCCTAATGCTTGTCACTAGGGCCCGAGTGCCATGATTTCAGATCTGAACCTATTATGTTTTCATGAATATATGTGAGTTCTTGATCCCATCTTGCAAGTCTATAGTCACCTACTATGTGTTATGATCAGCAACCCCAGTGACAATAATCGGGCCACTCCCGGTGATGACCATAGTTTGAGGAGTTCATGTATTCACTATGTGCTAATGCTTTGTTCCGGTTCTCTATTAAAATGAGGCCTTAATATCCCTTAGTTTCCATTAGGACCCCGCTGCCACGGGAGGGTAGGACAAAATATGTCATGCAAGTTCTTTTCCATAAGCACGTATGACTATATTCGGAATACATGCCTACATTACATTGATGAATTGGAGCTAGTTCTGTGTCACCCTATGTCATGACTGTTACATGATGAACCGCATCCGGCATAATTATCCATCACCGTTCCAATGCCTATGAGCTTTCCATATACTGGTCTTCGCTTATTTACTTTTCCGTTGCTATTGTTACAATCACTACAAAAACCAAAAATATTACTTTTGCTTTCGTTACTTTTGTTACCGTTACCACTACTGTCATATTACTGTGCTACTAAATACTTTGATGCAGATATTAAGTTATCCAGGTGTGGTTGAATTGACAACTAAACTGCTAATACTTGAGAATATTCTTTGACTCCCTTATGTTGAATCAATAAATTTGGGTTGAATACTCTACCCTCGAAAGCTGTTGTGGTCCCCTACACTTGTGGGTTATCATACCTGCATTGCATGTCCATTTCAACCCAGCCTGGTTGCTGAAATACAGCCTCATATGCAGCAGATGCAACCTGTTTGGTTGCCTGCATCGCATCGAGAGGCACTTACCACCCTGCTGTTTGGTTGCTCGCATTTGTGCTTAGGGTGTGAGCAGATGCAAACTTCAGCTTTTTGGTTGCAAACAGCGTTTGTGTTCTGCTCACCCCATTCAAATGTGGTGGCCTTACCACCACACATGATCAGCACAACAGCAACATCACAACAGCAAGATCAAACAAAGCAAGCAATGTAATGACAACAAACTTAGCACAGCAAACTACTTAACTAGATAGCATAGTCTAGATTAAGAGCAGGGGCATCCTCCTTCCCTGTTGTGCCAGGGTGCTGCACCTGGCCAAAATATGAACATGTTCCCAGCACAAGTCTCTCCACACACCCTAACTAGATAGCATAAGTCTAGATTAAAAGTTCTCCACTAACACCTGACTTAACTTAATTACGTAGCCTGCTCGATGCCACCAAGGCAGTTGTGCATGTTGCAACGGTACCTGCACATCACCGACGAGTCGTGGTTGTAGATCTGAACCTTCAGTCCGAGTCCGGAGATGCGCACAACGACGAGGTCGTCGGGGACGACTTGTGGCGGCAGCAGAAGTAGTTCCACCCCCGGCCAAGCACCATCTGGCCCTCGAAGTTCTGGACCTACACCCAGAACACGCACCTCTTGTTGGCTGAGAGCCTGAGCACGAGCCAGGTGTTCATCACCTCCATGAACTTGGGAGGGACGACGAGCATGGCGAGGTCCTCGTTGCCCTTGATCTGTGCGTAAAATCTCATCGGCTCCCTGGCCCCCTCCTCGTGGCCTTGCCTCGGAGATCGTCCCCTTGAACGAGGCACGCTCATGAAGGCGATCCTGCCAGGCAGGTCCACCGTCCTGAGCCACCTGTTCGCGGGGATGAAATCCTCCGCGCGCTCAGCTTCGGCCACGACCTGAGCTCCTCCAGCCGCCGCATCCCAGTCTGTCTTCAGTATCTTGTCAGGCAACATGACAAGTATTAGTATCAAACAAAGCAAGCAAGCAAATGCCACTGATCAGTGGCACTGATGAGTGGACTTGCCCAACAGCAAGTGGCACTGATCAGTGGACTTTCCCAACAGCAAGTGGTACTGATCAGTGGACTTGCCCAACAGCAAGTGCCACTGATCAGTGGACTTGTCCAACAGCAAGTGCCACTGATCAGTGGCATGTGCTCATGGCCAAATGGCAATGATCAGTGGCACTTGGTGTTGGGAAAGAGCACTAACACTACTAGAAATACCACTACTAATGGCGCACCTAATATGGCCATTAATGGCGCATCAGAGGTGCGCCATTGACAGCACGCCGTTAGTAATTTTTACTAATGGCGCACCACCTGGTGCGCCATTAGTATCTGAGTACTAATGGCGCACCACCTGCGCGCCATTAGTATATGCAAGGGTGCGCCATTAGTATGCCTCCTGTAAGCATGTATACCCAGTGCTTTGGCATACTAATGGCGCACCACCTCCGGATGCGCCATTAGTAATCAAGCAGATACTAATGGCGCACTTCCGTGATGCGCCATTAGTATGCACTGTCATACTAATGGCGACCGTCATGTGATGCGCCATTAGTATGAATATTAGGTTTTTTTATTTTTTATTTTCTGTTTTTTGCACAGGTTACAAAATGTATAATTTGACAAAATATAGACAGCACACATCAACAATAGATTCATCAAATACAATAGAAGATTAGTCCTTGAATACAATTCATCATATTAGTCTCCTAATACAATTCATCATATTAGTCTCCTAATTGAAAAGACCAAACAAAGATAGAACATTATATTACAAGTCTCGAGACCGCGAGTAGCGAAGTTTATCTTCGCATTACAAGTCGATATCGATCATCTAAACTACCATCACATAGAAGAGAGCTGCGGTCATCACGATGAAACTCGTCTTCATCCGGTTCCTCCAACGCTCCCTCCCCTCTCCCGCTAGATAGCGGGCGTATCTAGATTCGGCCTCAGCCCTAGTGGTGTACCCTTTGTAATCATACCGCTGAATCGGTGAACCTGTCTCCGACACTCCTCCCGATCATCGTGAACTCCGAACCTTACCCTTGTACACGACAAACGTCGGCATCGCTATGCACTAGCCAAACGAAACGTTAGTACCAATTCACAGAAAATACATAAGAAATATATAAGTATGCAACATAACGATAAAAAGCAAGACATTAATCGCATCGATTACATCTAAGTTGAACGACTCTCGAAACCAAAGAGACATACTACAAGTTCATTAAAGTTTAATTACAACATGACCCAATCGATGTTTCAGAACTAGACAACTCGACTCAAGGGACGGAGCGTGGATGAAGCCGCCGCTCTATCGTGGGAGTCATGAAAGAACGGGCGTTGTCATCCTGCATTTGTAGCATTGTGTCGATGTCACCGCTGGACGGTTGATTTACGAGGTAGAACTGCCCGAGGTACGAAGGACATCTTGATGGATGATTTCCGCAAACTCCATGGATGCGAAAGAATTCTTGTCGGAGGTCCGCGTCTGGATTGCCGACACGCCGCGGCCCAATCTTGGAGTTTACTCGGTAGCGAAGTTGATGATGGTTCCGCACGATCGCCCGCATGTGATGGATGGCGTAGTAGGCACCCTTCCGACCAGCGGCTGCTTGACGCAGCGAACGTCAGATTGTGGGAGAACACGTGCTTGCCGTGCCACGAATAGGCCTGGTGAAGGTGCCTCCAGATTTGGCGTGGCCGGGAGAACATCATCAAGAACCTTCTTGACATTTGTGTAGTCTACGTTCAATCGACGGTCCGGGTCGAAATACGTGGCCATGGAATATTTAGGGCTTAGGAGGATGAGCGTGCAACGTGTCACCGCAGAAAACACGGAATGTTAAAAGAAAACGATCGAAATGTAAGAATTCATATGTTACGGGCGGTTGAGGGAGGACTTACTCGGGAAAGTAAGGCACGAGGAAGTTATCCTTTTCTTGGTTTGCCGAATGACGCCTTCGAGGTAAGAACTTCGCGACTTGCGGTCCCAGCGCTGCCCAAGATCTTGGCACGCATGTAGAAGGGGTCGACTATCACGATGTCCGGTCTTGTCGCGAATGATCTGCATCTCCATACTCAGCGAAAATAGCGAGCGAAGGTGTAGTGCAGCAGATGAAGGTTCAACATAAGCGTGGATGTCATCAAAACGCAGGACGATCGTGACGCCCGATGGAGTTATCCACAAAGCCCTTGCCCTCTGGCACCTTGGCCGCGAAAACCGGGTATGCCACATCCTTCTCCACGAGACGCCGCTTCTCCAAAGAAAGAACACATCATGCAGACTCCGCATAGCACCGGTTGCAGCATTGAGCATATCTGTCGGTAGCATCGCCCTACCCGCCACATGCACCCTCCTCGAGATATCCTGCGGTGAAGGTGGCCCGCCCCGAGCACGGATCGTACTCGGTGCCGGCTGGCTCGCACCCTTCTTAGTCTTTCTTTTGCGTGCCTTCTTCTTCTCCTGTAATGGGACCGAGTTTTGCTCACGCACCGCCTTCTTGAGTGTGTTGGGGCTGATAATATTTTGCACCTCGCCTATCCGAGGCTCGGTGAAGTCGGCAGTGGCGTCTCGAGAGCTGAACGCCAGACGGCGCTGTTGCAACTTGGCTTCTCCGCGGTATGAGCTAGATCGCACACGTCTTTTGTTGGGTTTGGTTCTTGAGAAGGAGGCCCCATGAAGTCGCCATCGCACCCATGCTCGGCAAAGTCTTGATCGACGCGTTGCCAAATGTATCATAGTCGCCGTCGTCGTCATTCGATCCCTGTGCCATATGCATGTTTGGATCCGATGGCATAGGGATGTCCGGCACCGTTCTGGCGGTCTTGCCATGGGGCCGACTTAGGCGCCGCACGATCGGGCGGTGTTGTCTTTGGGGTGGTGTCCCCGCCCCCAAACGAATCTGGCTCTTCGCCAAAGCAGGGGCCAGCTTCAGCAGCGCCGAGGGTCATCACGTCATCATCATCGCCGCCCCGACGGGTCGATTCGGAGGTAACAAGTCGTCGCAGCCTGGCAGCACCGAACCAGTTGAACCCTAAACAAGTTGGGTGGCATCCGGTACCGTGGAACAAGGTTGCCGGTTGAACGATTTTGCCCTTGGCGACATCGACCAACTCGTTGTTCACGAAGTGGAGGAGAGTGCACGGAGCGTCGGCGGCGCCCTGCGAAAACATGTAGGGCGTCGGGGATGCCCACCAAAGGCAAGGAGATGAAGTCCTCGGCGAGAGAGGCTTAATTAGTTACCGTGATGATGGCGTCGAGCTCGGCTAATGTAGAGGCACCGCCAACGGCGTCTGCGATGGACGGAGGGGCCGCTTGCTGCAGAGGTGCCGCGGCGTACACCGGGTGCATTAAGCTCCCGTGCGGCGTCGGAGACACCAATGCCGCCTCGCTGGAGGCACCAATGGCCCCGCCATCGCATTATGCGAGTTGCTGGCCGTGAAGCTAGGAATCGGGCGGCCCTGTTGGCCGCCCGCAATCCACGACTCAACCCCGAGATCAAGGTAGGCACAAGGCGCTGATCGTCGCTCCAGTCGTTGTTCCACTTGCTCTTGGACAATCTCCGAATCCTCGCCACCTGTGCCTTGAGTTCTTGAACCTCTCGCTACCGGCTTTCCGAGCTGGTCTTTTTCTCCTTCCGCACACCAGCGGTATAGTATGACCCCATTTTGTCGACAAGCCTTTGCCGGCCACCACGACCGGTGACGTCGGCTTCTTGAGCTTATCCTTGTTCTTCATTACATTCAACCCCTATTTAGAGTGGTGTCCCAAGGGTTGCTCTGAGTCGACCCAGCCATCGCTTTCGATGCGCTGCGGAAGGAATGTGAACCATTTAGAAATTCGGCTTCATTAATTAGAATGCAACCATATGGAGCTAATTACGCGGGGTGTATTCCTTACCGTAACAAGCTCAAGCTGCACAGTCTTCGGATCCGTGGTAAGCTCCTTTGTTTTCGGGTCCTTCTTGTACCGGGCCACGACAAAGTTCCTGGTCCGCTTGTCACCGCCGTATGTATCGAAGAGGCGGTAGGCCTTGCTCGGCACGGTCCGCCTCCTCCTTGTCCCATATAGGCTCCGCCACTCTGTAACCGCCGGGACCGAGTGTGTGTTCCCCTATGTTCAGCTCCGCATTTGTTTCCCCACTCACTTGATTGGGAGCTTGCGGTGCTCGAGCAATTGATCTTGAAGTCGTTGTAGTCATCTTCGGTGATCGAAGGATTTTTCTCCTTGATCTTCTCATAACTCTCACCTTTCTCGATCATTCTCTTCACATTGCTTTTCCAAGTAGACAGGGCCTTGCTCATCTTCGTGAGGGCAGCATTGTTCACTTTATTCCCTTTGAGGCTTGTGTTTTCAAATTCAGCGGGGAACTTGTATCGTTCGTGCAGCTTCGTGAAGAGGCGGTTGCGCAAATTCCCTCGGTCAGGATGCCTCGTGTTCTCGGTGTTGATCGAGACGGTGCTCCGGACAATGCACCCGAGCTGAAGCGAGTACCCTTGACTATTCGTTCGGGCGCCGTTGGATTCCGTTGGAGTCCACTTGATAACTTCCTCCTTGAGGGTGCGGAGCACGATCGGCGCCAGTCCTTCCGTTGCCTCTTCGGTGGTGACATCTGCGTCTTGCGCCCGCCAAAGATCGCGGTGGCATCCTCGGCGGCACCATCGGTGGTGGCATCGGTGTGGTCATCCTCGGCGGCACCATCCGTGGTCTCGGGATCGGTGGGAAGGCGGCGGCCTCATACAAGTGAGGTTGTTCCTCCATCTCCGGGACAGCTCCCAGAATGCCTTGCCGCCCGAACCCCGGCCTCATCGTTGTGGGCCATGTTTCTCTCTAAATAGAAACAAAGTTTGGTCAAAAGTTGGTTATTGTCAAGGAACAAGATCATGGTCTCATCATTTAGGGTTTGTCGACACCGAGGCATCCTAAAATCTAAGCTTTTTATCATTGAGGGTTTTTCGACGCCAAGGCACCCTAAAAGCCTAACTTTTCATCATTTCGGTTTTTATCGACACCGAGGCACCCTAAAAGCCATGCATTAGTCACAAGTACGCCGGGCACTTGATCCTACTTAATTAACTACTAAGATACCCTGCCCATGCATTAGTCACAAGTACCCCATATGTCCTATTTTTAGCAAAGTCATGCTAAAATTCACGAAAATTTCAGCATGACCTTTGCTGAAAATAGGACATATGGAGTACCGAATTGTGGAACGGAAGTTAATCGACATTCCGGCAAACTCAAGGGCCTCTCGGGTACCTGCAATATCATCACGACACGATGGTCGGAGACAAAACCCGACAAACTAGCAAAATCATCACAAATTGTTTTCTGTTAAAGATGATCATCATCTTTACAAGTCTTTCTCAATGTGATCACAAGTAATTCAGAGGCATCACAAGTAATTCAGAGCATCACAAGGCATTAGTAGTTCAGTACATGAACAAGTTTTACAAAGCACATCAATTTGTGTGCCTAACTGAATTAACTGAATTTTCAAGAACGAATAAACTGAATTTTCAAAACTGCAAGAAGCCAATTAAAAAAATCCTTCTTCTTGTCTCCTCTCACTATCTCTCACACATGTACACATGGCAAACCACAAAGGGTGTGTCAAGAAATTACTAAACTAATAATCCAACCACTAAAGCACAAAGGGTGTGTCAAGAAATGTTGCAATTAAAACAACAACTTGTCACTAACAGCATTGGGCACACCACGATTAGCATGGAATTGACATTATTTATTGCGATTCGAATATGTCAAAAGGAGGGTATATAACAAACTTAAATTTTTCAAAATATCCATGGACCAGGTTCAACTACTCAACTTAAGCGGCTTTCTGGACTTTCTTTTACATGATTAAAGATAGGCAAGCAAGAGTATATAAAAACAGCACATTTCCGGATTAGATGAGTGACACCATCAGTCCGCTGCAAACTTGGAAAAAATTATGACAATCCTTGGAATCGTAGGACAATATTACGAAGAAAGAGTTTAACAGGCTAGCATCATTACTACAGCTCCGTAAATCTAATAGTGATCAAATGAGACTGTTAGCTCCTAATGAAATATGTTGTAAAGCTGACAGGCCATAAGATTGATTGAACATGGCTGAGAAAGGAGTAGTACTCTGCCTTTCCATACAGCCTAGATAAGCAATATACCAGAATGTCATGTCATGTCAAACAGCAATATTATTTACATGGTCTCAAACTTGTGGTAAAAGATTATATCGAGATCTGCAAATGTATGTTTTCAGCAATCAGACTGTTGTCGAACAAATAACCTAAATTGCATTTGGTGGGTTTGTCCAGGTCACACACATACACACACACACACACGAACTGGAGGTAGAAGAAGAGACGCACACTTTGGGCACCACACGACTTGTGCCTTTTCTTGAATTTCTTCTTACACAAACAGAACTGAATTACACGGGTTAAATAACCGGACCACCCAAGCTATCACGCACCCACTAGCCACTATCTAGCATGGACACACGCATACACTATGTATGCACTACCATACATAGTCTCAAACCAGTGGAAGAAGACTTATCTATACATGTGCAGTTACTTTTTTTTGAGAAAGTCATGTGCAGTTACTTATGTAAGGCCCTGTTTGTTTGCGCTTATACTTCAGATTTTGCAGCTTTTCCACTTTGGCTTAAAAAATACACAGGTTCTTTGAAAATTGGTAAAAAAAGGATGACCAAATAAAACTAAAAAGGAATAATCAGGGAATCAAAACCTTTAGCCGGTGTAGTTTTCTCGACTGCTCGATGCTTTCTCTTGTAACAGCACATTCAGGCCAATTTAGACGTGTCCCTCGCCTAAAATATTTCTGAGCTGATGAACTGCATATTCCAAGGAATACAATGAGATCTGAGTATAAGTTAAATGCAAGAACAAACAGAGAATTGGATGCACTACTCAATAGCATATTATTAACTTAAGTGTTGCTATTTAAGCTTACATAATGATGTACAGAGATGTATGGAAGTTCGAAACAGATTTATTCTTCAATACTTTTTAAAGTGGAATTAGCAGAAACAACATAAAAAAATAATATGTTTGGGAGAGCATCCCGCATGTTAATATGTTACTGAGAAACATCCCAGCCCATCCCAAATTGTTAATAATTTCAGTTAAAATGTTGATGGTGTATTGGTGTTGTGGTCATGTTCTGGTCATTGTGGAGTATTTCGAGTTGCTGGGATATGAATTCTTTTGTTCAAGCTTAGGTTGAACACTAACTAAATTCAGATGGGACCAGGGTTGGGGCAAGTTTCAAAATCTGGGACTGTTTGTATTGTTCTTACATCCATGCACTGTTTTGTTGTTCTTGCATCAAGGAGAATGCCCCACTTTGAAATTAAGTGAAATGATTCCACAGACTTCCATTTTGAAATAAAGTAATATGCTCCTTGAAATTTGGCCAATATGATAAGTGGCATATTACTCGTAACCTATGATATGCACATCTCTTATCTTTCACTAGCTGTTTTTTGCATATAAGTAAAAATAATGTATGTACCTTGGGGGGGTCGTGGGAGGGGGGTCGACGGTGGTGTGGACGGGGGGGGGTCGAGGTGGGGCAGCGGCGCTGGGCGGCTGGGTCGGGCGGCGTCTGGGCGGCGTCTGCGGCGGGTCGGGCAGCGTCCGGGCGGCGCGTCCGGCGACGGGTCGGGCGGGTCGAGGCGGCGGCCAAGGCGTCCGGGCAAGGCCCAAGGCGGCAGGGAGAGGGCGAGGGAGGGAGAGGGCGAGGGCGAGGGCGAGGCGAGGGCAGCGGCGCGGCGGCGATGGGGCGAGAGGGAGAGAACTGGCGAGGGGATCGGGCGAAGGGGATCGGGCGAGTTACAATACTAATGGCGCACCTCACGCGCCATTAGCATGTTCACACTAATGGCGCACCTCACCGTGGTGCGCCATTAGTATTTTTTTATTTCCACAAAAGCCAAAAGGTTATCTACTACTGTAACCTATCCATGTCAAGCCCACTCTACTAGCTCGACTGGTCAGCCTCCAGTTCTCACACTGTGAGGTCCTGGGTTCGACTCCCGTGCTCCACAAAATTTTTTAGCATTTAAAAAGCTATTTGATACTTATTTATGTTTAAATATGTTCAAACTTGTTTAAATAATAACAGTAATATTTTTTATAAGACAAGAGCATTTAAAAAGCTGTTTGATACTTATTTTTTATAAGACGGTGCGCTGGGTGCGGGGGTCAAGCGGGCGGCGGTTGAGTAGGGGAATCGAGGGTGCGGGGGTTTGCGGCGGCCGGTGGACTGGGGGTGCTCTCAAGCGAGGGGGACCGGATCTGGCGAGGTGGGACAGCGATCGAGATGGAGGGGATCGAGGTGGGCTCCACAAATTTTTTAGCATTTAAAAAAGCTGTTTGATACTTATTTGTGTTTAAAAATGTTCAAACTTGTTTAAATAATAACAGTAATATTTTTTATAAGACAATAGCATTTAAAAAGCTGTTTGATACTTATTTTTTATAAGACAGTAGCATTTTTTTATAAGACAGTAGCATTTTTTTATAAGACAATAGCATTTAAAAAGCCATTTTAAAAGATGGAGGGGAATCGAGGGTGCGGGGGGTCGGAGTCGGCCGGTGGACTGGGGGTGCTCGGCGAGGGGGCCGGATCTGGCGAGGTGGGATAGCGATCGAGATGGAGGGGATCGAGATCGAGTGTCCATGAAATTTAAAAATATTCATGATAGTTCAAAAGTACCCATGAAATACAATCGAGAAATGAAGGCTACGATTTAAATACAATCGATCTTAGCTAGCTATCTGCTCACAATCTTCTTGCCCTTCTTTTTCGCAAATGGAGTTCTTCCGTGGAACGGACGTCCTTTAGGTAGGGTGGTCCTGCTTCTTCTTGTGGTGTATGCTGCTACTTCATCATCGCCGTCATGTTCGATCCTCGGTCGCCCGTACTTGTCGAAGTCTTGCTCATTGGCTACTCCATCCATTCCGATGATCTTCCTTTGCCTCTCCTCACGACAACACGATCGCGCTTTGGCGGGTCGGTAATGAAGAAGCATTGGTCCACTTGGGAAGCCAATACCCATGGCTCATTTTTCGCGGTGACGCTTGCGCCCGCGGTCTTGGATTTGGCTTCGGGTATAACCATGGTGGTGAAATACCGGTCTTCTTTTATGACGCTCGCCCATCTCGACACGGAACATCGGGTCCTTCTCTCCAAATAGCTCAGCTCCCAGATCTCCTCGATCCTTCCGTAGTATCTGTCCTTGTCGTTACGGTGTAGGATTCCATCGTTACCCGGAGTTCGATAACCATCGCTCTTCATGTCCTTGGCCTCGGTGTAGAATGTGTAGCCGTTGATATCGTGACGCCTCATAGGTCATCGAGGTTGTGCTCGGCGCCTGTGACAAGGCGAATATGAGTTGTTCTTCCGCGGAAGAATCCTCATGTAAAGGGTACGATGTAAGCTTATGTTTGAACCAACGCGTGAAACATGAGTTGTGCTCTTTGAGTGTATCTCCGTCCGTCCTCTGTTGGCCTCGGTCATTGTACGTCTTTTTAATAAAGGTTTTGTGCTCTACCACCCAAGGCCGTAAAAAGTGCATGTGCACATTGTTGTAAGGAGAACAACCTAAATATAGCTTCCCCCCTTACTTACCTATTAAAACAAGGTAATTTAACCACTTAATTTGAATGAATCTATGGTGGAAATGAGGTGAAAAGAGGAGGCACCGAGACAAAGAGGAGGTGGAGAGAATGAAGTGGGGAGAAAGTGAGTGTGTGGATAGGAGAGGCTGTCCCAAATATCTTGTTGTTGCCCACTTACTAATGGCGCACCTCTTGCATGGTGCGCCATTAGTAGTTACCACTACTAATGGCGCACCTAAGCAGTGATGCGCCATTAGTATGTTTGGACAAAGCGCACTAGTTCAAAAAAGTTTCTATACTAATGGCACCCACACACTGGTGCGCCATTAGTAGTTACAACTACTAATGGCGCATCAGGGTGTGGGTGCGCCATTAGTATGTTTGGACAGCCGCACTAGTTTAAAAAAAATTTGGTACTAATGGCGCACCCACACCCTAGTGCGCCATTAGTAGTTACAACTACTAATGGCGCACTCGGGCAGGATGCGCCATTAGTATGTTTGGACAGGCGCACTAGTTCAAAAAAAGTTTCTATACTAATGGCGCACCCGCACACTGGTGCGCCATTAGTAGTTACAACTACTAATGGCGCACCAGGGTGTGGGTGCGCCATTAGTATGTTTGGACAAGCGCACTAGTTTAAAAAAATTTGGTACTAATGGCGACCCACACCACAGTGCGCCATTAGTAGTTACAACTACTAATGGCGCACTCGGGCAGGATGCGCCATTAGTATGTTTGGACAGGCGCACTAGTTAAAAAAAATTTGGTACTAATGGCGCACCCAAAGCATGGTGCGCCATTAGTAGTTTAGACTCTAATGGCGCATCGTATGGCGGTGCGCCATTAGTATATACTAATGGCGCACCATCTTTCCGGTGCGCCATTAGTGTCATTTCCATCTATAGCCCTTTTCCTAGTAGTGTAATCTACTTGTTGTAGTGCAAATGGCACTGATCAATGACATTGATTAGTGACTTGCCCAATAGCAAGTGCCATTGATAAGTGCCATTTTGCCCAACATCAAGTGCCATTGATAAGTGGCATTTGCCTAGGGGCAACTTATCAATGACCCTTGTTGTTGGGCAAGTCACTGATCAGTGGCATCTTTTTTGCTGCAACTGGCACTGATCACTGCACTATCCTAAAGAAGGAAACATCTAAAAATAGCAACAGCAAGTGCCAATAGCACCCACATGCAGCCATGCAGATTTGGGACCATCCTACTACATGCACGTATAACATCCACTCATGGCACAAACCCTAGCTTCAACATGCAACATGAAACAAGGACATGATCCTAACATGAGCATGCCATGAGTCAACATGATTCTAGCATTCATCACTCAACATGAACATGATTCTAGCATGAACACAGCTACTAGCATGTAGCACAAATCTAGCATGTAGTAGCACTCGCACTAGCATGAACATGAATCTAGCATTAACATGAATCTAACATGTAACACATCTACTAGCATTCTAGCTTGAACACAAGCAGTAGCACACACACTGTACAAAACAAGAACAGATCAGTCCGATTGGATTCGATTGGGATCGCATCCAATCGGATTTGCTAGAATCCTATCAATCCTAGCACGTGCCTAAGAAATTAACCGCTAATCTACATCTAGGAGCAAGATTGTTGGGGGATTTGACTCATCGGAGCACGCGCAGCCGCGGCGAACCGAGGCCGGGGTGAAAACCCCGGCGGGAACGATAGAGGTGGCGGAGCAGAGGACGAGCCGGCCCCGGCGACGGCCTGCGGCATCGGCCCCGCGCTGAACGCCACGCTGGAGGTCGAGAAGGACTGCCCGCCGATCGGAGAAAACCCTCGGACGGGGGGTCAAGAAAACCCCCGAGGCCAATGGTGTCCCAACAAGGGGCGGCTCCGTCGACGGCGCCGGCGCCGAGCCCAGGACCACGAGGTCCGGAATCAGCGGCGGAGCAGGAGCAGCCGGCACCACATTGGCTGGTGCCGGCGCTCGTGGAGGCCAGCAGCAGATGGGGGACGACGCCCGCAGCGCCGAGGCCAGGTCGCGGCCCGAGTTCTGTAGCCCGACCAGCCAGCGCTCTAGGATGCTGGAGATGCGCTGGTCGGCCGGGGTCAGAGGGCGGCGTGGCGGTGGGCGTGCCGTAGCCATCGGAGCAGAGGAGAGGAGAGGGAGGAGCGGTGAGAGAGAGAGAGAGGGAGCGGTGGGAACAGTGTGCCTGGGCGGTGACAGGAGAGTGGGGGCGAGTAATGAGACGTCGCCTCCGTCTCCCGCGCTGCCCGAGGAGTGCAACTGCCCCGCACGCGCGGCCGGCCCGTCCAGGCTCGCGAGAAACTGCCGATTTGGCAGTTCCCGCCGGTCCAGGCTGCGGGCTGCTTTGAGATTCGTGAGAGCCTCAAACCGCATGCAGCCCAGCCAACCAAACAGGCCACGCACATCCTGCGCGGGCTTGGTTGGGCTACATGCGGGCAACCAAACACGCCGGTATGTATTTGAATCGTCCTGAAGCCTAGTTGCGTCATGTCGGGGGTAAATGCTGCTGGCCAGGTGAGGGTGAGAACGATGCCTCTTTGTCCAAAGGGGCATCGGCGGACCAGACCGAGCCAAACCGAGTCTGCCCTGAGAAAGGCAACACCTGTTTCTGCGACCTACAGATCTTGCATGCATACTACAGTATAATTCCAGCACTACAACACAATGACATATACTCCCTCCATTCCTCTACGTAGTGCATATGCCATAATACTGCACACCATCGCTCGTTTTGATTTGTGGGATACCTCCGTAATCGTGTTCTATGATCCATCAAGATCAATGTTTGTCTATGGGCAAATCCTAAACGGCGCCTTAAGCGTCCATTCCTTTTATTTTCGCAATCAGACAAACACCTCCTCCATGCAGGGCCGACGATTTTTTTGTTTTAAAATGTAAAAAAATTGCTCGCGTGCGCATGATTCGAACCGGTGACTGCTGGTTCTATATACGCTACGCTAACCATCTCAACACAGACTTTTGCCCCGCTTTATAAATAAAGTAACAACCGAACAAAGTACATGGCCGGCCAATATAAAGTGGTGAGGTAGCCCTCTTACAAAGTCAATCCCAGAATAATTGGATCACGCGGAACGCAAGGTGACTGCGCTAACCACACCACTTGCCTCACCTACTGTGTTTAACTAGACAATGCCCTGCGCGTTGCTACAGGAATTTGTTGTAGATTTTCAGATAACATTCACATATCAAATAATAAAACCATCTGAAGATGAATAGATTGGAAGTTTCTCGAAAAAAAAACCATCTGAATCAATAATACGAAATATAGGTGACCTCATTTTCACAACTCTATGATTCAAATTTATTGCATCTTCGTAATTTTTTTGAAAGTTATAAATACAGATTCTTTTGTGTTCTTTATTTTTGCAATTGCATCTGTTTAGTTCTTCCGAGCTTCCCTTATTAAAATAGTAAAGAACATGGCTGATTATTGTTCGAAGAATTAGGTGGCATCCTGGATAAGATGTTTACGTTGTTAATTAAAGTAGCTGCAGTAAGGCAAAAAAGTGATATGAAAAATAGAGAGTGAACCAATATTCAGTACTTGCTGCTTCGGTTGTCCATTTGTACTGGCTATCCATCCATGGTTGAAATGATAAAGTGGTAAGGAGAATTGAAGGTCCATGTCTTTCTTAGTAATAATTATTACGAAGGTAAAACATTAACACTTCATATTGTGACCTTGGAAATGCAAAAACTTCAAATGACAACACATAATGCCATTGCCTCTAAAGGTAAACAGAACGCACCCAAGCAACTGTCACATCATTTTCTTTTTCAGCAACAAACCATTTGACATCACATATAGAGATCTAGGATTTGAAAACAAATTGTACAACTATTCAGAGATTATCTTTAAGATCATATAAGAAAGCAAGAACTGCTAATAAGTTGTGGGCAACGCACACCACAGTACTGCATTCTCGCTAATAAACAAAAGACAAAGATCCGAAAGGATTTACAACAAACTATAGACAAAGTGAAATGGTAAGACAACAACCTTTAGTACAATCGTAGTCCATGTTGCCAAATAACACAACCATAGTAATCGCATCTTTTTGAATCTCCAACTAATACTGCCAATACATGGAATATATTTATTTAGCAGTAAAACATGGATCATAGTCCCTTGATATATATTTTTCTTCATGGAATTATTCCACTTGTCCTGAAATGTTTCCTTATTTCTTGTTGTTTGTATCTGCACAAAGATATAATGGGGAATATAACTAATTGGTGGATACAATGGGGAATATAATTAATTGGGCCAAGTGCTAAAGCGTATATCTCTAGTTACCAGTTCATATTTACCATTGTGGGGGATAAGAACTTTCACAGGGTAATGCTGTCACACTTATGAGCTTATCAGGTAGAAGAGAGCTGAGAGTGCAAGAATTGACAAAATTAAAAAAGACATGTGTAGTTGTATGTGTGCAAAAATGTTAGATATTTACCATTCAGGTCGCCAGCAGTCTTAGTTGTAACACAAACCCTGCAAATAAAAAATATAAACAACAAGATCAATTTGCAGTGTTGCAGCTTATTGATATATCCACAAATGCCTGCAAAGACAAATACCTGGTCTGATCCTAAACAAAAAATATATTAAAAAATACAATATTGAGAGAAGAATACTAATTAGAGGAAGTCTAGTACAACATTAGTACTGATAGTGCTTGCTCAGAAACAAAAAACATTGCTTAGTATTCTCTATTCCTAGACCTGATCTTTTGTTACCTAGATGTCAAGGTGCATGATCTGGGAGTTATCAAATGGCATTAGTGAAAATTATGATTGATAGTACCAACATATTTTTACTATTATGAAGTAATTATCAAGTGAAGCTAAATAAAAATCACCCTTACCTTGCCATTCGCTGCAGCAAACTGAACATTACTGAATTTTTGTCCATCTTTAGTTTATAGATGAAGATTTAACGGAACACCAACCTACGTGAAAAAAGTGTACAGGACTCAAAATTCATAGACAGAAGAAAATTTATTATGACATCCATATCATACCAATCTTCATCATCTCATACACCAACCTATAGTTTGAGCTTTGCATCGGTCAAGACATGATCAACACAGTTAGCTGATGCACTTCTAGTCACAACAACTCTAAATATCTGGATTTAAGAGCCGGACTCGTAAAAACTGGATGGGCGCATGAGGAAGTGGCTGCGGGGGTACCTGGTACAGAGAGGGGAGGCGACACCAGGGGTGCACGTATGTTCCTGCCAACACGCGCATCACCAGCAAGCAATGGGTGGAGGCTTCAAATTGGTCCCACCATGAAGGTTGATAATTATCGAAGGACAAAACTGATGACCCTCAAGCTTTAGTACCAATTGGGTCGTGGGCATCCACAGTTTAAAAGGGTGGGTGAGCATGCAGTACCTGAGAAAGTGCAAATTTGTGATGCAATCAATAATATATCATACATAGAGAACATGAAGGAAATGGTAGGGAGTTGCTCGCCGGAGGCAGCATGAGTGGTGTGGTAGAGACCTGATGAGAAGGAAATGAGGTGAGGCCAAGCAGACTTTAAAGAGCAATCCATCAGTTTCTTGTGGAGATGGTGGGGAGAGGAAGTGAAGCGGCTGGAACATTATTAGGAGAGGGAGCGTCTCAGTGTCTGACATCAATTAGTCAGCTGGCTGTTCACTATCCATTGTGACCAGGGAAGATACACAGGATGGGCCGGTGGAAGCAATGGGCTGCAGGGAGGATGTAGCAGTAGGCTGTGTAAGGTTGCTATGGCCCTTTTCATAAGATTATATATAGGATTAATATCGTTTCTAAGAGAGATAATCTTAGCGGGAGGAAAATACTTAGAGATAAAAGCATCTTTGCACTTATTCCAAGAATCAATACTATTTTTAGGTAAAGACGAAAACCAAGCTTTAGAACGATCTCTAAGCGAAAAAGAAAATAGCTTCAATTTAACAATATCATTGTCAACATCTTTCTTCTTTTGCATATCACACAAATAAATGAAGCTATTTAGATGAGTAGCGGCATCTTCACTAGGAAGGCCGGCGAATTGATCTTTCATGACAAGATTCAACAAAGCAGCATTGATTTCACAAGATTCAGTATCAGTAAGAGGAGCAACCGGAGTGCTAAGGAAATCATTATTGTGGGTATTGGTAAAGTCACATAATTTGGTAGGGTTAATTATCCTTTTGCCCTCAGTGGTGTCCATGTGCTCAGTTTTGCCCTCAGATGCGAATTGTCCTCAGTTTTGCCCCTAGTCCGTGCGCACCGACTCGTTCCGTGAACTCTGCTGTCTCCGTCAGGTCAACCTTTTGACTTAGCCCTTACAGGTGGGACCAGCGGCGTAAACGGCCAATTTTATTCAGACCGTTGCACGCGTGGCTTGTGGGACCCAGCAAAGAGCCGTTGAGCAGAGAGCCGTTGGCGGGTGTGCTATATAAGCGGGCGACAGCGGCGGTGACCACGACGACAGAGAGCACGGCCGTGACCACGGCGAGAGAGAGAGCACGGCGGTGGGAAGCTAGCTGTGGAGGGCGCGGCGGTGGGAAGCTAGCAGTGGAGGGCCGGCGGCGTTGAGATCCCCTTCGGCTCCGAGCTCCATGTCTTCCTCAAACTCCCGCGCCACCTGGCGGATGCAGAGCCGGGCGCGTGTGGACATGCCTGTCTTCGTCTATCCGCGGTGCCGGGCGGGCGTTGATCGAAGGGTTTCTCAGACACCGAGGAACCAGAATCGTCCGTTCTACGTGTGAAGCGAGAATGGGGTAAGAATCGGGGCAATTGCACCATTTTCGTCGTTGGGATGTTTGAGCAATGGGTTGATCTGTTTGGTGTTCATGCAGGTGGCATGCTTCTTTCTTTGGGTCGATGCTCGCCAAGACTACGATGAATGAACTGCAAGAAGAGCATGAAGAATGGTTGCGCATGCTGCCACGAACGGCAAGTGGGCCACACCACGAGCTCCGAAGAAGAGATGGATGGCGAAGCACGACCGACAGAGAGCTAGCTATTGAGCTTAGGATGTTGAAGAAGAAGGTTAGGAAGCTTGAATATCAAGCACTACCAATACCCATTTGCAAATACTTTTGGGCATTTGTAGGTATGGTAATCGTGACCTTTGGTTGTCTTGTTGAAAATGTATGGAAAGCCATGAATTATGAAGGAATTTGTAATCTTGAAATTGTTTAAGAAATTCACCTAGTTTAAATGTTGGTTAAAGTTGTTTAAATGTTGAAACAAAAGAGAAGAAGTGACCAACATTTAAATATATTGGAAAAAAGAGAAGAAATTAGGAATTCAGAAACTTTTGATCAATGAAATGCAGCTCTGCTCTGCCTTTCTGTCCAAAAAAAGGTTGCTCTTGGGCCAAATTCAGAGCGTGAGAGCCAAGTGCAGGCTAGACTAATGGGCCAACTGCATCCAATTAGGCCCATTCAGGGGTTTTCTTGCGTATTTTTCTGTTTTCTATTCTGATTTAATTTAGGCAGTAAACCATAATGCTGAAACTTTTGTGGAAGCTAATTGAATTATTCGGAGCCAAACAATTAAGGTTAGAAATTTGTTGGAGCTGTTAATTAATCCAATTCAAATACACCGTGATTTAAATCAAAGACCAAAATGTCATGGAAAATGTGCCTCAGCTCTGGTAGAGGTTTACGCCAGGTGCCAAAATAAATGAACATTTTTTAAGGGCATTACATTGAGAAAAACATAATATGTCTAAAAAATGAAGGGTGGAAAATGCACAAAAAATTGGTGCGGCTGGGGACTCGAACCCAGGACCGCGTGGGTTTGTGGTGTTTAGGGCTGCGCTGATAATTGCTAGGATAGATGGCAAGACTTTGACATGGGTAGGGAAGGAAGGTATACATAGTGAGACTGTGATTTTTTTTAAAAAAAATAGTGAGACCGTGAATGTTTGCACACGCGTGAGAGTGGTTTTCCTTTGTTTTGCACTTAAATTTTGGAGGGTTGGAAGGTTGAAAATGTATGTTGCACTACCACATGATTTTGGTCAGAGTGGCACTTGGTTTAGGGTTAGAGTGGCACTTGGTTTAGGATTTAAAGGAATAAATTTGCATGTTAGTTCATGACTTTTTGTTTGAATGAAACAGAGGGCTTCTCACCCCTCCGAAACCACAAGTTCTCGAACTTCATGACTTGTTTAGGGAAGAAATGATAAGTTTGGGCACGGACATTTTTTAACACACATAATAAGATGGAACACACCGTACCATTGCAATAACTTAGATAAGTTCACGGACAGTTCACGGACACATGACGAAACATGACACGACAAGACAAGACATAGAAAAGCAACAAAATAAAAAACCAAACATGACGAGCTTGACTCCGGGCTTGAACATCTTCATCTTGACCTCCTTCTTCCACCTTGGCCGCGCGCTCCCCTTCAACACCCTCTTCATCTTCACACCTCCTCCTCGTCAGTCAGAGGGAAGGGAGTGCATCTGGCCGGAGCGGGAAGATGCGCGTAGTTGGTGTAGATGTTGTAGATGGTGAAGAAGATGGCCTCGCAGCCGCACCAAAAGACTTGGCCGAGGAGCTCACAAGGCCAAAATGGGTTGGTGAAGGTGACCGTGAGCAGTAGGAGGACGCCGCCGCGGTCACGAACCTCGTTGAGGGTGAACATCCTCTGCGAGCCCCGTGGGAGGTGGGCATAGCCGGCTCTGAGGAAGGCGCGGGTGAGTTCGACGGAACCCCTCCAACTTGAAATAGCCCACACACGGAGCTCCCTCTCCACGAGCACGCCCGGTGGGTAGCGCAGCTCCGGCACCACAAAGCGGACGGCTGAAGGTCGGCCCGTTGAACTGCATCTTCTTCACTTGGTCTCGCTTGGGGAGGGCTCGGTCGCTTGGGTGTTTGAATTTGGAGAGGATCGGATCTGGCTTGTGGTTGGGAGAGGAAGAGAGGCACCCCATTTATAGGCCTGTGGGTGGGAGAGGAAGAGAGAAAGGATGAGAACGGTGCGTGTGTGAAGCGTGTGTGAATCCGGATGCGTGTGTGTATCCGTTACGTTTTGCACACTTAAATTTTTGCACGAAAACGATGCATCTTTGACCGGGCAGTGCATGTGAATCGCTGCCCTGAACTACTGCCCTGAACCACCTAGCTCGCCTAGCGAGCCTCGCTCGCCTCACTCGCATGCATGCACGTCGCCGCCTCCCGCGCATGCGCAAACCCACGTAGCCGCCTCCATGCATGCAAGGCCTGGAAAGGCTGAGACGGGTTATTCTTGTGGTCTCGTGCCCGGACAACGAGACGGCCCAACGGTCCATCCAGTAGCGCCCGATATTTGTTAAAAAACAATCTCCCAGCCAATCAGATTGCATCTCGCGGATCGCCCCCTCCTCCCATGATTCCTTCTAGAAGGGTTAGATCGACGGCCCTTGATCGCCGCTAGGGTTAGATGAACGGTCCTTATTCAGCGCTAGGGTTAGCGGGGTTTGGGAGGGTTTGGAGCAACAAAGCTATGTTTGACCAGATTTCAAATGAGCATAATAAATTAAATAAAAATCAGAAAATGAAAAACCCAAGACATAGTCTTCTTATGTCATATACTAACGATTTAAGCAGATAAACAAGCTTTACATACATTTAAATGATAAGTTCATGTGTATTGTATGATATCTCGAGTATCTCAAACTCTCTTGTATGAAGTGAAGAGAAGTGTTTTGGGGAAATGAACATGAAAATTTCAAAAAACTCACCACAGCTTCATTTTGGAGTGACTAAGAAGGATCCAGGCTTAGTTTTTCATTTTGATGTTTTACACTTGTTTAAATCTTGGTCAAAGTTAAGTTTGACCAGAATTCAAATGAGCAAAACAAATTTAAAAATCAAAAATGGAAAAACCAGCGCACATAGTCTGTACATATAGAATATATGTCTAGGAAAGTTATTTGGCTGATTTAGATAAGGTCGAAAAATCCTTGCTTAGAAATGAGTCAGTTAACCTAACTTTGGAACCCTCTTTTTAGCACATTTTTCATTAAAATTTCAAAAACCTCACCACAACTTCATTTTGGATTGACTAAGAAGTATCCAGGCTTAGTTTTTCATTTTGATGTTTTAGACTTGTTTAAATCTTGGTCAAAGTTAGGTTTGACCAGGTTTTAAATGAGCAAAACAAAATTCAAAAAAATCAAAAAAAAAGGAAAAACCATGTGCTCATTCAAACATCATCCAACAGATATTTAAACATCATGTCAAACATTCTTCTAACATAGCTCCAACATCATCCAAGAGAAATACAACATGTCAAGTGATAAATGTTTCATAATACAACATCATTCCTTATTCATAATGTTTCATAATTGTTCATAGATAGCGTTGGGGCTTTTGTCTGTTCCTTGAGCTTCTTGCCATCACTTTGCTCCTCATGCACCTTGTGCTCATTGTTTCTTCTCTTCTTCTCTTGGTTGTCGGTACCTTGCGCGTCTTCTTCAAACCTACCATAGAGCTGTGCAAAACATAAAGGGTCCAAACATAAACGGTAATGAGATCGTGTCAAGTGATAGATGTACAGAGTATTTGACCCTTACAAGATTTACATACCTAGCATACCTCACAACAATGTAAGGTTGGTCACCATTTGGAGCCTCACTTGGATCATCATTTGGAGCCTCACTTGGATCATCATTTGGAGCCTCACTTGGATCATCATTTGGAGCCTCACTTGGATCATTATTTGGAGCCTCACTTGGATCACCATGATCACCATTTAGAGACTCACGTGGATCACCATTTGGAGCCTCACTTGAATCATTATTTGTAGGATATTTTGGATCATCGTCAAAATCATCATCAAAAACATGCGGCTATTGACCATCATCATTTGGAACCTCGTCAAAATCCTCATCTGATGCAACCGGCTGTTGACCATCATTTTCATCATCTGTTGAGGCAACCGGCGTCGACCAACATTTTCATCGAAGCCTTCATCGAAACTCTCTCCTAACGCTGGATCTACCGTGTTATCACAATACTTACCAAAATGACCAGACCCACCACACTTTGTGCACCTACACTTCCTCGCCCAAGTCCAGCTCCTTCACGCGAGGTCTGATTCGACTCTTCCTTGGTCTACCTGCTGCTCTCTTCAGAATCGGAGCGCAAAGCTTGAATCCGTGGTCCACCATGTCCCATTGTTGTTTTCCTCCATAGCAGGCAAGGCATAAGCATATGTGGCTTTGAACCTTGCAACAGAGTAGTAATCATGCACATATCAGTATGTTCCTCGCCGGACCTGGGAGAGAAGTGATGAAAAACAAGGCATGAATGCATGGCAACCCAGCTTATCTGCCATTGCCTACAACTGCAAGTTCTAGCTTCTAAATCCAATCGGATATCTCCATTCCCTCTTCTCTTTATCCAAATATGATATCTCTGCTAGGTACCCGAGCAAAGCGTCATGTTCATTTCCAAGCATGTTGTCTTCTGCTTCAGTTCATTCATCACGGCAGGGATGATAATGTGGCCCATGAATTTTTCCTCGGCTATTCCTGCATGATAATGAATTTTCTGCATGTATTCTATCCTTATCCTGTCAAGCAAATCCACCACATAATGACCCTTTAGTTTCCGAATCGTTGAGTTGAAAAACTCTGCTAGATTATTGTGCACATAGTCAACTTTCCTCACTTCACTGAATTGGCTTCTGGCCCATAACTTGGAGTTGTGTGTTTCCAAGTATTCTTTCACTTTGGGATTCATGTATAACTGCCTCAAGTGGTAGTTGTGCTTCTTCACACTGCATGTCAAAGATGCTGGCCATAAATTGTCGGTATACACCTTTCCTTTGAATTTCTTCATGAAATTTGCAGCAAGGTGACGCATGCATTCCCTATGCTCTACTCCAGAGAACACATTGTCCATGGACACTTCTAAACCTTTGCAGGCATCTCAGTATGAATGACCAACCCATTGGGATGTGCAATAGCCAGCGGAGATTATGCAAAACCAAGTCCAGCTCTCCTCAGACTGGCTCTCCAAGACACCATAGGCAATCGAAATACAAAACTATGTGCATCAACTGCACAAGCTGCTACTAACTGTCCTTTAAACCTCCCTGTGAGAAAAGTGGCATCAATAGCCAAATAAGGCCTGCAGCCTGCCAAAAAACCCCGGCGACAAGCCTCAAAGCAAACAAAAACCCTTCTAAAGCATTCCTTGGTCTTTGTCACTCCCCTGAATGTGTACTCCACGGTGTGATGATCAATATCTACAATACTACCTGGGCTTGTCCTCTCCACTTCACCTTTGAATGAATACAACAATTGAAAACTTTCCTGCCAGTTACCATATATAGAATCCGTAGCATGTTGTTTACCATTGAACAACCTCATGTATGGTAAATCTATCTTGAACTTATCTTTGATGTTCTCCTGCAATTCCTTTGGACCCACTTGCTGGTTTTCTTTCACCCACTTTTTTACTTCTTCTGCCACCCATCTTGACTTGGCTCTACTGATTGTATCCTTCCTAAGGGTTGATTCCTGGCATGTGTGCTTAAAAGGGTTCACTTTGACCTGAACATTAGTGCTATTCCGCATTTTAGATGCAAGCAACCTCCATGGACAACCCTCACCGGACAAAGGCACTCAGAACGCATTTTGATCGCTTCTTGTCAACTTTGAAAGTATCGTTCTACCTTGATGCAGTATGTCACAAGTGCATTTCTACACTCATTCATGGATGCAAAAACTGTACCTTCTTCCATTTGAGGGTTCAAAGGGTCCCATTCAACAGCTGCAAGGTCTTCGTCCTCACCCATCGCGTCATCATCCACACGGACTGCATTGTGAGCCTCATCTTGGTTTTCAGTCCGAGGTGCCCTCGTAAATTCCGAATAACATCAGAATATAACTTCTCTTCATCAACCCCAGAATTGTAGCCATCAGGCTCCACTTCAAGGGGGACCCTACTGCTGTTGCCCACACTTGTCGAGCCACCACGTCAGCCAGCACCAACCGAACGTTTCTGGCTAGAGATGCCGTTACGATGACTTGATTCTCCCCGAGATGTTGCACCCGCCATCCTAGGTCCAAATGCATGCTCAAGCACATCAACTTGCAGCCTCACATGAAAATTATCTTTCTCTTTATGCCTAACAAATATGGTAGCTAGCTCTTCATCATTACTAACTGTCACCCAATTCTTTTCCCCATCATAGTATTTGTATACCACTTCATCAAGCAAAACCCCAAGGATATTGGCTACAAATTACCTCCCCAAATTGTCCTAAACTCCAATTACTAGCCATTGGCAACCGATAATCAAAACCTCCTTGGTATTTCTTCTTATCCTTTGCATCGAACATGTATCGGCCCTTCTAATGTGCACCATGAAAGCAAACCGCAACTCCATCCTAACCGCGAAAAAGAGACGCAATCAGCACACTAATTGGGCAAACCTACTCGAATCGAGTGTTCAAATGCACAACTAAGCTCAATCTAAACAAGAGGCAAGACTTACCTCTCGGGAACCCGATCGTGGGCCTTGGCGGATCTCCGGCCCGATGCCTGCCTCGCCAAATACTCCGGAGTCGCCGCTGCTCACCATTTCGCCCTAGGGTTCTTCCTCCTAGTTCAAATAGCTCCAGCAGCCCCCCACCTTTGAGCGCTCCGGCCGGGCGCACGGAAGGAGGCCGCGCCGCGAATCGAGCAGGTGGCGGGCGCCCCACCCGTGGCGTCGCAGGAAGGTGGTGGGCGTCACAGGTAGCCGTGGAGCGTAAGCGCGAGGGAGGTAGCGGCGGAGCAGGCCGTGCGGTGGTGGCGGGCAGTGCCGCCGCTGGCGCAGGTGGCGGCGCGGCGGCGCAGACAGCCGGCCGGGCGGATGGGTGTGAGCTAGAATGATTTGGGATTTAGTTGCACGGGCCTACATGTCAGCTCTGAACCCACGTCCACGCGGTCCCACGTGTAAGCTCCGGACACACAACTACTAACGCCGGCGGACGGAATGGACTCAAATATGGCCGTTTGGCCTCGTCGTAGTTGCTGTGCTCGGACTAGGGGCAAAACTGATGACAATTCGCATCTGAGGGCAAAACTGGGCACATGGACACCACTGAGGGCAAAAGGATAATTAACCCAATTTGGTATTATCTTGAGCCATCGTGACGAACAAGCAATTCAATACACGAGCAAACAAGAAGCAAGCAAAAAAGAGGCGAACAAAAAATAGAGGGCGAATAAAACGACAAAGGTGAAGTGGGGGAGAGGAAAACGAGAGGCAAATGGCAAATAATGTAATGCGGGAGATAAGGGTTTGTGACGGGTACTTGGTATGTTGACTTTTGCGTAGACCTCCTCGGCAACGGCGCCAGAAATGGCTCGTTGCCGGGAGTCCAAATCTTGACTTGACCTTGCGTAAGCCTCCCCGGCAACGGTGCCAGAAATCCTTCTTGCTACCTCTTGAGCACTGCGTTGGTTTTCCCTTGAAGAGGAAAGGGTGATGTAGCAAAGTAGCGTAAGTATTTCCCCCAGTTTTTGAGAACCAAGGTATCAATCCAGTAGGAGGCTACACACGAGTCCCTCGCACCTACACAAACAAATAAATCCTCGCAACCAACGCGATAAGGGGTTGTCAATCCCTACACGGTCACTTACGAGAGTGAGATCTGATAGATATGATAAGATAATATTTTTGGTATTTTTGTGATAAAGATGCAAAGTAAAATAAAATATAATGAAAATAACTAAGTGTTGGAAGATTAATATGATGGAAAATAGACCCGGGAACCATAGGTTTCACTAGTGGCTTCTCTCGAGAGCATAAGTATTTACGGTGGGTGAACAAATTACTGTTGAGCAATTGACAGAACTGAGCATAATTATAGAATATCTAGGCATGATCATGTATATAGGCATCACGTCTGAAACAAGTAGACCGACTCCTGCCTGCATCTACTACTATTACTTCACACATCGACCGCTATCCATCATGCATCTAGAGTATTAAGTTCATAAGAACAGAGTAACGCTTTAAGCAAGATGACATGATGTAGAGGGATAAACTCATGCAATATGATATAAACCCCATCTTGTTAACCTCGATGGCAACAATACTATACGTGCCTTGCTGCCCCTACTGTCACTGGGAAAGGACAACGCAAGATTGAACCCAAAGCTAAGCACTTCTCCCATTGCAAGAAAGATCAATCTAGTAGGCCAAACCAAACTGGTAATTCGAAGAGACGTGCAAAGATAACCAATCATACATAAAAGAATTCAGAAGATTCAAATATTTTTCATAGATAATCTTGATCATAAACCCACAATTCATCGGTCTCAACAAACACACCGCAAAAGAAGATTACATCGAATAGATCTCACAAGAGACGGGGAGAACATTGTATTGAGATCCAAAAAGAGAGAGGAAGCCATCTAGCTAATAACTATGGACCCGAAGGTCTGAGGTAAACTACCCACACTTTATCGGAGAGGCTATGGTGTTGATGTAGAAGCCCTCCGTGATCGATGCCCCCCTCGTGAGCTCCTAAAAGGCCCCGAGATGGGATCTCACGGGTACAGAAGGTTGCGGCGGTGGAATTAGGTTTTTGGCTCTGTATCTGGTAGTTTGGGGGTACATAGGTATATATAGGAGGAAGGAGTACGTCGGTGGAGCAACATGGGGTCCACAAGGGTGGACGGCGCATACAGGGGTAGGCGCGCCCCCCTACATCGTGGCTTCCTGGTAGCTTTCTTGACGTAGGGTCCAAGTCCTCTGGATCACGTTTGTTCCAAAAATCACGTTCCCGAAGGTTTCATTCCGTTTGGACTCCGTTTGATATTCTTTTTCTGCAAAACTCTGAAATAGGCAAAAAAACAGCAATTCTGGGTTGGGCCTCCGGTTAATAGGTTAGTCCCAAAAATAATATAAAAGTGTATAATAAAGCCCAATAATGTCCAAAATAGAAGATAATATAACATGGAGCAATCAAAAATTATAGATACATTGGAGACGTATCAAGGCGGCTGCAGCGGTCGTCGGCGAGCGTTTCTCGATCTAATGTAGGTGGGGATAAGAGGGGAGTTCGAACCGACGTGCGTCGGAGGTGGGTGAGTGCGTGGTGGGGAGTGGTACAGATACTTATTTAATGGCAATTAGGACGTGGGGAGGGGAAATGTACAATATTCTTTCTATCTCCCGCCCCGGTCATAACACAATGGCATTGCAATCTACTATTCCAATCCCAACCATGCAAAACTAATATATTTAGGTCGGATTTTGTTGCTTATTTAGAGATTTAAAAGGTTGACACTCCCACTAAACAAAGTGCCGATGCAGTTGCTACAATATATAGGAACCAAACGCGCGAAACATCAAACTAAATTTGATGCCATAATGTGAAGGATATAATGTCCAGTTCACTCGATTCATCCGTAAATAATTGAAGCAAGTGTTCTACTCTTCTTCCTTCTCTACTTTTCTGCACATGATAAAAGACAAGATAAGTTAATGAATGATAAAAAACACTTACTGATTTAGTTTGCATTTCTTGCTACGTCTAGTGTGTCCTTGCAATTTGCAAGCGCTGCACCGGTTTTCAACTCATCAAAAGAGAGTGGTCTACCATTTTTAGAGACATGGTGGCTCTCATCTACCTTATCTGCACCTTTGCTTGACATTTTTATAGGATCTTTAGCTACAATCATGTTGCCTTCACCATCGTCCACATATTCAACTGCACACTTACTGAGGTCATTTGTTTGCTTGCTCAAATTTTCCTGTAGAAGATCATACTCATGACTCTTAGCTATCACAGCCTTCAAACGCTCCTGTAGCTGGTCCCACAAAGCTGGGTGTTTGCATGCCACATGCATAGCTTCTGATGCTAACACACTGACCTGGCTATATTCCATTCTTTCCCCTGCCCCAGTCCAACCAAATCCCAACAGATCGCGTGTCCGCCTCGCGGGCAGTCCCAACCTTGCTTCTTTCCTGAACCAAACAAGAACTAAACACTTTGATATTTCAGATATGTTCAAGTGCGTCCGTACATGGAATATGTGCTTGCAAGGTAGACCCTTTCGAGCCATTCTTCTGCAGCTGCACCTTATAGTTTATGCAAAAATTTACTGGTGTATACTCCACCTAAAAATGGCTCTTCCGGTTATTCTTCGAGGCCACGATGTACTGCTGTGATCCGTCTCCCAGCTTAATTTCTACAATCTCCATGCCGCCAATTTTTCTAAGATCATCTTGCAAGATATAGAAGTTTGATAGAGTGAAGACGTGAGAAGCAGCTATCTCAAGTTCCCTCGAGCTAGTAACTCGCACCGGTAAACTCTGTGAGGACGTGCAGTCATCTCGCACCTCGTTTTCACGGATACATACAACAACGTTCTCATAGTGCAAAATCATATCCACCAGGGTCATTTCACCGTCTAGGTGGAGGTGAAGGCATGAGTTCAGGCTTTCACTCCACTGGTTGCTTTTCATGCCAAGCCAAAACCTCTCTGTCAGATAAGCCGCGGCCTACAGTCTCCTCTTCTTATACATCCGTCCCAACCATGTTATAGTTTTTTCCGACTGCCATCTTTTGGAAAACGCATGTCATCTCTCCTCAAACGTGGCCGTGGACGTGTTGTAGTACAGAAGAGTTCAGAACTCCTTTAAGGACTTGTGACTGAGGTGAATCTTCATATTTTTTTCTATATGCCACATACATATACGGTGCCACACGTCTAGCAAGACTTCGCAAATTGCCTTGATCATCGTAGCGTCGTCGTCCCTGGTTACGCTCTTCGGCATCTTTTGACACATGGACCTCAAAAAAGTTTGCAGCAGCCACACGTATGTCTCTTCGGTCTCGTCCGAAACTATGGCACAACCAAAAACAATGGTCTTCCGGTGATTGTTAAGACCAACAAAAGGTATGAATGGCATACCGTAGCGGTTCATCTTGTACGTGTTGTCAAATACAAGCACGTCGCCGAAGTCCTCATAGTCATGACGAGACTGGGAGTCGCACCAGAACATCCTATTCAAATGTCCTTCCTTATCTAGCTTGTACTCGAAAAAGAAGCTAGGATCCCTCTGTTTCCTACTGGCCATGATGCCTATGGCTGTGGTAGCATCACCTTTTGAAAGCAGCTTCCTCTTCTCCCTGGCGCAAAGGTTGTATATTTCACGCCTGGTAAAACCAACACCGCCATACCATACATGTTTGCTGATGAAGGAATCCATCATGTCGTGAATTCTAATCCCTGCAACTCACATGGACATTATCTCATGCTTTTGGTACTCTTTGATTTTTCTGTGGGACCAAAGAAAAGGTACCTCGTCCGGTCCTGCCAACATATGGCTATGCTTGTCCTCAATACTTTCAACATACCAAACCCCACGCTTTTGGCCAAGCTTGACGGTCAGGTGCGCTTCACAAAAGCAGCGTGTCTCGACTCTGAGCCTACGGCCGTGTCCTTCCTCGGTTAGCAACTTGCTGTCACGTTTCCCTTGTCTGGAACAAACAAACCGCCTATAACGCATATGATGTGACTCGGTTTTTCTATACATGACCTTATTGTTTCTAATGTTGAAACCATTATCTCTAGCATAGCTGTTGTAGAAATCATACGCAACATCGTGAGACATAAAATTCATTTCCATTATCTGCATGAACATATCCCTCTTATCATCTGTGACCGCGATATCTTGGACATTCTTTGCCCCATCATCTTGTGTCACCTACACAATCAAAACATAGCCATGAAAAGAGTTTTCTATGGTTTAAAATTACTTCCATAGAACATTGATTACACACATACCTCACTCATGATGACCGACGATTGCGACTCCCCAAAATCAGGTGCATCTAATGATTCGTCGTTAAGGCATGTCTCCGCGTCGGATTCACCGTAATAGTCATACGCATTATGACAATCGGAAATGAGCTAAAAAATACAACACAAATACATAATTACTTATCATATAATATTCTAGGAGAAATTCAATTTGCATGCCAACAAAATTTTTCACTTCCGTACCTAAATAATGTAATCTTCATTCGAGAGCTCCGAGTTGTTTTCCTGACCATCATCAAGCTCATCCATCTATAAATTTTCAACACAAAAATTTAATGTTGTCAGATGCCACCAAAAAATTACAACATGATAATGCCACTCACATTAAGATCGTCCCATTCGTTCCCATTCTCTGACCGATCTCTATGATCCGAATTTTCATCATCTAACCAATCATCTATCCAGTCTTTCATCATTTCTCCACACTCCATGTCTACCACGATATCAGTTAACTCCTCGTCCGCCATTTCCTACAACAAATAATATGTATCATCACATGTGCAAACATTATCAATGATGAAATATACAACATATAGCACACGATCACGGATGTTATGTAAACAACCCCAACCAAGGCCGTTCAGATCTGCCAAACCTAGTCAGGAATATGGCCACGGCACCCGTCGTGATCACCTTCAATCGCGAGGAGCAGCACTACAAAACCTAGCTAGATATGTGATTACCTCTGCTGCCGGATACCTACGTTAGCCGCCACATCAAATAACGATAGTGGTGGTGCGCACAGCCGACGACAACCAATGCTACATAAACCCTAGACTGAAGAAACCCAGATCACGAGGAGTAGCACTACCAGAACAAGATCCACGATCGCCTGCGCCACCGGGTAGCTAGGTTACCCGCCCCGCTAGGTTAACCACTACCACTGACGACGGCAGTTCGTTCGATGTTGCCGAGAGCGAGACTAGAGCGGGGACGCGGGATGCGGTACCTGTGCGCGCTCGTTCGAGATTCACGACGTTGCTGCGCCCGCTGTCCGACGAGATCGCCAGTGACGAGATAGCCTTGTTGGAGATCTACTACGTGAATTATGGAGCTGCGTCAATGCTCGCGAGATTGATGGAGCTGCATGAATGATTGGATTCGGCAGGTCTTACGTGGTCGTGGGGTCGTGTGATGTTTTTTTGGGACCAGTGTACTGTACGTATATGGTCTGGGTTATACAGGGCTAGACAGGGCTTGGATCTGGGCTACGACGAGTCAGAAAAAAACAAACTCGTGGGGACAAAAATACCCCTTGGAAATTAGGTTAGAGGGGAGCACCGGAGCAGGGCTCGTGGTACCTGAGGTCCTGCTCGACACCTCAACAAGTACGCCAGCCAGACCGGTTGCTGTAGCTCGAGCCCGACCGCTATGGCCGCAACGCGCAGGGCCGCCTTGCCGAGCGTGGTCGCTTTGCTGCAGGTCTATCCTGGCCGCTGTGGTTGCTGCACGCAGCACCGTCTTGCCGACCATGGTAGCCGACGCTGGCACCCGCCGTGCCGTCCACCACAAAGCCTCTACATTGACGGCTGCAGGTCAAGCCAGCCGTTTTGTTCGCTGCAAGCGTCAACGCCGGTGTGATGCCCAGATAATTAGGCTACAGTAATCCCGCGTTAACGATGCCACGTCACCTCGGTTACTGTTGCTAACCTCGCGTTAGATCGAAACCGATTCGAAATCAAATTCAAAATCAATCAAACAAAATAAAAGTTTTCAAATAATTAAAACTAAAATGTTCGGAGTGAACCAAATATTGTATAGGTAATTATGGTGGAGAAGCCACACCTTTATAAAATGTTTAAATACTATAAGATGAATAAAACAACAACAAAAACAATTATTTAAATACATTTTATAATAAATAAAAGGTCAAACTAATTTATTTGAGGACTAGACTTCTTGTGACTATGGACTAAGTTGAAATACTAATTTATATACTACGTGTATATTTTACTAAAACTAAAATAATAGGAAACAATATTAATAAAACAGAAAAGAAAACAGAAAACAAAGCTAAAAAAAAGAGAAAGTAAACCCCCCCCCCCCCACTGGGCTCCGGCCCAGCAGACCACAGGCCCAACTGGGCCAACCCACCAGGCCCAGCCGGGCCTCCTTATCCCCCACTCCACGAAACCGTGGCCACAAACCCGCACGACCCCCACCCCTCCTCGTTCCCCACTCCCCCTCCCTCACCCGATCGCCGTCGCCCCTCGCCACCTCATCTGCGCCCGCCTCTCCGTCTCCTCCCTTGCAGACGCGCCCGACCACTGCCACAGCCTTGATCGCCTCGCCGCTCGCCATTGTTGGACCTCGCCCGAAGCTACCTCGACTTCGCCTCCCCGACGCCGCGATGCTGACGCCCCGTCCTCGTCCTCCTCCCCGCCGACCTCCTCAACCCTCGCCGCCCCATGCACCTCCCCGAGTCGCCCCGACCTCCCCTGTGAGCTCCCGCGGCTGCTCCCCCTCTCCCTTCCCTCGATTTCTGCCATAGGCCGTCGTCCACGCCGCCCATTCTTCTGACCGAAGCCGTAGTCGCCGTGCGCCCTCATCACGGTCGCCAAGGGCGTTGACGCGCTTCATACACCTGTGGTCCCGCTTGTCGTGCACTGCTGTGCCGGCTGCGCCCGTCGTCGCGCCCTTCGCCGGGCGATCTTTGCCCGCCGCGCGCTGACCTTGCCCTCGCTCCTCGCCACCTCACGCCGCTTCCCCTCCTCCACGTCGCGCCTCCCGCGCTTGCCCTGGCCGGCGCCTCGCCGCGCCTGGGTTCGTCCCTTCGGGCGCCCGCACCCAGCGCCCGCCCCGCTAAGGCCTCTGTGCCACTGCCAAACGGACCCCACCCCAGAACGTAAAAAAAAGAGGATAAAAAAGAGTTAGTAATAAATAAATAAATAAATATATGAATTAATGAATTAATTAAATTAATTAATTAGATTTAATTAAACTAATTAAAATCTATTAGCATAATAACCTAGTTAGACTAAATTAATTAGTTAGTTGGTGTAATACCAATGACAGGGGTTTTCACTTCGCTGACTACCAAACGTTGATCGGTCAATCAGGGACCCCCGTCCACCTGCCACCGTACATTTCAGTACGCAGAGCTAGGTGCACCTAGCATTTAGCTATTTAATTTCAAATAAATAATAACTCCAGAATATTATTAAAACTTTGGAAAATAATATAAAATAAACCGTAACTCGGATGGAAAAACTTTGTACATGAAAGTTGCTCAGAACGATGAGACGAATCCGGATACGCAGTCCGTTCGTCCGCCACACACCCCTAACCTATTGAACCTGCAACTTTCCCTCCGCCTTCCGCTCAAATCACGAAACACCGGAATACTTCCCGGATGTTTTCCCCTTCACCGTACCACCTCATACCGCGTTAGAGCACGCCTAGCATCGTTACTTGTCTTGTCATGCATCGATATGCATATGTTTACATGGTATTCATTGTTTCTTCCCCCTCTTCTCTCCGGTAGACTACGAGACCGACGCTGCTGCTGCCCAGTTCGACTACGGTGTTGACGACCCCTCCTTGTCTGAGCAACCAGGCAAGCCCCCCCCCTTGATCACCAGATATCGCCTACTCTTCTCTATACTGCTTGCATTAGAGTAGTGTAGCATGTTACTGCTTTCTGTTATACCTATCCTGATGCATAGCCTGTCCTTGTTACTACTGTTGTTACCTTACCTGCAATCCTATATGCTTAGTATAGGATGCTAGTACTTTCATCTGTGGCCCTACATTCTTGTCCGTCTGCCGTGCTATACTATCGGGCCGTGATCACTCGGGAGGTGATCACGGGTATATATACTATATACTTTATACATGATACATGTGGAGACTAAAGTCGGGTCGGCTTGTGGAGCACCCATGAGTGATTCACGGATTGGGGGCCCTTTGTCCCGACGGCCCTCCTGGATGGATCTTTGTGGCGGAGCGACAGGCAGGTTGAGACCGCCTAGGAGAGAGGTGGGCTGGCCTGCTTGGCGTTCATGGATACTTAACACGCTTAACGAGATCTTGGTATTTGATCTGAGTTGGCTACGAGCTTATACGCACTAACCATCTACGCTGGAGTAGTTATGGGTATCCCGGCGTCGTGGTATCAGCCGGCACTTCGTGACGCCAAGAATCGAGTGGCGCGCTACCGGATTGGAACGTAAGCCTGCTCTTGTATTAAGGGCTAGTTACGCTTCCGGCCGTTCAAGAACGTGCAGGTGTGCATTGGGCGATGGGCCCAGACCCCTGTGCGCTTAGGTTTAGACCGGCGTGCTGGCCTCTCTGTTGTGCCTAGGTGGGGCTGCGACGTGTTGATCTTCCGCGGCCGGGCATGACCCAGGAAAGTGTGTCCGGCCAAATGGGATCAAGCGTGTTGGGTAAGTTGGTGCACCCCTGCAGGGAAGTTAATCTATTCGAATAGCCGTGATCTTCGTAACAGGACGACTTGGAGTTGTACCTTGACCTTATGACAACTAGAACCGGATACTTAATAAAACACACCCTTCCAAGTGCCAGATACAACCGGTGGTCGCTCTCTCTCAGGGATACGAGGAGGGGATCGCCGGGTAGGATTATTGCTATGTGATGTTACTTGGAGGACTTCAACCTACCCTCCTCTACCTGTTGCAAGACAGGTGACAAGAAGCGTAGTCTTCGCTAAGACTAGCCTTCCCCCTCTTATTCTGGCATTCTGCAGTTCAGTCCACTGATATGGCCCTTTACACATATATCCATGCATATGTAGTGTAGCTCCTTGCTTAAGTAGTACTTTGGATGAGTACTCACGGTTGCCTTGTTCCCCTTTTCCCCTACCTCTACTCGATTGCTGCAACCAGACGATGGAGCCTGTGGAGCCAGACGCCACCGTCGATGACGACTACTACATCGGAGGTGCCTACTACTACGCAGCAGCCCGGCGACGACCACCAGAGTAGCTAGGAGGATCCCGTGCAGGAGGCCTGCTCCTCTTCGATCTGTATCCTAGTTTGTGCTAGCCTTCTTAAGGCGCACTTGTTTAACTTATGTCTGTACTCAGATATTGTTGCTTCCGCTGACTCGTCTATGATCGAGCACTTGTATTCGAGCCCTCGAGGCCCTGGCTTGTATTATGATGCTTGTATGACTTATTTTATTTGTAGAGTTGTGTTGTGATATCTTCCCGTGAGTCCCTGATCTTGATCGTACACATTTGCGTGCATGATTAGTGTATGATTAAACCGGGGGCGTCACAAGTTGGTATCACAGCCGACTGCCTGTAGGAATCCCCCTTCCACACTCCTTGGCCGAAGTCGAGTCTAGACATTGCAAAACTTTTACTAACTTGGCTGTGTGCCTTACGGGCCCACGTCGCCATCGGGTGGTACTAGCATCTTTTACTCCTTGATCTTTACTCTGGGACTCAACTCTCTTCTATTCGGGTTAAACGATTTTTACTAAAATCTAACTTTAGGATCTCGTTACTACTTCCTCCCGGAGAACCCCTCACTACGTATGATTGCTCCGTGAACTGTAAGAATTTGAAGATACTCTCCGATATTCTCTCGAGACCTTGTGCCTGTCGCTTTTGTAATTCCCTACCACCGAAACATCCCTATGGATAAATACATACGCCTGTCGTTCTTACTTTTATTCCCAGTTAATCTTGTTATTACAAGATACCTCAAGTTTTCTCTATTGTTCCGAAAATACTTTGTGCCTACTGCCTAGCAGTTCTTTGCCACATGAATACCCCTTCAAATAAATCCTCGCACTTGTCGGTATCCGCTCATCCCCAGTTGTTCATGTGTTTCACAAAAGTCTTCAAAATAATATTCGATCTTCCGAGAATACTTTGGCTCTTGAAATTCTTGCTTGCTTGCATTATGGTTAATCCCATAAGTCCCGTAGTCATATTGACACTCCTTGTCATTATCATTTTGAGTCTGTTGACTCAATATGTTGGCGAATACGCGCAATCATCATTGATCCTTATAAATTACCTTTCCGGCTGAGCTGCCATTCTTTTAACTGGAATTGGTTCTCAACCAGTCCAATTGTCGTTGATTGTATCCCTAATTCTATTCAGCTTATCCATTCTTGATCAGAGCATTTGCTCCTGATCCCTTGATTTGAAAATCATAATTACTTTGCTAATTAAGCGTTGAACTATTCAGCTGTTCTATAAACCGATGCATTTGCAATCTTTCTTCCTCGATTGGGTATCGATACTCATATCAGCCCCATTGTGGATCGCCATATCCACCTGTTGGATTATTATCCGACAGTTTCCTTCATAATTAATCACTTTGTGAGTTCCTTCTCCGATACATAATGCCTTTGGTAAATTGTATCCTTTCCTTTTGCCAACCATGCTCTGCTTTCGAGCTGGTGGTATTTACTATTGAAGCTTGTGGTACATGTTTCCATGAAACCCTGCCGGGTTGAACCTATGCCTTCCTTTATATGTGTGAACTCGGAAGTTTTCACGAGTCATACTCATCTGGTATTTCACCAGGTAAAACTTTCAACATCAGTGCCTTTATCAAAGCGATAAGTGAATGGAAGGTTATACATTGAAGAAGTGGGAGTCGACCTTGAACTTTGTGTTCATGCCCATGGACACGATGTAGATCCTATCATGGAAACTTCTTGTAATAATAACTATTTTCTTGATGAATATCATCTGGTATCTGTGAATTGATCCTACGCAACCGTGGTTCCGACCAGGTTGTTCTCCCTTGATTCTATTTCTCAGACAAGTTAGAGTACTTGTCTTCTGCAGAGCATTATCCCAGTCCAACCTTTACTTTGATCTTGTGTCGGGTATTACCCCCCTGGTATCTCGAGATTATCATGGAACTGCATAACTTCTTATGAGTTCTTCATCAAGTACTACCTTCCCACTGATTCCAATTTTTCACGGGCTCTGAGTTATTAAACACTCAAGGACACCGATAACTGAACCAAGTCCGCACTACGGTTCAACAACTCTTCAGTAAGCTTCTATAAGTACGAAGTTTGTACCCGATCACGCCATTCCTAGCCTGTTTGGCTATATCATTGACGTGATGATTCTAACCGTGCTACCTAGTCCTTAATTCTCGGAGCACCAATTTGCGACTATAGCTAAGCTTACGTCGGTTTTCCTCGTCATCCCCTTTCACCTTAAACAACAAGCTTGAGTTCGAGTTTGTGTCGTAACTGTGGTTCCAATAACCTCTTGCTTCATCATTCCTTTGACTTGATGTCGTCGCTGATTGATTACAACTGCATGAAATCTCTCGACAACTGTGTCGTGATCATCATCAACCTTATGAGCTCTTCCAGGAATTCAATTGAATTCATGATGGGTAATACCATCCTTGCCCCTCGATGATTCCTGTTCTCATCGACCACTTTATTGTATTCCTCCAACACAAAACTTGTTCTTGTTTTGTGTTGTACCTTGAGTTCCATGCTATCCAACTTATGTTATGATCTACCATGGAGTATTACCATCTTTGATGTCAAGAATGTAGTAAGGATTGCTCCACCTCTTAAGAAATTCTTGCTATAATGATACTTCTCACCATCACCATTCTTTCTTGGTCCTTGTGTGGATTCCAACCGGGGTACCCACATGTGAACGGTGTTGTTTGGATTCTGCACTTCTAGCAACCCTATTGCTTTGAAGTTAATGGTCGAAAGCTCATTCTTAGGCTATCGATTATTGAATCACCATTTTGACATTGGTCGTGCAACCCAGCCCATCGGGCGCACCTTTCAACCAATGTTTACTTGTGTATGTTTTCCTCGAGCATACTTCCTTATATCATTTGATCTGACAAATGTTATCTCCTTGTTCACTTAAATGTGGAAGTCTATCTTTTGGGAATCTCGATGAATTGCCGTTGAGTTCACCGACACCTCCTTGTCCTCTCCTTGGGCTAATGATGGACTCTTGTTAACGGAAATCACTTCATAGTTCATTTCCCGAGAATCTTACAATGTCATCTCGTCAATTTGCGTTGCACCTTTTCTTCTCGTGTATCCTAAGTCCGAGGTATCCCGACACCAATCGGATCTGAATCTCGGTCAGCTATGATGGTTGGGACAACTTTCCAAGAGTTATGATGTTGATCCTTTGATGACCCGGTAGCATGATGTCATGCCTAGCACCCCCCCCCCCGGCTGGAGGACCTATCATTATAGATTCCTTTTCAGCAGGGTTATCCACTCATCCATGAGGGAATTGTACTACTGGTTCTACAAGTTATTCCTGATGGATCCTTCGTGATTCCAAAGTCTGATCTTCACCTGAAGACCATGTCAATGCTATCTCGAAGCATGTCTGTGATACTCCGATTTTCAACAGAACATTTGAAGCACGATGCTAAATTTTATTTATCACTTATCCTAACACCGTTGTATGGATAATATCATGAGATTCCTTCCCCCTTACCTAAATGGTTTTCTACTTAATATCCTGTCATGGATATCTTGCTCTGCTTGTCTTTGGGAAGGATATACCCTTGAAATATGTGTTTAAACACATTTTTCCTTTCCATTGATCTGGTTAAATCTGATAATCATATCTTCCTTCCATTGTTTGGTTTAACCTTTCTTGTGATCTATGAGATCTAAGCAGTAAAGATTCACTGCTTATGTAAACACCTCGATGTATAATTGTTAGTAAGACCCTGTTGCGATTGTTGATGATATTCCGGTAACCACCGATGGACGAGAACCTTGCCTATTGGACCGCCTCGTTCAACGAGCAGGAAAATGGTTCTCTTCGTCCCTCGCCCTTGGTATCGATGTTGTTGCCGGCATATCTGACAGGCTACCCTTTGACACGCCTTACTATCATGACCGTGCAAATTGTCGGCCCCTTCCTACTTTCAATCACATGGTGGGCCCATAACCCACAACTCCACAGGATCGAAACCTGACTCTCCTGCACCCCCTCTCCCCAAGGTTGTTCCTCGCGTGTGGCCTCGTATGTAATTCACGGGCCACCGTCCCAAGTGATCTATTTGGTAGCAGACGCAATACTCAATCTCATTGCTCTGGACCCCTTTCGCATGTTGTTTTAGACATCGAACAATGGCCTATCCGTTTGGAACTTCTCATGGTGCCTTCTTACTTTACTCTCGATATTTTCTTAAGTTCAATTCGAGAGTTACTTCCTACCCATTCCCGAGTTATGTACCGGATAGTTAACCCGGTAAGGCCCGCCTTCCCGAGTCTTCCCCATATCCTTTTTAAATAAGTACGAGGAAGATCCCGAAGAAAGGATGATGACTTCATCATTTTGACTTGAAGCAGAAGTATGAAGGCATCAATATATTGGATTGACCTCTTCGGGAAGAGCAAGCCAGGATGAGAAGATCCGTTAGAATTTCGTAACCAGATCCCTTCCCCCTTACTCCCGCTCCTAAATCTCGGGACGAGATTTCTTGTAGTGGAGGAGAATTGTGACGCCCGGATAATTAGGCTACAGTAATCCCGCGTTAACGATGCCACGTCACCTCGATTCTTGTTGCTAACCTCGCGTTAGATCGAAACCGATTCGAAATCAAATTCAAAATCAATCAAACAAAATAAAAGTTTTCAAATAATTAAAACTAAAATGTTCGGAGTGAACCAAATATTGTATAGGTAATTATGGTGGAGAAGCCACACCTTTATGAAATGTTTAAATACTATAAGATGAATAAAACAACAGCAAAACAATTATTTAAATACATTTTATAATAAATAAAAGGTCAAACTAATTTATTTGAGGACTAGACTTCTTGTGACTATGGACTAAGTTGAAATACTAATTTATATATTACGTGTATATTTTACTAAAACTAAAATAATAGGAAACAATATTAATAAAACAGAAAAGAAAACAGAAAACAAAGCTAAAAAAAGAGAAAGTAAACCCCCCCACTGGGCTCCGGCCCACTGCACCACAGCCCAATCAATAACCCACCAGGCCCACTGGCCTCCTTATCCCCACTCCACGAAACCGTGGCCACAAACCCACGACCCCACCCTCCTCGTTCCCCACTCCTCCCTCACCCGATCCCGTGCAGATCGAGATCGGGCAGCGAGCCCGACCACCTCGCCGTCGCCCCTCGCCACCTCATCTGCGCCCGCCTCTCCGTCTCCTCCCGCACGGTGAGCCCCGACCCTGCGCCTGCCCCTGACGCAGTCGCCTCGCCGCTCGCCATTGTTGGACCTCGCCTTGGCTACCTCGACTTAGCCTCCCGCCTTGCGATCTTTGACGCCTGTCCTCGTCCTCCTCCCCGCCGGCCTCCTCAACCCTCGCCGCCCCATGCACCTCCCCGAGTCGCCCCGACCTCCCCTGTGAGCTCCCGCGGCTGCTCCCCCTCTCCCTTCCCTCGATTTCTGCCGTAGGCCGTCGTCCACGCCGCCCATTCTTCTGACCGAAGCCGCAGTCGCCGTGCGCCCTCATCACGGTCGCCGCGGCGGTTGACGCGCCCCCATGCGCCTGTGGTCCCGCTTGTCGTGCACCGGCTGTGCCCGGGCTGCGCCCGTCGTCGCCCGCCCTGCCGGCGATCTTTGCCGCCGGCCGCTGCGCCTTGCCTCTTGCTCCTCGCCACCTCGCCGCCAGCCCTCCTCCACGTCGCGCCTCCAGCGCTTGCCTGGCGGCGCCTCGCCCGCGCCTCGGTGGCTCGCCCAGCGCCTTTGGTTCGTCCCTTCGGGCGCCCGCACCCAGCGCCCGCCCCGCTAAGGCCTCTATGCCACTGCCAAACGGACCCCACCCCAGAACGTAAAGAAAAAAAGAGGATAAAAAAAGAGTTAGAAATAAATAAATAAATATATGAATTAATGAATTAATTAAATTAATTAATTAGGTTTAATTAAACTAATTAAAATCTATTAGCATAATAACCTAGTTAGACTAAATTAATTAGTTAGTTGGTGTAACAGTCAATGACAGGGGGCCCCACCCCCTGTTGACCCGATCAACGTTGGTGGTCAATAGACCCTAGTCCACTGTCGACCTCTGGTACATTTACGTATACTTGCAGAGCTAGGTGCACCTAGCATTTAGCTATTTAATTTCAAATAAATAATAACTCCAGAATATTATTAAAACTTTGGAAAATAATATAAAATAAACCGTAACTCGGATGGAAAAACTTTGTACATAAAAGTTGCTCAGAACGATGAGACGAATCCGGATACGCAGTCCGTTCGTCCGCCACACACCCCTAACCTATTGAACCTGCAACTTTCCCCCTCCGGCTCCTCTGCCCGAAATCACGAAACACCGGGAATACTTCCCCGGATGTTTTCCCCCTTCACCGGTACCACCTCATACCGCGTTAGAGCACGCCTAGCATCGTTACTTGTCTTGTCATGCATCGATATGCATATGTTTACATGGTATTCATTGTTTCTTCCCCTCTTCTCTCCGGTAGACTACGAGACCGACGCTGCTGCTGCCCGATTCGACTACGGTGTTGACCCCTCCTTGTCTCGAGCAACCAGGCAAGCCCCCCCCTTGATCACCGAGATATCGCCTACTCTTCTCTATACTGCTTGCATTATAGTAGTGTAGCATGTTCTTGCTACATTATACCTATCCCGATGCATAGCCTGTCCTTGTAACTTCTGTTGTTACCTTACATGCAATCCTATATGCTTAGTATAGGATGCTAGTACTTTCATCTGTGGCCCTACATTCTTGTCCGTCTGCCGTGCTATACTATCGGGCCGTGATCACTCGGGAGGTGATCACGGGTATATATACTATATACTTTATACATGATACATGTGGAGACTAAAGTCGGGTCGGCTTGTGGAGCACCCGCGAGTGATTCACGGATTGGGGGCCCTTTGTCCCGACGGCCCTCTGGATGGATCTTTGTGGCGGAGCGACAGGGCAGGTTGAGACCGCCTAGGAGAGAGGTGGGCCTGGCCCTGTTTGGCGTTCGCGGATACTTAACACGCTTAACGAGATCTTGGTATTTGATCTGAGTTGGCTACGAGCTTATACGCACTAACCATCTACGCGGGAGTAGTTATGGGTATCCCGGCGTCGTGGTATCAGCCGAAGCACTTCGTGACGTCAGCAACTGAGTGGCGCGCGCCGGATTGGAACGTAAGCCTGCTCTTGTATTAAGGGGGCTAGTTCTGCTTCCGGCCGCGTTCATAACGTCTTGCAGTGTGCATTAGGCGATGGGCCTGCACTGTCGCGCTTAGGTTTAGACCGGCGTCTTTGGCCTCTCTGTTGTGCCTAGGTGGGGCTGCGGCGTGTTGATCTTCCATGGCCGGGCATGACCGAGAAAGTGTGTCCGCCAAATGGGATCAAGCGTGTTGGGTAAGTTGGTGCACCCTGCAGGGAAGTTAATCTATTCGAATAGCCGTGATCTTGATAACAGGACGACTTGGAGTTGTACCTTGACCTTATGACAACTAGAACCGGATACTTAATAAAACACACCCTTCCAAGTGCCAGATACAACCGGTGGTCGCTCTCTCTCAGGGATACGAGGAGGGGATCGCCGGGTAGGATTATTGCTATGTGATGTTACTTGGAGGACTTCAACCTACCCTCCTCTACTGTTGCAAGACAGGTGACAAGAAGCGTAGTCTTCGCTAAGACTAGCCTTCCCCCTCTTATTCTGGCATTCTGCAGTTCAGTCCACTGATATGGCCCTTTACACATATATCCATGCATATGTAGTGTAGCTCCTTGCTTGCGAGTACTTTGGATGAGTACTCACGGTTGCCTTGTTCCCCTTTTCCCCCTACCTCTATTCGATTACTGCAACTGTGACGATGGAGCCCAGGAGCGACGCCACCGTCGATGGCGACTACTACACCGGAGGTGCCTACTACTACGCAGCAGCCCGGCGACGACCAGGAGTAGCTAGGAGGATCCTGTGCAGGAGGCCTGCTCCTCTTCGATCTGTATCCTAGTTTGTGCTAGCCTTCTTAAGGCGGACTTGTTTAACTTATGTCCGTACTCGAGATATTGTTGCTTCCACTGACTTGCCTATGATCGAGCACTTGTATTCGAGCCCTCGAGGCCCCGGCTTGTATTATGATGCTTGTATGACTTATTTTATTTGTAGAGTTGTGTTGTGATATCTTCCCGTGAGTCCCTGATCTTGATCGTACACATTTGCGTGCATGATTAGTGTATGATTAAACCGGGGGCGTCACAAGTTGGTATCACAGCCGGCAGACCGACACTCGTCGCGTTGTCCACCACATAAGCTCCTCTGACTCGAGGAACGGACGCCCATCGTCTTGGCAAGAAAGTTGCCGCCGCGGGTGCTAGGGTAGGGTGGAAGCCGTTGTGGTCAGAGAGGTGAGAGATGGGGATCGATCGGGGTTGGGCTGAGGTCACCTCAATTGCAGGGGTATTTTAGACAGGTGGGCTCCCCTTGCCAGGGGCAAATCATCAAGGAAAATGAAAAACAACCAGATGAGGTACCGCAACGCAAGCCGCCTCCAACGCTTGACACGTGTTCCTGTTAGGGACCACCACCGCTTGGCTCTTCACGGGAGAGAACCTCGTGCAGTTGTTTTCTCTCTTTCTTCCCGAGCGCTACCTTATCCTCATCTCTCTCTCTCTATCTCTCTCAACGAATTCCATGCTCTAGCATACAACCTTCTCTTCCCCTACCTCTCGATTCAGTTTCCCCAGCAACCAACCACAAGCCCGCGCACGACGGCGACCCCTCCGACCACCGGGTGCATCAGTGTCGCTGCTGCTGCAAGGTCCGCCGTCGCCACCCGCGTGCCATGTCGCAACATCTCTGTTGCCGCCGTGCTGCATAGCAGCATCTCCGTCGCCACCATGCGGCATCACAGAATCCACGGTCGCTGTCGTGCTTCATCGCAACACCTCGTAGTGGTCGCGTTGCGCTGCAGTAAAGCTTCGTCGGCGGCCATCGGGTGCTGTAGTGGAGCTTTGACGGCGCAGCTGGTCCTGCGATGGAGCACCGTCACGTGGTGGTGGTGCTGCAGTGAAGCTTTGCCCGCGGCGTCGAGGTCCTGCGGTGGAGCACCGCCGCGCGGGTGTGGGTGCTGCAGTGAAACATCATCAGGGTTGCAAAGAAACGTCGCGCGGGTCGTTGAAGCGCCGCCAGGGTTCCAATGAAGCGTTCGGAGCTGCAGTGAAGCACAGTGGGGGTCGCCGGAGCTCCGGCAGGGGTTGCAGTGAAGTTCCGGCGGGCGCCGTCGGTGCTGCGCGGTGCTGCCATGGGAGCTACTGTCATGAGAGCTGCTGCGTTGTACTGCCATGGGGGAGCTGCCTCATCCTACGGCTGCGGAGCGTCTAATCAAACGGCTAAGGAGGTGACTTAATTTTACATAAAATCATCCAGATAATTTGTAGCAGTCGCCAATCATCAAACTGCAGGCAAAGGTGTGGCAAACCGTAAGTTACAACGAAAAAGAGGGCTAATCCTCAAAGTGCAAGGAAACATGGGCCAAATCCTTAAATTACCCTTTTCTATTTGATCACAATTAAAAAGAAGGACGCTCATAACGCCCATATGTGTGGTGGGAGCGACACCCGCACACACGCCCTATAACACACAGTTTACGCCACGTCATCGCATGCATGCATGTGAGAATCATTTTGGATTTTTAGTTTTTAAACTGTTTTATCTCTTTAATGAAAAATCCGATTGAAGATCCGTTTTCACCATTAAATTCATCACGACGAGATCTTTGAAACTAAATCTCATATCAATATGTTTCAACGACTTTTAAAAGTTGTCATATCTACTGCACATGAATTGCCATGGTGTTTACACTGAAGTTGTCATGATATTTCTCAGCAATTTTCTTCTACACTTAAAATTGAATTTTGACATATTAAAATACAAGGAATTAAGAAACTAGACTTGCCATGAACCATAAACTAAAATGTCCATAATACATGCACTTAAAATTGCCAAGGTTCATATAAAAAATAATTTTCATGGTCAAAGTACTGGAATTGCCATGGTCAAAATACTAAAATTGCCGTGCTCTATAACTTAAATTGCCACATGGCAATTTTAGTGTAACACTATGGCAACTACAGTGTAAACATCATGGCAACTTTTGGCCAACAAAAAATTCGTCGAAACATATCAACATGGAATCTAGTTTTAAAGATCTCATCGAGACGGATTTAATGGTTAAAACGGATTTTTAGATTTTTTTTAATTAGGAGATAAAATGTTTTTAAGCCGAAAAGCAAAAAGATTCTCGCTGATATCATCTGTTTTGATGTGGTAAAATGAATAGTATTCGAGGTGTTTGGGCCATATTGCTTCATGTCACATGTGTGGGTGTTAACATTTGCGAAAAAGAACTATACTCACTACAACATTGTTTACTTATGCAAGCATAAGTACGTGATGTAGCTTCGAGACTACCTCCACTTTTCAAGTTTCTCTTTTGATTGGTCACAAACCTATTTTCCTATGTAAACAATCCCGTCACTATCATATTAGGCTAAGAATAAACATGTGTTCATGCCTCAGAGCGAGTACCGAGTAGACATGTAAATGCAAAGGCGATGATAATCAACCTAATGCACATCAACTTTACACAATCCCGCTACTATTTCAGCATGACAATGAAAAAAGACAAGGTGTAACCAAAACAAGCTATCACTAACCGCTCTCCATTCCTGGTGTTAGACCTTGTGCGTTCACACTTTCTAATACTATCTTACATGGCATCACAACAGTGAAAAATATGATACTTGCACCTTGGCCTTAAGTAGTTCCGAGTTTTGGCATGGCTTTCCTTGCGAACGTATAGTTTTTCTCGCAATCCAACATGCCAAGCTCTATTTTGTGCCACGTCATGTAATGACTTTTTGTTGAAATATAGATACAATATTTCCAGTTTTACCGCAATAAACGCTGACATCGTTCCCCAAAAAATTCATCACTTTTCTTCGATGATTGGAATTCTCGGTGCTCTATAATATGCCCCGCACTATGACTGGGCGGACAAATGTCCAGAGTTCCATATTTAACAATTAGCATCATAACATGATGATATCTTTGTTCTCTAGTACTCCCTCCGTCTGGAAATACCTGTCATCAAAATAGATAAAAAGAGATGTATCTAGAACTAAAATACATCTAGATACATCCCCTTTTATCCATTTTGATGACAAGTACTTCCGAACGGAGGGAGTAGTATATTATGTCTCCATCAGTTAGGTGTAAATAAGACATTTGGGGTGTGGGGTAATGGTTGCTTGCCACTCTACACCTTTGCTTTCTGCCGCCTCAAGTTTATCTGGATGAGGTTGTTAGATTTGAATGAATTTTAGCCCCCTCAGACTGACGGGGGGGGGGCAGAAGGGACGAGGGCAGAGAGGTTACCTGGCTAGGGGAACGGGAAGTCGGCGACGTTGCTACCACTCCAAGGGATTCCGTCGGATGGGAAAACTCGGGTGAAGGCGAAGGAGACCGAGGTGCATGATGGAAGGGAAGGCTGAGACGAGGCTAGTGTAGAAAGACGGGGGAGAGGCGAGGATGGGGTGCGGATGGCTGTCAAGGGGTGTGGTCGGCCGGGTCGAGCCGCTAGAGTTGCAGGAGGGGAAGTTAGAACCCTATGCGCCCTTGACTCTTGCCGTCCTTTTATGTGGAGCCGGAGAAGAAGTTGCGTGCGTGCACAATTTTGGAGATAAATAAGAAAATGAATCGCCGAGCTCCTGGTTTCTTGGGTTTTCTCACAATAGGACGTCTTTACTTAGTTTTTAATTCCCTCATCGAGGGCTCCATGACTTTGGGGGCCCTATGCAATCGCACCTTTCGCACATGCCACTTGACGGGCCTGAATGCAGAGAATCAAATGGTAGATGAAATAATAAAGTGTCATTGAGCAGCCCCACAAAGAGAAGGTGATATAAGCCAAGCCAAAGAGCATCATCCCACAATATTTTTGATCGACACCATCCTATGGTTATCCTTTTTCATTTTGGTATCGAGGGAACCAGCATATGTGATAGGGATCGGAGACATTAGGAATGACATCTTTACTACAAGTATGAATTCCACATCTAGGACGAAAAGTGGTGTACATTGCCTTGCCCCAGCCATCAGCGCCTCTAAAGCACATGGGCACCGCGCACCGACTCGGCACGTCCGGCTCTGTCAAGGGCCGGATCCCATGATCCCGTTGGAGTATCTATGCGCCGCATCCAAGTTGCGCGGCACTTCACTCTGCCACGAGCCTAGTTACGTCGCGACGGGGTAGATGCTTGCTGGAAAGGCCAAGTCCACCTTCTCGCTCAACCTAGGAAATATTTGTTCAACTGATGTCTGTATGGTGATTCGGTGAATGAAAAACTTCTACGGGATGATATTGAATAGTGCAGTAGTGGCACGGGATTTGGAATCCTCAATAGAAAGCTGGTCTCCAAAGTGAAGATCACAGAAAACACCTCATGAAAAGACCAAAAAATTTTCTTGCTTTGGTTAAGATTCAGATCTGACCAGAGATGGATTTTGGATTCATTTGCATAGATAGAAGAAGAAATTTTAAAAAATTGTTCAACCTCAGTATCCAGCTATTGACTTGAGCACACGCTGAAAGGACAAATAAGTGGCAGTTGCAACAGGTCACCGCCACCTGCCCACCTGTATTTACAAACTGGGTACAGAGTAACGGGTCGCCATGGATTGCTCAAGTTCCTCAGCTGACTAGACTAGAAGCAGTTCTAGAAGAAATGTCACAGTAGAATTCAGGATGCCGATTAAAAATCCGGTCTTGCGTTGCGCGGAAACTACCGCCACGTCTTTTGACTGATCTACAGTACATCTACCGCCACGTCTTCCATTTGATTGCCCTGTTATCTACCCAACTTATAATTAAGCAAAGCTAATAGAAGAGCCGGCTGCCGGCTCTATAGCACTGCCAGGTCAGCTATATAGCCTGCTTATATAATAAACTGGCTGTAGATTAGCTATAGTATTTAATGCTTGCATGAAGAAAGATGCAGAGAAAGGCATACTGATTGGCTGGCGCTTGCCTTTAGTCATTGTGTGGGCTGCATGTTGACTCGATTTCAGCGGAGCTTGTGCTATCGCTAGCGATTGACGAAGCGCCGGCGCCCTTCTCACTTCTACTTTCTCTCTCCTTCAGTTAAGGTTTTGCTAATGTGGAACATCTTATAACCAGCTGACTAGGACATATTAGGGCATCTCAATGATTGTAAGATAGTTATTGGTAAACTTTGCCACATAGAATTTTTTATGATGTGTCATACAATAAATAAGAAAAGAGAGAAACGTTGTACTCCAAAATTATGCAAGGGTTGTACTAAAAAATTGAAGAAGTTGCGTACATGTACATGAACCAACACCCCTTGCACAAGCTCCAATGTAGAATGAGAGAGCACCTCATTTATTATCTCACATCTTATTGGGCAAACTAGATACAACCCATTGAAGTCGTTGTATGTTAAAGTGTTGGTTGATGACATAACATATTTTACCAACAAGCTAACATAGAAATTGTTGGAGATCCCCTAAGAGCATGGTTAATAGTATAGCCAGCTACTGGCTATAAGCCAGTGCCATGTCATCTACAACTCATCTTATAGCCAACATGTACAATAATAGATCAAAAGAGTGTACTACTTTTTTATTATGTGGCCACTTCTCATTCTTACAAAGTGCCTAGGAACACGTGCTAGAGCTGGCTCTTCACGAAGAGCCCGCTTACCTTCTCTCTCCTCTTTTTTTTCCTTCAACTAAGCAGAAATATACTAGTTTATTTCTTATAGTCTGCTGACTCAGCTCTATTATACTTGCTCTTAGAGCATGGTTAATAATATAGCCAACTGCTGGCTATAAGCCAGTGCCATGTCATCTATAGCTTATCTTATAGCCAACATGTACAATAGTAGATTAAAAGAATATGCTATTTTTTTATTATGTGGCCCACCTTTTATTCTCACAAAGTGCCTATGAGCACGTGCTAGAGCTGGCTCTTCACGAAGAGCCCGCTTACCTTCTCTCTCCTCTTCTCTTTCTTCCAACTAAGCAGAAATATACTACTTTATTCCTTATAGCCCGCTGACTCAGCTCTATTGTACTTGCTCTTATAGTCGGAACGGAAAGGCCGGCTGCCGACCAAACTCCGAGAAAGAAGTTTCGGAAAACGAGTTGATGCATCACAAGTTCATTGTGTCTTCATTCATAAGATTAAGTGCGGCTGCAGTTAGCTGCTGGGATTGGAGCAGATCGGGATGGGGCCGGCCGGTGGCCGAATTTCGTGTTTTGACCCTTTTGGATAGTATTTCAGGATCTGACCCCTGTTTGAATTTTTTTCGAGATTTGACCCTTTTGCTACCGCCAGGGCCTATGGCGGTAGGGTTAGATAGCCTACCGCCACGGCCCATGGCGGTCGGGGTGCGACGGCGGGGGCCGGCGGCGGTTGATTGGCTGAACGTGGTTAAGCACCTACCGCCAGGAGCCCTGGCGGTAGGCTGTGCGACCCTACCGCCAGAGCCCATGGCGGTAGGGTCCTGTTTCAGTGTAATGTTTCTGTAACGAAGAATTGAAGGGCCTGGCGGTAGGCTGTGCGACCCTACCGCCAGAGCCCATGGCGGTAGGGTCTTGTTTTTCAGTGTAATGATTACATGCTTAAGAATTGAAGTGCCACAGCGGTAGCTGTCGACCCTACCGCCGGGGTCCTTGTGATAGGGTCCTGTGTTTTATGAATTTAAGTTCAATTGCTTGCTTCTTTTCAAATTCAATATGACAGTAATATTATAGCAAGTTTCACAAATATGACAACAATATCCACAGATCTCAAACAATTAAACTTGGGCATCACATACACATTAACAAATTTGAAGTGCATAGAACATTTCAAAGCGAACTTCAACTAATTAGTAAACGGAGTTCCACATAGTTTCACAAATAGCAAACACATAGATCCACAAATAGCAAACACATAGTTCCACGTAACTTCATAACCACTAGAAAAGTTCAATCAAACGAAGTTCAACCAAACTAAAAGAGGCAACTATCGAAGAACATAATCAGTTGCTCCTTCCCCTCTTGGAGGTACGGTCCTCGTTACTCTTTGAACGATTCTCTTCGGTCTTCTTCTTGGGCCGTCGAGGAACTGGTCTCTGGAAAGGTTCCGGACTCGGCAAATCCTTCGTCTTGATTCCTCTTCTTGGCAAATGAGATGCTTGAGACGTTTGAGTTCTTTGGAGGTCCATAATCTTCATCGTACTCCTCCCCGTTGCTCTCATCCTCCTCCTCCCCTTCTTCATATGTGGCCTCCTCCTCCTCCTCCTCCTCCTCCTCCTCCTCCTCCCCAACCAACCTAGACGACGAGGGAGCATGGCTCGATGAGCCGATGATACCCTGTGTGGCTACAGGCTGATGAGCTTCAACTGACCCAGCTCCAGCACACCCAAGCAGCCCTACCAGCTTGCGACAACGCTGCACGAACTTCTGCACTCACAATGAAGCAAGGTCATAATAAGTATCAGATCGACTGATTGCAAGTGAACAAGATGCATCTGTTCCGAGGAGGCTGAAATTGTACCTTCATCGTCCCCGACTCTGGTCTCAGTTATGCGCTCCCGGGAAGATGACCTAGTGCATCCGAGGCTTCAAAGATGCATCTGTTCAGCTCACCGGACTGCAACGGCATAAGTCGATCCACGTTGATGAATAAAATATTTTAAATACGACCGTCGGTTCAAACGTACCACTCTGTTGATGAGGGGTGCAAACTCCCTAAAGCCACTGTGCATGTCTCTGATGCCGGTCTGGTATGCCTGTTCATCATCGTACCACCTCATGCGTCGGCCCAGGTAATCATCCCAGTTAGTCACTCTCCTCTCCACGACTTTACGCCAACTCCGTCGGTTCCACTCCGTCACATGAGTCTTATGCTCCTCTCCCCAGTCTGTGATCGACTGATTCTTCTGCCAGCTCATGCTGCAAGGCATAAGCAACAAGAATCATCATAAGCGCAATGAGATCATCATAAGCAACAAGAAACATGATAATCTCACGGAGAACAAAGAGCTCACAGGTGGAGCGCGTGGCCGCCCGATGTCGGTGGGCTGGCGGTGGGGTATGCCGATAAATCCCAAACTGCGTGGCCCGCAGCGTTGTGGCAAATGCCACTCGACGGCGTACACACAGATCATGGGCACGATGCACCGCCAGAGACCACGGCCGCTATGCACATCACGTTCAGATCAAAGTCCCACTCTCGTTCTTGCCGATACAGCCACTAGATTACCTATTACATATACTTTGGTAAGTTCGCACTCTCGGTCAATAGCGGAATCAAAGAGAAAGGTGTTGGGCGAGTTCATATACCTGCGTGTCGTCAAAGCGTCAACTTCGTTGGTGTAGGTCTTGTACGAAGTCTTGTTTAGGCCCGTGTACAGTTTGACAATGTCCCACTCGTAAGCTACGGTGGGGTTTCGAGTCTCGTCGCCTTCTTCGCCATAGTCTTCCCATGGGCGTCTTGGCAACTTCTCCGGACGCCCCACCGGCAGCCGCTCCCACATCCAAATGGAGAAGGCCCAGACAAAGCCACCCATATTGGACTTGTCTCCCGTCCTCTGCGTTGCGTCGTCAAGCTGCAAAATATCAAATGAGGATCAGATATAAGAAAATGTGATGGACACACTTTCGTAGGTAGGTACGCAATTAGACACTCTCTTACCGAACGGTATAGGTAGGTGAGAGATGCCGTCCCCCAACTATACCCTGCATCCCAGTCCGCTAGGAAGAACAGATACGCCCAGTTGGCAGAGTTCCCGGAGCTGTCTGGAAACACGACCTCCGAGAGAATATACCACAGATAGGCCCTCGCGTACAACTCCACAGTCGCCTCATCTGCGCCTTGGGGGCATGTCCTCCGGTGCTCCGAGAGCCAGATCAACGGCACAACGGATGTACGGTTACTCTTGGCACCGGGCGATCGCCGATGAGGGTGGTGACCCTCTCCTGCCAGATTGGCCCTCTCCACTCGACCGGTGAGTGCATGACCCTCGATCGGCATTGCAGTAACCATCCCCTAGTCCTCTAGGGTCACCGTCATCTCCCCGCATGGTAGATGGAAAGAATGGGTCTCCGGTCTCCAACGGTCAATCAGAGCTGTGAGAGCCGCGTGGACAAGCGTCGGCGGCTGACACTTGAACTGCAGCACGAAACCCAACAGACGGGCTCTCTTGAAGAGCGGCGCGTAGCGCTCGTCGTAGTCCATATGCCCATGAACCCCGTGACCCCTCATGCGCAGTGGTTGGAGCGTCTGTTAAAAAGTGAACGCCAAAAAGTTAGGAAATCATTTTCATCAATCCGAGAACTTTGATCAAAATTTCTTTCATATCACTTACCTCTCCGTTCTCTATGAAACGGGCACGATGACCCTTGTCGAATGCCCGATCCAGCATGCGCACCGTGGGCCGATGTTGTCCGCAAGAGGTGGCTGCCTTAATAGAGTTTTATAAACAAAAGCACCATAAGCATAAGCATACATAAACAAACAATGAACTCAAATCATATCAAGATAAAATTTTAAGCATATTCCTCCAACAACATCTACTACACATGATGGATCAAATCATATCAACATGCATCGTATCAAAAAAAACCTCCAACATACATCATAGCTTCATATTTTTAAACAAAATTTTCCAAACAACATCTTCATATCATCATATCAACATGCATCATCAAACTAGGTTCATCTTCACACTAGATCATATCATCATATCACATGCATCATCAAACTAGGGTTCATCCCTTTATCAACATTACATCATAATTTTTTAACAAAAAATTATGAACTAGGGTTCATCTTCACACTAACATATGAACTATTGATTAGAGTACATATCCAATACCACTACTTACTAAAGAACTAAGAACTACAACTACAATCAATCTTAGGTGAAAAAAATCAATCTTAGTTCAAAAACATGAGGACTTTCAAGCAAATAATAAATCGAATCGATAGCAAGTTTGCAAAAACTAATTGGAGGGATCGGAGGAGCTTACGGTTCTCTCCTCGGGGCCATCTCGATCCGCCAAAACGGTGAAGAATCGGTGAAGATCCAAGGGGGGGAAGTGGAGGAGATGAGAGAGGGAGAGAGGGGCGACTTGCGGGAGAAAAACAAGAATTGCCGACGTGGGGGGAGGAAGAAGGCGCGGGGCTCGAGGCAAATAATCGCCGGACCCTACCGCCGAGGCCCTGGCGGTATGGTTAGAACGATCTACCGCCGGGGCCTGGCGGTAAGTCTGACGGAGGGCAGGCGCCGTCTCCGCCACGTGGATAAGTTTCCTACCGCCATGGGCCGTGGCGGTAGGCTACCTAACCCTACCGCCAGAGGCCCTGGCGGTAGGCAAAAGGGTCAAATCTCAAAAAAAAAATCAAACAGGGGTCAGATCCTGAAATACTTTCCAAAAATGATCAAAACACGAAATTTTGCCGCGGCCGGTTGAGTCTGCTCGAAGCCTATCCATGCACACAGGAACGCATGGCGGTACGTGCACTGAGACTGACGTTTGTGCGGCGATCTTTGTCGCAGAGTGTGGTGGACCATCGCCTACAATTTTTATCTCTTCTTTCATCTATGCAAATGAATCCTAAAACCATCTTTGGTCAGATCTTTTGTCATGTCTATTTTTTTGCGGGATTTGCCACGTCTAGTTTGTGGATTTTCATAGATTTCCCTAGAAGTACTGGTGTTGGATGATTGTTATTTTTTTTGCTTGTTTGTAAATATTTGATTAATGAAATGAAAATACCATGGAACAATTGTTCCATGCTTGCGGTTCAAAAAAAATCTAAAGCAAGAAAAAATGGTCTTTTCCTAGGGTGTTTTCGGTGACCTTCACTTTGGGGACCAGATTTATCACTGATATTTTGACTCATCCACATCTACTACCACCAAAACGATTGATTGCCCTGCTGTTATCTGCCTAACATATAATTATGGCCGGAAAGGCCGGCTGCCAACTAAACTCCGGGGAAAAGTTTTGGAAGACGACGTTGATAAATCACGACTATATTGTGTCTTCATTCATAGGATTAAGTGCGGCTGCAGTTAGCTGCGGGGATTGGAGTAGATCAGGATGGGGTCAGCCTGCTCTAGAGCTCGAAGCCTATCCATGCACTGATGCACACAGGAGCTGGCGGCGGTACGTGCACGGACACTGACATTTCTGCGGCGATCTTTGTCGCAGACAGCGGTGGACGACGTCGATGGCCTACAGTTTGGTTGAGATGCCCTGCTTGTGCATGGACTGTGTGACAAATGGATGGCTCGATCCGTGACTCAGGCCATCTCCATCGCGCGACCCTATCGGTGTGTCTGTTTGGGGTAAAACGGACATACCAGATGGCCCAGCGCACGACCCTATCCTAAAAAACGTCCGTTTTATGTCCGCTTCGCCCCATTCCGGGAGCAAAGTCGGGCTGGCTTTGGGTACGAAACGAACACGAGCGGACGCTCTCTGCGTCGTCCTCGTCCGAGGCGTGTCCTTTTGCATGTGACCCTGTCCCGTCTGTCATTGACCCACACACCCACCCACCCACTCCTCTCTCTCTCCTCCTTTAATCTCCCTGGCCCACCATGCACCCGCATCACCAAGAGGCAGGACAGTCGCGGGGCGCCGAGAGCATGCGGCGCTCCAGCCGGCCGCCTCGCTGTTGAGGCCTTCTTTGCCGCTGTGGCGGCAAAGGCAGCGGCAGTGCAGGCGACAAGCGGCGCATGGTGAGCTGCTGAGCATGGCGGCGGTATGGCCCGCCGGGCAGAGCGCGGGAAGGGAGGGCGCGGCGCGCGTAGCGGGCGGGCGCGCGCCGCAGCGGTGCGGGCTCGGCTCGCCCGCACGACGCAGTGGCGCAAGCGGGGTGGCGACAGCGGCGGTGGTGCGCGAGGCGGACGAGCTTGGCAGCGGCGGCTGCACCGGTGGAGCGAGAGCGCAAGCTCACGGGCGGGTGAGACGTGCGGCCGAGATGGACATTTTGGGATCGTTTGATGCGTTGGGCGCCTCCAACTCTATCCAAACATACATGTCCATTTTGTCACCCATTGCCATCCCAAACGGACAGAATCTGGACAAATCGGACGTTTATTTGGGGTCGTGTAGTGGAGTTGGCCTCGGCTTCTCGTAAAGGAAAATAGTAGCCGCATGTGTTAGAAAATACTCCCTCCGTCCCACGGAGGATATAATTAAGCAAATGGCATTGCATTTTTATCTCGCCACCGTGAACATGCTCACATAAAAAAGACAATAAAAAATCTGCTATCACTGAACGGTGGGCTAAATATGCTAAAAGCGTCTACAGCCGGGCACCTAAACCGTTCTCAAACGTCCGGACAATCGCCCGGTCACTGACCAGTTAAAAAACAGACCCAACCCGGGGCCTCAAACCGGCCTCACCCAATTGTGGGGCGGATATGGGCTGGTCCGGGCACGCCCGAGCGCATCCGCCATGTCAGCCGGGCCCACCGCCGACCCCACTGCCGACCCCAGTTCGTCCCCACAAAAACCCCAATACGAAAACCCTACACTCACTTCGCTCCGGTTCCCACCGTGTCTTCTCCTTCCCTTCTTTCGATTCAGTTGATCTAATCCAATCTCGGAGATGTCGAGCTCCAACAACCGCTCCGACGAGTCCGGTGTTGATGAGGATAAGTTGGGCCTCCGCATTGCGATGTAGCGGTCGTGGGAGGACACCGAGGGAGGGGGGGCAGTTTCGAATCTGCTCTATCGTGTTTCGCCCGTCGGTGCAGAGCGGATGCCGAGCTGGCCCCTCTCGGCCTGCGCACAGCTCCGTGAGGGCTGCTCAATTCGCGTGGCCCCTCCATCGTCCACCTTCCCGGCCGGCCGCTACTTTGCAAGGGCAGCGATTGGTTCTAATGCCCGCTCCGACGCCATCGCGGACGCGCACGCCTGAATCGGGGGCGCGTGTCGCCCGCCGTGAGAGGAAACAGACAATGTTGAGGGAGGTGGTGGAGCAATCCGTTCACTGCCACCGCAGGTTGCCGGCGGCGCCCGACGAGGAGAAGCGGCTCCTCGCTTGTGTCTACCAGCGGACACTTATGATCATGGAGACGGATGCTCGCCGGCTCTGGAGGAAGAATGCCAAGGCGTCCTGCTAGCCATTGAGCAGTCCGAGTGTAGGCGGAGCAGGCAGCGGTGGAGGCGGTGACGTTGACGAAGTTCAAGCGCAAGCAGGAACGGGGTGGTACGGAGTTTGAAAGGATGCATCGTCATCTCCTCTTCTTCCAACAACGACGACACCGACTCCAACGTCCTACCTCCCGCCGCAGACACCTACCAAAACGCCTACGACAACACCGACGACTGGAAGGGCAAAGAGCCGGCGAGGAAGTGGCGAGGATCTGCCATCTCGACCTTTAATTTCAAGTTTTTAGTAATGTTGTTTAAACTTGTTTGTCGTTTATGTACATTACTTGAACTTTGGTGATCAGAATGTGCATTTCTATGTCCGATTCTATGTCTGTTTGATGACCTCCGTAGTTTTATTAACGTTTCATGCTTTAGTATGGATATAGGATACCGGATATGATATACAAGGATGTGGACGACGCGATTTGACGATTGGTCGCTCGGTGCCCGCGGACGCACCCGGAAGAGTCCGTGGGCGTTTGAAGGCCTATATTTTCTATCCGTGGATGTAGATGCTCTAGTAAGATACTTCCTCCATACATGTTTATTGCCCCCTCCCCCATATTTTGAGTCAAACTTTCACCATCTATTTGAGTAAACAAAATGATGAATATGATACAAAAAATATACTATTGAATTTGAGTTTGAAGAGGGTTTCCACGGCATAGTTTTTGTGACATATAGTTCATATTTTGTAAGTTAAATTTATGGTCAAATTTTATCCCAAAATACAAAAGGGGGGCAATAAACAAGGACGGAGAAAGTAAATGTGATTGTCACAAATTCACTGCAACATCAAGCACATTTAATGAAGGTATGCACAAGATCAAATAAAGGGAAGATGTTCCTCGACTAGCGACTCCAGCACATTTTTGGTGGAAAATTAGATAGGAAAATATTTTTATGACGTATTTGGAACTGGCCAAATTATCATTGCTCAAAAGGAGGATTCTTAGTCAGTAGACAATACATATATGATGTTTTAAGGAGGGAGGGGGGGGGGGGGGCAGTAAGAGGAAAAACACTCTGTTAAAAAATCATTCTAAATTATACTATTAGTATTTTGAGCTCACGGTTGGGAAGGGCAAGGCGCAGGGACAATGATGTGTGATGTGCCGCACAAACATGGAATATGTTTCGCCATGGCGAGGCTCTTTTTCTTGACATACCAATGTTGTGAGCTAGTGTGTTCACATGGTGGCTAAGCCTAGCTATTTCATAGGAAACGGAATCCAAAAATTGTGTAAGGCAGCCTTTGGCCAACCTCCTACGCGAGGGAAGGAAATAAATCATGGAACACATCAAATGGACGTGGGTATTCTCTTTGCCATTTGATACAAAGTGAGTTTTACGTCAAACTAGTAGAACATATGCTACCGGAACAAATGAAAAGAGGTAAAGGCACGGCAGACCCACAAACTTGTCCGGCCCGTGATCTTTTGGCCCAGAAAGTTGCAAAACCTCATCCCGCGACCCACAAACTTGTAGCCGACGTGCAAAAAAGCCCATAGCCAATCCCGATCCGACATCTGGCGACACGCTGGCGGAGGCGGGACAGACGCTGTCGCGCGATTTTGTGAAACCCCCCTGATCTTTAGCACTAATTAACCCGCACTCCACCTCTCGCCTGCACAGAGGGAAATCCCCATTCCCTATCTCTCTCGTTCCCCATTCGAGCTGCGTCCACCAAATCCCTAGCCTCTCTCGTTCCTCTCTGTCCCTGCCCGACGCCCACGCCTGCCCGACGAGGAGGAGCAGCGTGTCCTGGAAAACGAACGGTGCCTGCCCGATGAGGAGGAGCCAGACGCCGGTGGAGAGGAGGCGCCCGCGCCTGGCGGAGGTGCTGGGCCGCCGTCAGCCATGCGTGGACCGGTGGACATCCAGCTGGTCCAAATCTTGCGTCCCATTGAGCTCTAGTTGGCAAATTGGTGAGCATGGTGACTACGACTATGACTCGCCCGACGTGCACCTTTTATAACACGTTGTTGGCGTGGGAAAAGGCGGGAAGGAGACAATGGCGGGAAACAGGGATGTCGCCGCGTGGATCTTCTCGCTGACATCTGTATGGACGGCGGAGCAGAGGACAGAGACGAGGAGCCAAAGATGATACTGAGGGCAGAGACGAGTATATTTTTAGTGGTACCCAAAGAAACATACATACACTATTCATATCGTACTGGCAACGACACTGGAGTTGCACACTAGGTTGTGGGTTTGATATCAAGGCAAACCCATTTTTCTTTGTTTTTCTCTATTTTAATCAGAAACAGAGATTCAGATTGCAAGAGTTAAAAGAGATTCAGACCGCTGGTACAAGAGATTTGGTGGACGCAGCTCGAACGGGGAACGAGAGAGAGGGGGAATGGGGATTTTCCTCTGTGCAGGCCAGAGGTGAGTGCGGGTTAATTAGTGCTAAAGATCAGGGGGGTTTCGCAAAATTGCGCGACAGCCGTCTCGTCCCGCCTCCGCCAGCGTGTCGCCAAATGTCGGATCAGGATTGGCTGTGGGCTTTTTTGCACGTCGGCTGCAAGTTTGTGGGTGGCGGGATGAGGTTTTGCAACTTTCTGGGCCAAAAGATCACGGGCCGGACAAGTTTGTGGGTCTGCCGTGCTTTTACCTCAAATGAAAACTACCAGTAGTTGTAGGGGCGTGGGGATAGTTGTTCATTATTATTGTTGAATGTTAATGCAGATGAATGCAATTACGCTAGCCGATGAGAAAATCTTTCCAGCTTAATGATTGGGGATCATCAACGTAGAGATGATGTGAATTCATAGACCAAGAGGACTTGTGTCTTGAGGCAACATCCCACTTGTGATGGTTTATTTTAGAGAGGATGGTAGTCTAACTTATGAAACCCCCAGTCTATATTTCCTGATTTCTTGATAGCAACCACTTATTGGTTTGATCATAATATCCCTTTGTGCATTATCCCATGGCCACCTCTACCTATTTTCTGCGTCTGAACAACAAATTATCCAAATTCTTCATTTGTTGCAGATGGGATACGCAAATGACGCACGCAAAAGGTGCATGTGGCGTTCAAGGTTGATGCTCTAACGAACATGTGTCTTGAGAATCATTAACAATTTTTAGGTTACAAAATGTAAACCGAGATTGAACATATTTCCTGCAACTTACCTACAGCAAATAATGGCACGAGTCGTCAACAAATCTTGAACTCCGTATGAGTTGGTGAAAGCTAAATTATTGCCATGATTAAAGATGTGTGTAGTACAGTAACAAATACAGAGAATCTAAAGATAGATGACAAAATAAAGTGCCACATGTCACCCTCACAAAGAAAAGGTGATATAAGCTGGCCAAAGTGCGTCAACCCTGTGTTGTGCCCACTATACGAGAGGACCGACAAATATTGACCGATATCATTTTGCGGTTATCTATGTCTATCTTAATAATGGGAGAACTAGGATATTATAGGATTTGGAGCCATTAGGAATGACACCTTCACAGAGACCCACTTGCGAAGATCTCCGTCGTTCACACATAGATGCTCTAGGAACCTAAGCATTCAAGTAGTACCTGATACGAGCTCGATCCGGAATCCAACACATTGAAGGGAAGTTCTATACTCCATGATCAAACCAGTATTTTTCTTTTCCGAGCCAATGCTATATATGTACTATGTTTATGCTCTCATGACCACAGAAGATTAGAGCTAGGAATTTGGGGCATCCAGGGAAGAAAATTGGCCCTGAATGAGCGCATAATCCCTCGAGGATAAACGCAACCATGTTTGATGGCCTTTGTACATGAATTTGTCTGCTCAAAATTGACAATACAAATGAAATCAAAGCTGCCCCCATATGCATAAAGTTTTTTTTTCAGGAACCCACATGCATAATGTTAATTATTTTTCTAGAGTCTAAGCAGCTCACACAGTGGCAGATCAAGTGGGAATTCCATGGGTGGATGGCAATGGGGACGAAACCCGCCGGGTTTTGCCTAACCAAACCCATCCCCACGAAAAAATCGTAAACCCATCCCCATCCCCATCATCATGCGCAGGGCTAGTTTTTTGCCCGTCCCCTAAACCCGTCGGGTTTCCAAAACCCACGGGAAACGGACGGAGAAATCGGCATATTTAAGAAAACATAGTAGCAACAAAGAATAGCATTCCAGCAGCAAAAGGAACGTATTTCCGCAGCATAGCTTGAGCAAATATCAACACAATACAATAATACATGGTTCAGCAGCTACAAGAATCATATATCAGCAACATAACTTGAGCAAAAAGAGCAATACGAGCAGCTACAAGGAGCACTTTTCAGCCCAATGCAACGCCCCATTTCAGCAACATACATGAGCATATTTCAGCCATACATGGCTCAACAAGATGTCTAATTACACATGTTCTGAAATACTCCCTCCGTCCCATAATATAAAAGTGTTTTTTTACACTAGTGTAGTGTAAAAAATGCTTTTATATTATGGGACGGAGGGAGTAGAATTCATGGTTCACACGCCAAAAAATACTTATTTTGCCGTGTCTTATCGGGTTTCGGGTTCGGGGACTACCGAAACGGGTGTAAACCGATGAAACATGTCGGGTTGTATAATGTGCGCAACAACAGCCCCGCAGGGATGAAAAGACGCCCATCCCCGTCCCCTAATAGGGTAAAAACCTACGAGAACGCGGGTTTCGGGGCGGCATTGCCATCTTGAGCCATGACACCCCCTCCAAAAATACCAAATTTTATTTTAGCCTATACTAACTAGGCTAACATGTGTTTATTAGCAGTGCTCAAATGCATGTGTGTTAGCTTTGCACCCCTGCGACGACTTTCTAGATCCGCCACCGAGCTTACAGTGACCGGTTTATCCTTACTTTACGTAGTACATGTATAGCGTGAAAACCATTAACCTCAGATTTAAGGGCAATTTACTTTTTGTGTAGAGTATTGAGGGAAGAAGTACTGTCACACCTCGTGTTCTACCTCCCGTATATGTCTTTTTTTTGCGACCATCGGGTATATGTCATGATATATGTACGGCGACGATGCCAATAAGAACACGTACTTCAGAAGTACTCCCTCCGTTCCAAAAGTCTTGTCTTAGGTTTGTTTAAATATTATCTAACACTAAAACGTGACTAGATAAATATGTATCTAGACAAATTTAAGAAAAGAATATCAGGACGGAGGGAGTATACGGCAAGCCTACTGCTCGAGAAATCCTTGAACCACAGAGACATTTTTGACCTGCTCTTCGGAAGCTAGCCACTTTGCTCGCCCGTCATCCCGAGCACTGGCGTACGTCGTTCCGGCTAGCCGCGCCCCGGATCAACACAAGCAACGCGAGCGGTCGACATGTTGACACGTCCAGCCCTGGAAAGGTCAGGCCGGCACCACGTCGGGCGGGGTCTTCGCGACCCATGCAAGTTGCAAGTAAAGTCTATTTTAAACATTGAATTCATACAGTTAGTCGGAATCGAACCCCGAACTCTGAATCCCTGGAATCGGTACCCTGTTCTCATTGATCCCAGTCAATCTCAACCTTGGACCCGTATAGACTGGGTTGACACGGTAGGAAAGTAACAATCCCGGTCGGGATCCTACTTTACTATCACTGACTACATGGGCCCACATGTCATATTTACCTTCTCTCCTACAGTGTCTCTGTCTCACTCCCAAAAACTGCGGCATGCCGTTGGGCAGGCTCGGCGGCTGGTGTACCTTGTGCTGGGATGCGGGAGGATGGGTTGGGCAGCAGGAAACTCCAAGGGCGGCGCATGGGAAAGAAGAGCGGGAGGCATGACCATTGGTCTGGTCATCATGCGTGTCGTCCATGTTGCACCTCGTGTGCTCTCACGGCAGAGCAGCCGCCTAGCGCGAGCAGTGGAGGAAGAAATCGATGGAAAGAGGATGAATGTAGCTCAGGGACGTGGGAAGGCGAGTCGCTCGGAGCTACAGGGGTGGTCGGAGCGAGCTTGGAGGCAAGGTGACCTCTAGGCAATGGCGGAGCTTCAATGAAAAAGCTGGGTGGGCCGAGCTAAAGAAAAAGCACATTTTTTTAGGCATTACTCAGTATTCCATACCTTTTGTTCTCATTGAATTTCACCTTCTATATTTAATAAAGAAGTTACAGGCAAGATGATCTTCATACACAAATTGGTTCCGAGTTAAGGCTGTAAGAAGTTCACTATCAAAATGAAGCAAATTTGAGCATTATGGTAAGTATAGATCAACTACAAAAATTCATGTCAATTGCCCAAACTACACAATCATGATCTGAACACACGAAAGGGGGGCAATATCTTCTTCCTACAAAATTTCTCAGAAAAGTGTATATCATATTCTATATATACTCATCTGTTCTAAAAAATAGTAAAATATACATCATCTTCTAGTACAAAAATCATCTTCTCTGAACACACCAAGTGTTTGACATAATGGTGGTGCTACGCGAGGTCCTTCTGTAGTACTACAGCAGCGCATCGAAGACGAGTAAGGTGTTCGAGGTCTCGCTCGCGTGCTTCTGACGGCCACTCAGCGCCCCACGTCTCGTTGGGGTCGTGTCCTCCCGGGAGCCTGCGATGATGTCGAACAACGTTGGCAGGACGTCTAGCATGTCCGGCCGCTTGTGCGGCGCGTCGGCCATGCGCTGCATGCCAAGCGTGAGCAGCTCCCAGTATTTTTTGGGTGGCTGTCCTAGTATTATTTGTTCGTACTTCATAGTGTTTTTTTAGTCTGATTAGGTTTGGGATTTCTTCTTTGATGGATTTGCATAAAGCGGGGAAGAGGACGAAGATGACATGTAGGCGCATACAGCAGGCGAGAGAAGTGAGTGATCCCTGTCAGGATTTTGTTTTTCCTAGTTCGGCAAACAGATATAGGGTTGAAATTGACCGGAATTAGTAAATATAGGTTGCCGATTTAAAGGATTTGAAGTTTAGGGTTTGATTTCGACCATCGATATAACTTCAAGATTTTAAACAAACTTCACTCTGCAAGTTGCCTATTGCGTTGCGTCGGTGCAGATGCCGCTGGCCGGCTGGGTGAGAAGTGAGAAACGATGGATGCTTCCCTCTTCGGGAGGAGGTGGCGCATGATCGAGCCGAACCAGACGGCCTCGGGAAAGGCAACAGTATCAGTATCCCAACAGAAAGACAGCCGGCCGGGGGAAGGAGCGGCCCCACCCACCTCTCGATAACATGCGCCCACCACCCACCCTCCAGTCTATCTCTCCCCTGTCACGTACAACTAGCCACCGGTACACGGTATTGCATGCTTTGCAGCGTTGGCCTCTGCCATCCAACTTTTTTTTTCATTTTTCTTCAAGTGGATTTTTTATTTATGACGACTCGACGTGCAAGATAGACGAAGGATATCTCATTGTTGTTGTCTGTATTGATTCGAAACACATGGTTACAGAGTACAAATAGCCAGGACCTAACCTCTCCCGTAATAAGTGGCACGCAGGCCAGGTCGTGGAGGGTGCTGGCGATCCCTAAGACTAGGATTCTGTTACAACAGTATACGTATTACAAGTACACACATGGATACATACAATGATGTGTCAACCCCCCCCCCCCTCGCGCAGTCGAAACTCCACCTGGGTGGATGTTCAGGCTGGATCGAAAATCGCCAAAAACTGCAGAGGGAAGGCCCTTGGTGAAGATGTCGGCATACTGTGACCCGGAGGGAACATGCAAGACGCGAGTATCGCCCAAGGCGACACGATCCCGGACAAAGTGGAGGTCAATCTCAATGTGTTTGGTACGTTGATGCTGGACCGGGTTGGAGGACAAGTACGTGGCGCTGATGTTGTCACAATACACAAGAGTGGCCTTGGTAGGAGGACGCCGGAGATCGTGTAAGAGCTGCCGGAGCCATGTGGTTTCAGCAACGCAGTTTGCCACAGCACGATATTCGGCTTCAGCACTAGAGCGAGACACGGTGGGCTGCCGTTTGGAAGACCAGGAGATGAGGTTGGGCCCAAGAAAGATGCAAAACCCGGATGTGGATTTCCGTGTATCCGGACAGCCGGCCCAATCAGCATCGGAATATGCGACAAGATCATGTTAAGAGGATGTGTAGAGTTGAAGCCCGAAGTGAGATGTGCCCTTGGTACCAAAGTATCCGCTTGACGAACTGGTAATGGGAAGTGCGAGGGGCATGCATAAAGAGGCACGCTTGTTGGACAGCATAAGAGATGTCGGGACGGTTCAGCGTCAAGTATTGTTGGGCGCTGTCAATACTGCGATAATGAGTGGGATTTGGTAAGGGATCACCATCAGAGGCGGATAGTTTGGACCTGGTGTCCACTGGGGTGGCGATGGGATTGCACTGAAGCATGTTTGCGCGCTCTAAAATTTCTAGAGCGTACTGCTCTTGGGAGAGAAACAGGCCAGAAGATGTGCGAGCGACGTTAACACCAAGAAAATGGTGAATGTCGCCAAGGTTGGACATTGCAAACTCGGTTTTGAGGGAAGTGATAATGAAAAAAAAAAAAGAAACTCCATGGGCACTAGCACCCACGGTTTATTGATATAGAAGAAGCATCCCTCATGAGAATTCCAGAAATTCGTCCCCGACGGGGATCGAACTCTGGTCGTTAGGTTTACAATCATGCGCCCCCAACCACTGGGCTATGCCCACGTCCTCAAAATGAAACTCCATGGGCACTAGCACCCACGGTTTATTGATATAGAAGAAGCATCCTCATGAGAATTCCAGAAATTAGGTCCCCGACGGGGATCGAACTCTGGTCGTTAGGTTTACAATCATGCGCCCCCAACCACTGGGCTATGCCCACGTCCTCAAAATGAAACTCCATGGGCACTAGCACCCACGGTTTATTGATATAGAAGAAGCATCCCTCATGAGAATTCCAGAAATTCGTCCCCGACGGGGATCGAACTCTGGTCGTTAGGTTTAGGGAAGTGATAATGGAGTGCAAGGTAAGTGGTGTTGGCAGTGAGAATAATGTCTTCAATGTAAAGTAACAAGTAGGCAATAATGGAAGAGCCATGGTGGAAAATAAAAAGGGATGGGTCACACTTGGACGTTACAAAACCGAGGGAGAGAATGAACGACTTGAAGCGCAAGAACCAAGTCCGTGGGGCCTGTTTCAAGCCATAGAGGGATTTGTTGAGCAAGCAAACGTGGTTGGGATAGTTGGGGTCGACAAAGCCAGAGGGCTGAGTGCAATAGACGGTTTCATGAAGGTCACCATGCAAAAAGGTGTTCTTGACATCCAGTTGATGGATAGGCCAAGAGTGAGCAGTGGCGATGCTGAGAACGACGGGAATAGCAGGGCGACGTGGCGGACTGGGAGTGGGCGGCACAGGATCTGAGATAGATGCGGTGGGTCCGGAGGGATGAGCGGCAGGTGAGGTGGGCGATCCAAGGCGCGCGGTAGCTGGCGAGGTGGGTGGGGTGTTAGATCCGAGGTATGCAGAGCCAGACGGGCCGAACGTATCTGGAGGGGGCGAGTGACGCGGGGACGCGTGGGGAGCGGGGGTGGGGGAGGCAGACCCGGTCGGCTCGGTGGGGGAGGTGGGGGTAACGTGGCCGTTGGCGGGTGGTGGGTCGCGGACCGAGGTGTGGTCAGGGGTGTACGAGCGGTGAGGAGGTAATAAGGTGTGTGGGGTGCAGTTTTGGTGGAGGGGCGACGATTGAGTAGATAGGTGGCAGTGTGGAGGGCCTCGACCCAAAACGAGGGTGGTAGATGGGCGTGTCGAAGGAGGGTGCGGACGACATTGTTGGTGGTGCGTAGCATGCGTTCGGCCTTGCCATTTTGGGGAGATGTATGAGGGCAAGAGAGACGGTAGACAATGTCGTGGTTGGAAAAGAAGGTGCGGAGAGACGTGTTGATAAATTCCCCACCGTTGTCACATTGCATGCATTTGATGATGGTTTGGAATTGGGTGAGAATGTAGGTAAAGAAACGTTGTAGGGTGGGAGAGGTTTCATTTTTGTGGCGTAGGGGAAACGACCAGGAGTAGTGAGCATAGTCATCAAGGATGATAAGATAATAATTGTAACCAGAAAAATTAACAGTAGGGGAGGTCCAAAGATCACAATGTATTAATTGAAATGGTGCAGAAGTACAATTATTGGAAGAAGAAAATGATAAACGAGGTTGCTGCCCTAGTTGGCAGGAAGTACAAGGGGAATGAGCAACATTATGACAATCTGGTAGAAAATCTCTAGAAAGTGAAGCTATTGAAGATTTGTCGGGGTGGCCTAAACGCTGGTGCCATAGGTTGCCGGAGGTGGTGATGTAAGCTGCGCCGCCAGTGGTTGGAGTGCCATAGAATGGATAGAGTGGCTCGGAGCTACTGGACGTCATGAGCGGTGTCCTGGTTGGAAGAGCCTTCACAGAGAAACCATTAGGGTTAAATTCAACAGAAACTTGATTGTCACGAGAGAGTTTTCGAACAGAAATAAGATCTTGGACAATTTGAGGACAAACAACAACATCATTGAGAAAGAGACGGTTGGGTGAGAGGGAGGTGGAGCCAGGGTTAATAATGGGAAGTCGATCACCATTGCCAACGATGATGCTAGAGGAAACATGCTTTGGGAAAGGACGAAACGAGGTGAGGTTACCTGCATTACCGGTGACGTGGGTGGCCGCACCGGAGTTGAGGATCCAATCAGTGCCGTGGGTAGGGAGGGATTGCTGGCTGTAGGCCTGCTAAAGGAGCGCAGCATGATCCCAGGAGGGAGCGCCGAACTTGTACGACGCAGGAGCCGTCAGAGCAGTAGGGGTTGATGAAGACTGCCCGGGAAGGAGCATGGTGTAGGCCTGGGAGTGCACGCCCGGGCGCGGCCCCAAGACCCCCGTGGCGTTGGGAGGGAACCAGCCAGGACGCGGAGGAGGAAGGGCCATCCCGTAGGGCGCGAAATAGCCCGTCCATGGCGTCAGTGGCGGCAGAGGGGAGTCGCGACCATTGGAGTCAGAGCGCCCGCGCCCACGGTCACCGCCACCGCGGCCACGACCACGACCGCGATCGCCACCAGAGTTGCCGCCGGGAGCCCGGCCAGAAGGGGGTCCCCGATTGCCACGGCCACCACGATCACCGCGGTCATTGTGGTTGTTGGAGCCGCCGGTGATGGTGAGGGCGGCGAGATCCACACAGGAGCGCGCGACGCCGAAAGGAGGGAGAGGCACCGTAGCCCCCAAGATCGTGCGGATGGTGTCGAAGCGCGCGTCGAGCCCATGGAGGAACTGCATGGTGAGATCGGTGTTGGAGACGGGGTTGCCGGTATCGGCGAGGCCATCCGCGAGAGACTTGAGGCGACGGGCGTAGTCCGAGACGGTGAGGTCGCCTTGCTTCAGATTTCGGTACTGACGGGTCAGATGGAGATACTGAGCACCCTGGTTGGCCAGGAAATAGTCCCGGATGCGCTGCCAAGCGGTGTAGGCGTCAACCGCTCCGCCCATGATCAGCTCAAGAATGGAGTCGGCGAGGGTGAAAAGGATCCAGAGGACCAGCCGCTGGTCCACGGCATACCAGGCGGCATCGGGGTGAGGAGGAGGAGGCGCTGGATGTGGTCCTGGACCCGGTACTGCGTCAGAACGCAGGTGAAGAAGGTGCTCCATTTGATGTAGTTGTTTTCAGCAGGATCAAGTTTGAACTTGATATGGTTGGAGATGTGATCGTTGTGGAAGTGCTGGAGAAGGAGATCAGGCGGCGGCGTCGAAGGGCGAGCAACGGAGGTGGTGGGGGAGAGGGGAAGGGAGGTCTCAGGAGGAGAGGACTGCGACGAGAGAGGGCCGGTGGCCGGAGAGGGAGGATCGCCGAAGATGTTCTCGAAGGCCATGGGAAACTGATACCAAGATAGACGAAGGATATCTCACTGCTGTTGTCTGTATTGATTCGAAACACATGGTTACAGAGTACAAATAGCCAGGACCTAACCTCTCCCGTAATAAGTGGCACGCAGGCCAGGTTGTGGAGGGTGCTGGCGATCCTTAAGACTAGGATTCTATTACAATAGTATACGTATTACAAGTACACACATGGATACATACAATGATGTGTCAACAGTGCATTGGTCGTACATGACGGTGACGCGACTCCCCCTCCCTCTGGCCGCGCGAGCCACACCAACTGCGTGTGCGGCTGCCTCACTCGTGGCCGCGCTATCGGCGTCCGATCACGCTGAATCTCCTGATTTGTTTGGTTAATCGGCGCTCCTTCACAAAAGCCCCCATGCCATATCAATCGAGTTAGGCCCCGATTGGAATGCTGTATTTTTGCTACCCCCGTAACATTTTACACCTGTATATTACCCACCTCCAACAAATTCCTGCTGTAAACAATTTCCGGTTGTAACATGCGCTTGGCTCCCAGGTTGTAATGCCATTGTATTCAAACAGATCACAATTCACAATCATCATCACGTCCAACGCCATCGACAAAACCAGGGCCCAAGCTGCCGCTCTACCTGCTGCTCAGCCCCCTCCTGGCCATCGTCTCACTCCTCTGCCTCGCGCCAGCCATCACTCTGCCCCTGTTCGCTGTGGGCGCTCCTGGTGCTCGGCCACCTCCACCACCTTGCCATACGCAACCTATCGCGTCGCCACAACCCGGTCGTCATGCTCTGCCTCGGCAGGAACTGCACCGTCAAGCTGCTCCAGGCCATGGTGATGTCCTCGTTGGAGGGCACGGCTCTCTAGCTTATTCGCAAGATCCAACCCATCTCCTCCGTGTCCATCGATGTGGGCGTTCCGGCAGTCCATCGCTCGCCGCCTCTATTGGCAGCCCGCTCAATCGCTGGTGGGACTGGGGCCTCGGCCGTCTGCTCTTCGAGAAGCTCCGGATGTCTCCGCGGCAGCTTCTTCCGGCGTGGTCACGGTCGGCGGCGCCCCTCGTCCCTTTCGCGGTCACTGGCACAGGCGCCGGCGGCGACGCCTGGCCCCGTCGCAGACTTTGACGCTGGTGCCTCACCCCTTTCTTGCTCCGGCGGCGCGTGCCCACCTCCACGATTTGGAGAGAGAGAGAGAATACGGAGGCAGAAAACGACGGGCCCATGTCTGTATCCAAAACCGGTGGAATACAAATGTATTTGACAAAACCGGTGTAAAGAATACCACCCAAAACCGATGAACCAATCGCATAACTCAACATGGCTCGTTTTGTTTTACACTTGCAGATTTTACCGGTGTAAATCCCTCCAAAACGACGAACCAAGCGGGGCCTAATACTGTATCCATGCATGCATCAACAGCGCATCCACTCACTTGCACCACGCTCTTTTTACTGAACGAACACATCATGCAATGTCTGCCGTCCATGTTCGTTCACATGGTTTTACTTCAATAGCGTGCATTATAACTCGCGTGTGACGCAGCCCTCTCGGCCCATCTCCGTCGTGTACTGCTGACCAGACTAGACTAGTATAGTTCACGTCACTGTCTAGATAAAAGTATTTAGGAAAAATAAGAGGAAAGTATTCTCAGCAGCCCGCAAAAAAAAGTGGCCACAGCGGGAAGAGAAAATATATAGTACGAGAAAAAAAACCAAAGCTATTTCACCACAGCGCCGGGTAGTACGTCGTTAGGCCAACTCCACCGCACGACCCTAAAAGGACGTCCGGTTTGGCCGGATTTTGTCCCTTTAAAGCGGCAATGGGTTCGCCCATGTCCGTCTCTGTCCGTTAGGTCGTGGGTGCGCCCAGCGCGCGGCCGCACCCCAAATCATGCCCGTGTTGGACGTGATAAGAAAATAAAAAACTAAAATAAAATGACTTAAAAAAGTATGGCCACAAAACGGCTCCGTTTCGTGGTTCACTTAACGGTCCAGTGCCATAACTAACATAAAAACAAAAAGAAAAGGCCACCCGCGCGCTCCTGCCGCGCCCGTTGATGCCGTGGCCGTGGCCGTCTTCAGTGGCCGCCGGTGTTGTCGTCATCGCTGACGAGGTCGATGTAGTCCAGCGGCGTCCAGAGGTGGGCCGGCGGTCCGTGGTGCACGGGGGCGGCGGGCTGGAAGGTGGCAGGTGCCTGCACCACCTCGTCCCGTGGCGAGGCGTCCCGCTCCTGTGACCGCGGCGGCGTCGGGCACCAGTTCACGCCCCCCACGGCGTCGGCCATCTGCTCTGCCGTGCACGACCAGGTCCGCCCCTGGCCCACCAAGCCCGGGTGGAACGCGGCCACCAGCGACTCCTCCATCACCCCCTCCTTTGCCACCATCTCCAGCTCGGGGATGGCGATGTCGCCGTCCGCGGAGAGGGCCGTCATCTCCTCGAGGCCCTCCCATTGGCGCTCATCGTGTGTGCGCATGGAGTCCTCCATAACACGGGCCATGAGACGGGCCTCCTCCTCCGCTGTCATGCGAGGAGGAGGAGGTGGTGACGGAGACGGGAAAGGCGACGACATGGGCGTGAGGCCGCGCACCCGCGTACGCCCGCGCACCTCCCGACGTGGCCGTCGTGGCCCTGACACCGTGCCGACAAAGTAGGATGCGCGCCGCACATCGTGCTTTTCTTGGAGCTACGTGTCCCAGAGCACGGAGTCGGGGGCGTACCTCTCGTCGTAGTAGAGGTCGTCGGGGAGGAGGCGGCGGCGCTCGATCTCATCGCGGCGCGCACGACCGCTCATCGGCACCGGCGGGATCGGGGCCCGGTCGGCGGAGAGGTGCCAATTGTTGGGGAGGTGGGTGTCGCTCCACGGGACCGACGTCCTCATCTCCCAGTAGCGCCGGCATACGTCGGTGTTGAGGTACTGCCGGTCGCGCTCGCTGGCGGCCCTAGGGGCGATGGTGAAGGGGGCAGGCGCAGGGGCCCGACGGGAGGTGCGCGGCGGTGATGCGGGCTACTCCTTCTTCACGGAGCCGCAACGGCGTCCCGAGGAGGAGCCGGCCTCGCGGTCGTGCTTCCCCTTGCGGCCGTAGTTCCATAGCCCCATGGCTGCGGCCGGCCGGCGAGGTCGAGGACGGGGAGCGGCTAGGGTTTGGGGAGTGTCGGGTTTCGAGGCGGCAGAGAGGGGCCGGAGTGGGAAGTGTGGACGACGACTGGGCCACGTCTTCCCGTTTAAGAAGGACGGCGGCTGTTCGGTGGGCGGATGACAGGTGGGGCCACCAGCGCGTGCGCATTGATGTTGGCGGGTGGGAGGTAGGTGGCCGCCTGCCACGCGGATCCGACGCGAACGTTCTATGCGGCCGTTCGCTGTCCGCCCCGACCCAAACCCGGCGTATGTTTGCGCTCGAAATGGGTAGGCCCGGACACAAAACGGACCAGATGGGTCCAGGCCGTCGCGCGCTGGGCCGCCTCATTTGTCCCTTTTACCCCAAACAGACGGGGCCGGACGGGATGGGTTCCCGCGGTGGAGTTGGCCTTATTATTGGCCCGGAAGATGATGCCAGCATGCAGAGCCAAAAACTCAAGGGCCATGGAAGTGTGGAATGAACTTCAGCTGGCAGATACTGTACAAATGGCAGTGCTGCAAGATCACTCGGGGTCCATCACTCTGGAGATCGTCCTACAATCTGATTTTGTGATACATGAAATCCCGGCAGCAGAACTCATACTAGTGGCAATGTGGTACATTTGGTGGCAGCAGAGACAAGCAGTGAAGGGGGAAACCATACAGACTCCTGATAGAACGACCCTATCAATTAGGGTACTGGCTACAAATTTTGTTCGAGCAAACTCACCAAACGAGCCAACCCGAAAGTTAGACCAGATATGGAGGAAACCTGACTTGGGTATAGTGAAAATCAACGTGGATTGATACGTCTCCGTCGTATCTACTTTTCCAAACACTTTTGCCCTTGTTTTGGACTCTAACTTGCACGATTTGAATGGAACTAACCCGGACTGACGCTGTTTTCAGCAGAATTGCTATGGTGTTATTTTTATGCAGAAACAGAAGTTCTCGGAATGACCTGAAACTTCACGGAGATTATTTTTGGAAATAATAAAAAATACTGGCGAAAGAATCAAGGCAAGGGGGCCCACACCCTGTCCACGAGGGTGGGGGCGCGCCTGCCCCCCTGGCGCCCCACTGCCTCGTGGCCCCCCTGGAGCTCCACCGACCTCAACTCCAACTCTATATATTCGTGTTCGGGGAGAAAAAAATCAGAGAGAAGCATTCATCACGTTTTACGATACGAAGCCGCTGCAAAGCCCTAATCTCTCTCGGGAGGAATCCGTCGCCGTCGTCATCATCAACCTTCCTCCATCACCAATTTCATGATGATCACCGCCGTGCGTGAGTAATTCCATCGTAGGCTTGCTGGATGGTGATGGGTTGGATGAGATTTATCATGTAATCGAGTTAGCTTTATTAGGGTTTGGTCCCTAGTATCCATTATGTTCTGAGATTGATGTTGCTATGACTTTGCTATGCTTAATGCTTGTCACTAGGGCCCGAGTGCCATGATTTCAGATCTGAACCTATTATGTTTTCATGAATATATGTGAGTTCTTGATCCTATCTTACAAGTCTATAGTCACCTACTATGTGTTATGATCCGGCAACCCCGAAGTGACAATATATGGGACCACTCCCGGTGATGACCGTAGTTTGAGGAGTTCATGTATTCACTATGTGTTAATGCTTTGGTCCGGTACTCTATTAAAAGGAGGCCTTAATATCCCTTAGTTTCCAATAGGAACCCGCTGCCATGGGAGGGTAGGACAAAAGATTTCATGCAAGTTCTTTTCCATAAGCACGTATGACTATATTCGGAATACATGCCTACATTACATTAATGAATTGGAGCTAATTCTGTGTCACCCTATGTTATAACTGTTGCATGAATAATCGCATCCGACATAATTCTCCATCACCGATCCAATACCTACGACCTTTTCACATATTGTTCTTTGCTTATTTACTTTTCCGTTGACACTGTTGCAATCACTACAAAACTATCATCAAGCATTTTGCCATCACATCAAGCATTTCCATACTACTTTGCTACTAAATAATTTGCTGCAGATACTAAGTTATCCAGGTGTGGTTGAATTGACAACTCAACTCCTAATACTTGAGAATATTCTTTGGCTCCCCTTGTGTCGAATCAATAAATTTGGGTTGAATACTCTACCCTCGAAAAATGTTGCGATCGCCTATACTTGTGGGTTATCAAGACTATTTTCTGGCGCCGTTGCAGGGGAGCATAGTTCTATTCTTTGAGTCACTTGGGATTTATATCTGCTGATCACTATGAAGAACTTGAAAGACGAGAAAACAAAAATCTATCCCTCAACTACGAGGGGAGGTAAGGAACTGCCATCTAGCTCTGCACTTGATTCACCTTCTGTTTTGAGTAAACTTGCGACACCTAAACTTCTTCTGCTATTAATTCTGATATGTCGCATGTTATTAATGATGCCACTTCTGCTATGCATGATACTTATGATGAAACTACTTCTATGCTTGATACTACTGTGCCACTTGGTGAATTTCTTGATGAACAACTTGCTAGGGCTAGAGAGAATGAAATTTTTGAAAATGATAATATTGATGAAAGTGATGATGAAGATTCTCCCCCTAGATATGAATTGCCCGTTGTACCTGAGGGTTATGTTATGGATGAAGAAACTGCTAGAGACTTTCTTGCTTACAATGATAGGAGTGATCTTAAGAAATTATTAGCTAAGCTGAAAGAAAAAAACTTTGAATGCTAGAATGAAATATGATCCTGCTTATGCTACTTCACCTATCTTTGTTACTGATAAGGATTATGAATTCTCTGTCGACCCTGATATAATTATTTTGGTTGAATCTGATCCTTTCTATGGCTATGAATCTGAAACTGTTGTGGCACATCTTACTAAATTAAATGATATAGCCACCCTATTCACTAATGATGAGAAAACTTGTTACTATTATATCCTTAAATAATTCCGTTCTCATTAAAGGGTGATGCTCAGATATGGTTTAATTCTCTTGATCATGTTTGTGTGCGTAGTCCCCAGGATATGATTTATTACTTCTCTGCTAAATATTTCCCCGCTCATAAGAAACAAGCTGCTTTAAGGGACATATATAATTTTGTGCAAATTGAAGGAGAGAGTCTCCCACAAGCTTGGGCGATGCTCCTCCAATTACTTAATGCTTTGCCTGATCATCCTCTTAAGAAAAATGAAATACTTGATATCTTTTATAATGAACTAACCGATGCTTCAGAGACCACCTGGATAGTTGTGCTGGTTGTGTTTTCAGGGAAAGAACTATTGATCAAGCTGAAATTCTATTGAATAATATGTTGACTAATGAAAACAATTGGACACTTCCTGAACCAACTCCTAAGCCAACTCCGAAGAAAAGGGGTGTTCTATTTCTCGATCTGAAGATATGCAAGAGGCAAAGAAATCTATGAAAGAAAAAGGTATAAAAGCTGAAGATATTAAGAACTTACCTCCTGTTGAAGAAATACATGGTCTTAATTTACCGCCTGTTGAAGAAACACATGGTCTTGATAACCCGACACAGGTAGTAAAGGTAAATTCTCTCTATAGATACGATAAAGCTGAAATCCCGCCTACTAAATTTGCTAGCCAATTCTTAGATGAGTTTGATAACTTAATGGTTAAGCAAGAAAACTTCAATGCTTATTTTGGTAGAGAATTAAAACGCAATGCTTATATGATTGAACACTTGAGTGATTATATGTCTAGAGTTAAAGGTGAACTTAAACTCATTAGTAAACATGCTTCTATGGTTACCACTCAAGTAGAACAAGTACTTAAAGCTCAGAATGATTTGCTCAATGAATTGAATAGTAAGAATAATGACTATGATATTAGAGTTGCAACTAGAGGAGGTAAAGTGACTCAAGAACCTTTGTATCCTGAGGGTCACCCTAAGAGAATTGAGCAGGATTCTCAGAGAACTAATGTAGATGCACCTAGTCCTTCTAAAAAGAAGAAATGGAAAAATGATAGGACTTTGCATGCTTCTAGTGAACCTGTAGTAGACACACCTGAGAATCCCGATGATATTTCTATCTCTGATGCTGAGACACAATCTGGTAATGAACATGAACCTAGTGATAATGTTAATGATGATGTTCATATTGATGCTCAACCTAGAAATGACAATGATGTAGAAATTGAACCTGGTGTTGATCCTGATAACCCACAATCAAAGAATCAACGTTATGATAAGAGATACTTTGTTGCTAGGAAGCACGGTAAAGAAAGAGAACCATGGGTCCAGAAACCCATGCCTTTTCCTACTAAACCATCCAAGAAAAAGGATGATGGGGATTTTGAGCGCTTTGCTGAAATGATTAGACCTATCTTTTTGTGTATGCGTTTGACTGATATGCTTAAAATGAATCCTTATGCCAAGTATATGAAGGATATTGTTACAAATAAGAGAAAGATAGCGGAAGCTGAAATTTCCACCATGCTTGCTAATTATATTTTTAAGGGTGGAATACCTAAGAAACTTGGAGATCCAGGAGTACCCACTATACCATGCTCCATTAAAAGAAACTATGTTCGAACTGCTTTATGTGATCTTGGAGCGGTGTTAGTGTTATGCCTCTCTCTTTATATCGTAGACTTGATTTGAATAAGTTGACACCTACTGAAATATCTTTGCAAATGGCTGATAAATCAACTGCTATACCTGTCGGTATTTGTGAGGATGTGCCTATTGTGGTTGCAAACGTTACTATTTTAACGGACTTTGTTATTCTTGATATTCCCGAGGACGATCGTATGTCTATTATTCTTGGAAGACCCTTTTTGAATACTGCAGGGGCTGTTATTGATTGCAACAAAGGCAATGTCACTTTTCATGTTAATGGTAATGAGCATACGGTACACTTTCCGAGGAAACAACCTCAAGTCCACAGTATCAATTCTATTGGAAAAATTCCATCGATTATTATTGGAGGTTTTGAATTTCCTCTTCCTACTGTCAAAAAGAGATATGATATTCTTATTATTGGAGACGTGCATATCCCCGTTGAGGTAACCTAGTGCTATTCGAAAATTCTCCGGTTTCGTGTTATTCGGAATGAGTTTGTTAACAAGACTTGATCAACCTTGTTAGTGGATTCCTTTTGATGAGCATGGGATGGATAAAGTTAGAAAGCACAACCCTCTGTACCGTCCTTTTACTTTCTGTTATTTAGTTGAAATAAAGCAAAATTAGTATTTTCTGTCTGTTTTTCTGATTTATCCGTGCAATTAGAAAATACCCCGAAAATAAAAGTTCTCCAAATGCCCCGAAATCAAAATATGATTTTTTTTCTAGAATATTTGAGAATATCTGGCATTGAGAAAACAGCAGGGGGAGCAAGCACCTGGCCACGAGGGTCCAGGGCGCGCCCACCCCCTGGGCACGCCCCCTGCCTCGTGGGCCCATGGTGGCTCCCCTCCACTTATTCCAGCCACCACACATTCCTTCTTCCTACCAAAAAAACCACCAACCAGCTCAAGCACGAGTTCTAGCTCATCTTGCTGCCATTTCCGATCTCCTAGCTCAAAGCTCCACTCACAAAACTGCTTTGGGGGATTATTCCTTGGTATGTGACTCCTCCAATGGTCCAATTAGTTTTTGTTCTAGTGCTTTATTCATTGCAATTTTTTGCTTCTTAGGTGACCCTATTCTTGAGCTTGCATGTCAAATATTATTTGGTCCCAAGTAGTTCTAATGCATGATATAGTCTGTAGGCACTTGTGGGAGTAGTTGCTATCAATTGTGCTGAGCTTGGTTCACTTTTATTTGAAGTTACTAAAAATTTCAAAAAAATTCAGAAAATGATGAAGAGATTTTTGAGGGGTTCTTCGAGCCGAAGCTCGAAGGATAAGCAAAGTGAAGAAGAAGAGAGGCCCAAGTATAATCTCCCTCGCACCGCGGAAGTTCGGCCGTGTGAATGGCCTTGTGATGATTTTTTGAGAGCAGTCGGGATTTATGATGATTTTTATGAGTTGGCTGATAATGCAAGCCTCACCGACTTCCTCCGCGACCAACGCGAACAGTATCTCTTACTCACTAATATCTTTGTGCAAAATTTTCATTTCGATGCTAGGAGGTCACCACCTTCGGTGGGTTTTTATTTATATGATGAGTATAAGGAGATGCCCCTCTCTGAATTTTGTGAGGTTTGCAAATTGCCCTCTTTGGGTGAAGGAGGAACCACATCGTGACGATGTGGAGGGGTTTATTGATACAATTGTTGTAGGGGAAACTAGGAAAGTTTCCGATGCACGAATTACTAGCATACATTTTCCTGTTTTACGTTACTTTGCAATATTTGCTAGTAGATGCTTAATTGGTCGTGGAAACTGTGGAAACCTAAGTGCCCATGATATTGTTCTTTTGTGCCATGCCCTGTTTCGTGAAGACACATTTAGTATGGGCGCTATTGTTGCAAAGCGGTTAAATCTTAACCGTACTAACGGCCCCATCTTGGGAGGCATCTTCGCCTCGCGCGTCGTGGCGTACTTTAACATACCTATTAGGCATTATGAGAAAGAAGAAAAGTTGTTGCCTACTGTTTTTCTAGACTACAAGAGTATGGTTGCACATGATTTTAGTTTTAAGAACAACAAAAAGGAGCTTAACTATAGAATGTTATTTGATAAAAATCACCCTGAGATTATTACTTTGTCTGCTCCTTCCTTGTTTGACTTATCTGCAGGCAAGTACCTTGTTCCGCTGGAGGTCATTCACGCCTACCGGAACCCCACCTCAGCTACAGAGCCAGATCCGAAACCACAATTTGTTCCTTCATGCCAGTCCGTTTACCAGTGGGATCCGGAGGAGATGGCGAGCCAGTGGCAACCTGAGGCTTCATCTCAGTACGACCCTAGCTATAACTTTGGATATCCGCCAGGCCAGCCGTGGCAGTAGATCAACTTAGGCCAAAAGCCTAAGTTTGGGGAGTACGTATCTCTCACCCACATTACATTCATGTTCACATACTTTTTCATTGTACTATCCATGCTAGTTTATTTTCTTTTTCTCGCTTTCCTCTTGTGTGTTTGAAAAACCTTAAGAAAACCAAAAAAAATTGTTGTAGCTTTTAGCTAGTTTACTTTCTTGTTGTAGTAGTAATAATTAAAAGAAATCAAAAAAAGATTTCTTGTTCTTCATTTTCTTGTTGGGAGCTTTCCCGTGTAAATAGTTTTACTTCTTTTTCTTTTATTTGGGGGGTCGATAGGAGAAGACCATGATAAAAATGTTGGAGTGGCTCTTATATGCATTATTGTTGATTTAACCAAGAGCCCATATTGCCTTGTCTTCTCCTGTTTGTTGAATGCTCGCAGATTTCAGCTTAGTCCAATGCTTGTGCACTATTATTATTATTCACATCGTTCGGTCGTGCAAGTGAAAGACAATAATGACAATATATGATGGACTGATTAAGATGAGAGAAGCTGGTATGAACTCCACCTCCCTTGTTTTTGTAAATATGATTAGTTCATCATTCCTGATTCAGCTTATTATGAATAAACATGTTTGCAATGACAATTAGAGATTGTAGTTACTTATGCCATGCTTAATTAGCCAGGAGTTTATAATGGTTTACCTTGCGTGCCAACATGCTATTAAAATAGTTGTGATGTGGTATGATAGGGTGGTATCGTCCTTTGAATGATTCAAGTGACTTGACTTGGCACATGTTCACACATGCAGTTGAAACAAATCAACATAGCCTTCATGATATTTATGTTCATGGTGTATTATATCCTACTCATGCTTGCACTCAATGTTTATTAATTTTAATGCATGTTCATGACTGTTGTCGCTCTCTAGTTGGTCACTTCCCAGTCTTTTTCTAGCCTTCACTTGTACTAAGCGGGAATACTGCTTGTGCATCCAATCCCATAAACCCCAAAGTTATTCCATATGAGTCCACTCTACCTTCCTATATGCGGTATCTACCTGCCGTTCCAAGTAAATTTGTATGTGCCAAACTCTAAACCTTCAAATGAAATTCTGTTTTGTATGCTCGAATAGCTCATGTATCATCTAGGGTTGTCTGTATCTTCCATGCTAGGCGGGTTTTTCTCAAGAGGAGTGGACTCCGCTCCTCACTCACGAGAAAATGGCTGGTCACCGGGATGCCCAGTCCCATGCTTTATGCAAACCAAATCGAAATAATTGCAAACAAAACTCCCCCGGGGCTGTTGTTAGTTGGAGGCACTCGTTGTTTCGAGCAAACCATGGATTGATGCTTGTTGGTGGTGGGGGAGTATAAACTTTACCATTCTGCTTGGGAACCGCCTATAATGTGTGTAGCATGGAAGATATCGCCATCTCTTGGTTGTTGTGTTGACAATGAAAGTATACCGCTTAAAATATTATTTATCTCTGCTTTAAAATCAAGCTCTAGCACCTCTACAAATCCCTGCTTGCCTCTGCGAAGGGCCTATCTATTTACTTTTATGTTGAGTCATCACCCTCTTATTAAAAAGCACCAACTGGAGAGCGCCGCTGTCATTTGCAACCATTACTATTAATTTATATTGGGTATGACTATGACTGGATCTCTTTTATCATGAATTACAATGTTTAGTCAGTCCTTGATCTTTAAAAGTGCTCTGCATTTATG